>MU826833.1:909035-1310371 GCA_029204205.1 Desmophyllum pertusum | reverse complement strand
CAGACAGACAGACAGACAGACAGACAGACAGACTTATTGCTTGTTAAAGGGATCCCCGACTGTTGGAACAAGTTGCCGTTAAAGTGATAGAAAAATAATCTGAACCTAAAATTTGTTGAAAACCGCGCAATATTATTTCAGTGTTAACGAAAAAACTGGCTACAAATCTCTGCCATTTTAGGTTTCAAATTACCCGCGCGCCACCATCTTGGATTTTATGACGTTTCATGGTTGCCCCTTTTGTTACGCAACAAAAGAGCTATTGTTTACTGACAATAGCGGCAACCACAATACGTCATATAATACAAAATGGCGGCGCGCGGGAAATTTGAAACCTAAAATGGCAGAGATTTGTAGCCAGTTTTTTCGTTAACACTGAAATAATATTGCGCGGTTTTCAACAAATTTTAGGTTCAGATTATTTTTCTATCACTTTAACGGCAACTTGTTCCAACAGTCGGGGATCCCTTTAAAAACTAACGCATTGTAGAAACCTAAATTAATTCAAGAAGCATTCCTTCATACATGGGTCTCTTCCAATGATAATTTGTTTGAAATATATTTCAATTTTGAGTCCATAGCTGAGTTTATAAAATAGGGCTACCTGATTGGTCAGGTCGAGTAACGTGATGTCGGAGCCTCGATCAGAATGAAATTGAAGTAATTTTCACAGCATGGCGCGAAACTATTAATAGATTTCAATTTATCATGGGGGCTGGGACACGGGGAATCCTTCTCTTTTGATCATCCTTGCTCTCTTGCCATTTTCTATAATACAGTGATTATCAATAGTAAAAGGTCCTCGTTGTACACGTTATTCAAATATGTATGGGTTATTGGCCAAGCGTGAGGTCAAGATGGTGGGATGTTTTCGTCTCGGTCCATTAACACGCAAAAAAAGAACGAGGTCAATATCCCGCCACCTTGACCGAACAAGCTTGGGCAATATAAAGGATTTATTATATGACTAGAAGGACGCGGAAAAATAGTCTTCTTGCGGGAACAGAGCGGGCAATCCCGAGCGGTCAAGATGGCTCCATCATGACCGCGCGGGTAGCCAATCACAGCACAGGATTTGCTTCATCTTGCCCGCTCATAAAGCCAGCCATATAATAAAGTAGCATATATTAGTATATGTAATACAGATTCTATAAACTGTCTTTTTCGGATCCTGAAAATAAACGCAAAAATCACGACCCGCCATGCACACGGTATTCAACAAAACTAAGTCCCCGTCCACACTGATGCGTTTTCGTTTGAAAACGCATACTTTTCAATTCGTTTTCGCCTATCGTCCACACTACAACGATCAGCGTCTTCGGATAGCCGAAAACGCATACATTTGAAAACGCTGTCCAGAGTGGAGACATTTGAAACGGAGCGTTTCGAACTGACGGAGCCAAACGAAAACGCATCAGTGTGGACAGCAAAAACGGAGGCTTTCGAAAACGCTGACGTCATTCGTCTATTTGTCGTATACTCAGATGACTATAATTGTAGCGTTTTCGAGCGATGCGTTTTCAAACTAAAACAAATTAGCGTGCACGGGGATAACGCTGCGAAAACGATAGTGTGGACGGATGCGTTTTAGTAAAAACGGAACGTTTCGAAAACGGTGCCAAACGAAAACGCATTAATGTGGACGGGGCCTAAGCGAAAACAAGTTCGCAAAGATGCACGCACTCCTTTACTTTTATCATTCATTTATTCAAAACTTAATCCACACCCATCAGATAGAACGTTAGTCAACCGCGAGAGACTGCTCACTGATTTTCTTCCCGCTGAGTTTCCGTTGAGTAATTTCTTGGTAGTCATCGCAGACGAAATCAGGAATCTAACAACACTCAGAGCAGCCCAGATCAGAACAGTGACATTTTCTGAGCCACAAATCAACGACATGAATTGCAGAAACAACCCAAACGAACTTTGCAGTGGTTTTCTAGAAGAATGGGTAAGTAACGACAGAGGACGTTTCAAGCAAATACGCGACCGAATCTTTGACCATACAGTCCAGGGTCTGATTCAGGAGGTGAAACGTTTTACCGTGAAACTCGGGTTAGTGACAACAGTTGCTAATCTCAGGGCCATAAAAAGCGACATGGTGGGGTCAGCTCCAAATTACCGGCAAATATGTGTTCTCCAGGGCTTCTTTTTGATCGAAGGAGGATTTTTAGTTGCAGATCATGTCCCCGCCATACCTGAAAATATGGGCATTACTGGAATATGCTGGGTTGGCGAACCTACCACACAAGAGGTTATCAACGCTTTGGATGACATGATCGAGGCATTCCAGCAGCCGTAAATACCGTAAATATCGACCGTTAATAGGGAGTTTAAGCAAGCACGACGGCAACGCCGAGGACAAGTCGTCGATTAAAAAATGAATTTATATTTTACTTCAGAATCTCGCGAATCTCTAGTTCCATTCAATTTGTATTTCTGTGTCAGAACTATCCTCAGCTGAATATGTAAAGGCAGGGTACCAAAGTATAACGCATGTGCAGAGCTATACGTGCTTCTATCACGTCCTATAGTACAGCTCATTAAACCATTTGTTTTGCGACGTTCTCGTTGCCATTGCCGTCGTGTTTTGCTTAAACTCCCTAATAAACTAAATAAAGAAAGGAAGGAAATACAAACATTCGTGCTGTTCGAACATGGTTGGTTCGATCACGAATAAGCTCAGATTCGTTTGCAGTTTAAACTTGTACATGCTTTGATTGGCCCCGGTTGAAGTCGTTGCACTATAAAGACTCAACAGCGGATCCTGATATGATTTTTCTTGGTAATTTAAATAAACATTCCAGAAACGTAGTGATATAACCGGAAAATTAAACATAAGCCGACACAGGTTAATTTCGCCTGTTGACATAACGGGATTTTCCAGAGTCTGTATAAGCGACATATTATATAAAGCAAGACAGTGACGTATATAGTATGGTTAGTGACACATGTGAAATGATCAGCGGTGATTTGTATACGGACCCGCGTACCGTACTATTGAGCTTGTACTATGTAGCCATATGCATGATGGATTAAACTTCAGTTTTGCGTCAAGGTGGTCCTATTGTTAATATGTGTATCAAAAATACAGTAGAACCTTCATTAATGGGACACCCAGGGGATACAGAGAAGTGTCCCCTTAATAGAAGTGTCCCTTCAATAGAGGTTATGGATTTAGGTAGAAATATTTTATGAACGTTAATTTTGCAGGGATGGAAGTTTGTATTCTCTTAAAAGGAGATGTCCCGTCAATGGAGGTGTCCGAAAATAGAAGTTCCACTCTATTACTAAATAGCTACTTATGGAAATGCAATTTATCTGAAACATTAACATTCAAAATCTCTAAAAACTTTCAAAAAGGATTTTGAAACGATGTTGCACGCTGGTAAAGACATTTTTTTCATTGCAACGGTTGTTTACAGCCAGAAAAGTGTTTACAAAATAGACCCATTTCGATATATTGCAATTATACTTTACAAAAAGGTTTTAATATCGTATACTTTTAACAATTATTCCATGAGCCCGCGTTGGATATGAGAGGATACGCGCTCGTTAGCTATAACCTCTTATATCCAACGAGGGCGAATGGAATAATTGTTTTATTAAAAACTTCACGAGCTGTAGGGAACCTTTCGTCCAGCAGACACAAGACTTGTTTCAATGAGATGCGTCGTTTATTTCACTAACGAACGATTCACTGCAATAACAACACAAATCTGTTGTTGAACCAAGCTATTTTAAATAAAAGGATAAATCGCATGAAAGTTCAGCACAAATCGATAGATTGTTAGATACTTACAAGTTTTTCATGCCTTGTTCTTGCTCTACAGCTAAATCTGAAATAAACTAACATTCTTTATGATACACGCTTCTTCCGTCAAGCGACTCCATGTGCTATTATCGATCGAAATCTGCTCAGTCCCACGTTCGGACTGTACATGGTATAAGTGACACGAAATGTATTTTCTCGAAACAAACAAAGTAAACATGGCGGTGTTTACATGGTCCCCTTCAAAGACTTTAGTAGTCTTTAGTGAGCTTTCTTAGCCCTATTCTGCCTGGACTTTTTTTTCGTTCTGAGCCTGGGGTGGAGGGGGGGGGGGGGGGGGGGCAGATGGTCCCCCCCCCCCCCTATGTATCTCGAAAAGTATTGACGCTATGAAAATGAAACTTACATGGTGTGTAAAGCATCCGAAAACCTTTATTTTAGTGCCAGTCACGTGTAAATTATGACGTCATACACGCCATAATGACGTCATACATTAAAACAATCCGCCATCTTGGATCCTAAATCTTGGATTTCTAAATTGTCCAGAAATGTCAGAAATTCTCCAATTTTGTTTTGAAAAAATCATGACAAATATACAGATGCTAAAACGGCAAAGATTTTTTGAAGGATTTCATCGTAAAAAGCAAACATTTTATGAAAACTGACAATTAAGCTAAAATTTAAAAATTGGGTAAAACGATCTGTATCTAGAAAAGTATTTGTGCTATAAAAATGAAACTTACACGAATCAATTATAATATCACATCACGCCAGAATAACGTCATACTTTAAAAATGTCCGCCATCTTGGATCCGCCATCTTGGATTTTTCAATTGTTCAGAAATGTCAGAAAATCACCACATTTATAAGGATGCAAAAATTGCAAAGGTTTTGGAAGAAACTCTTCGTATAAAGCGAAAATCTCATGAAAACGGAAATTTAAGCTGAAAATACCAAATTTGGCTAAAACGGCCTGTCAAAACTTGGTTGCCATGGAAACATAAAGTAACGTGACCAAAAAATTGACACGCCAAAATGTTCCCAGATAATGTTTAGGAAAAGTCATAAAGTTTGGCTATGATTGCTTGAATGCTCTTTAAAAAGAATATATGAAGATGAATTACTGACCGTAGTTTGAAGTTCCAAAGACCCTCATAACCTCGCGAAATTTGCCTTCAAGTGTGTCGAAAAATTCGACTTGACCGCCGCCATTTTGGGGACTACTCAGCAACCTGGCCGCATAATCGTGACGTCAAATAGTCCAACCTGAATTGGCGGGAAGCGCTGTGTGATTTTGGTGTGCCTTCGTTCGATGTTTCGATCCACAATGCGGCCTCTTGTGCAGCTCCAAACTGTTGTAACAGGTCGCAAAAGGACAGAAGAGGAATTATATTTCATTTGCCGTTGCTCGACCTCCTAAAATTAATTGTGCCGTTCGACGAAACAGAATCAAGTTGTAATTTTCGAAGCGATCGCGGCAACGCAGAATTTCGGTGTTACAGTATAAAGCAACGTTTCTTTCAATTTGTCTCGCGGCGGCTTAACAAAATTGCGAGACAAGTTGCACGAAACATTTTTAGTGTCACAGCGCCTTAATTAAATTGAATCATTTCGGAATACTGACAAACTAACCTCTTGTCGTTCTTTCTTGGCTTTGCTTCTTTAGCTCTTTTCGTGTTTAAAAATTGTCGGAACAGCATCAGGTTTCTGATTTCTTTTATAGTGTTACCAGTAAGAAGTTGATCTGACTTAAAATCAATCTCAAAGCAGTCATCCGTAAAGTGGTCGGAAGAAACATAAATGTATTCGGGTTTTGGCAAGAATCTCTTATCGCGGCCGAGTTTAACTAGCCACGGCATTTCTTGGCAAGATTAACGGCAAACGATGAAATATAATTCCTCTTCTATCCTTTTGCGATCTGTTACAACAGTTTGGAACTGCAAAAGAGGCCGCATTGTGGACTCGAAACCTCGAACGAAGGCACACCAAACAGCAACTATGTTTAAATCACATAGCGCTTTTAGTGTATCACTAACGTAGCAATCAAACACAACACAAAGACAGCGCACATCACTAACGTAACAATCAAAGAACACAAAAAGAGCGTGCATCACTAACGTAACAATCAAACACAACACAAAGAGAGCGCGCATCACTAACGTAACAATCAAACACAAAGAGAGCGCGCATCACTAACGTAACAATCAAACAACACAAAGAGAGCACACATCATTAACGTAACAATCAAACACAACACAAAGAGAGCTCTCGGAAGAGACAAATTGTGGAAAGTGAGAGAAGCCCCAAAAATAGCTAAATGGGTTGGATACCCTTCAATCCACGCAAAAAACCGCTTGCAAGGGCCTTAAAAAGTACAATACACGCGATAGGGAACTTATGCAACGTACCGATGAGTTTTAATTCTGTAAAAAAATCATAAATTGAGCAATAAACTTAAATCGTCGTGTGAGTGTAGGTTAGGTCGTTATCTATCAGGGAAATATAAACAGCAGTTGTTTTATTCGTTTCAATGTAAGTTATAAAGAAAAGAGGAGACGTTACCGAAAGTGCCCTACTTTCAATCTCCAGATAGAGAGAGAGAGAGAGAGAAAACAACTAGGGTTTTTTTACCAATAACAAATAGAAAACGCCGCCGTTAAGTAAATCTAACGTTGTGTACAAATTCAGTTGCCCTGGTTAGTCTTTGAAAAATTTACGTGTGCTCATTTATCCCAAATTGCACTCGAAATCATGTGATTACTGGTACATATTAAAATTAACCTTAATATAATCCTACTTCTTCATGAGTACTAATTATAAGATCAATATATAATTATAATAAGAACCTTCCCAGAATCCTTTGCAACTGAAATTTGTTCAATGCCAAATAACTTTGTCAATTTAAAGCCAAGAAGGATGTTACACCATAAGGAATAACACGTACCATAAAGTAATAAACGCATCAAACTTAGTGTGATGACGTCATTAGACACTTGACCACGCCCGAAAATGCGTTTTAGCTTACTGCCAGAGCAGGTCTCTATCAATTGAAAATAAATTATTGTAGTCAAAAAGACATTGATATGGGGAATTTTGAAATGGCCATTATACTTCTTGCATTTTAAATTTAAGGGGGCTATACACGAGAGGAAAAAAGAAATAGACTGGGTAACACGTGAGCCAATATCTTATCGAGTGATAAGGCGCATAGCAACCAAAATTGACATGTGCATAGATGTCCATGTGAAGAACATGTGTTTGCAACTTCGTTGTTGTGACGTCATAGACTGTGAATGAGAACTGAACGCCAGCTGAAAAGTGTGGTCAGTGTGGGACTGCATGCTCGAGTCCGCGATCTGTTTTAGCGAATATCCACTAACTTCTCTATACCTGCATTAATCAATTTTTGCTGTGACCTTTCTTTAGCTTGGAATTGCTTCGGGAAATCGTCATTGAATGGCGCCAAGGACCAATATAATAGACCAATTCCGATATATTAATATTCTAACTTGGCTCCGAGGCTTAGGGGAATAAAACAAAAGAAATCGACAATAAATCACATCGAGGTTGAGGGATGAATAAATCATTTCTTTTGTCTTATTCCCCTAAGCCTCGGAGCCAAGTTAGAATATTAATATATCGGAATTGGTCTATTAGATTTGTATATTATGTTTATTTATCCGACTTTTCGACTATGATCGAAGCTACTTTGCTGGCAGGGTAAACGTTGTCGTGTATCTTTCAGTCCTTCAGTAGCGGGAGTTCTTTTGGGCTTTAGTTTAAACCTACAAGCTTTTGGCTAGCTCGAAGCATATATTTTAGCGTAAATTTAATTTGTTGTATTTTATCGTCAACAATCTCAGCAACATATTCGTTACATACATCCAAATAAAAATAAACCCTGTCAAAATTGCCTGTCAGAACGACAACTGGAGGACTTTCTGGACTTTTTATTGCTAAGAAACGAGTTTGAAACCAATGTTTCAGCACGTGTATTAAAGTCGCAAGTTCGAGACATGTTGGACAGCGTTGTAAACAACTTGTTTTATAATTTGTGTTCATTCTGATTTCATGCGCTTTTCTTGGATTGGTTAAATCTATATTTAAAAAAATTCATGTCTTTCACTGCAGTTTCTTGGTAGTTTACCCCTCCCCCCAAATAAAAATATTAATTTTGATCTCAGTACTGAACAAGAACCTGTATGTAGTTAAAACAGGGATAACAGGTATTTTCACATACTTGACTGATCAAGTGGATTCAGGATTCAAATACAAAGAAAGTATATGTGGCCAAACGCAACAGGGAACGGTTTGATGTCAATAGCCCGTGTCTGCCCCCGCAATCTCTATTAGGGGAACACATACATATTAGCCGTCGAGATGTTTTGTCAAAATAAGACTTTGTGCTTCGTGATTTTGAAAATTCATTTGTGTAATCAGTTATGTCCAATAATCTGACGTTTTCCCTTTTCAGAATTCATACCATCAACCAAGTTAGCCCTGCTGCAACTGGAGTTAAAAATAGGGTTTAAAGCTTTTAGAAAACACCCGTACAAGAAACTATTCAATACAATACTTTAAGCACTGTACATGTCTGTCTTGATTTGGCAAAACGTGTCTCTTGAGGCCCAGGCTTGGTGACGAAATAAAGCGTATGGTCTGCGGAAAATTTCAGGGGGAGGTTGTGTTTGACTCATGTGTCCGGTAGGCCAGGCCATGGCCTAATTGCGCCAGGGAGTCCAAAGTCAGGGGCTTAATTGCTTCCTGGCTTGGACGTGATCCAGAGTCGGTTTTTGTGACTAAGGGATTGGAGGCCCTCGGATCCCTCCCACCGACCAATTGCGTTCGGGAATTTTGCGTGGGGGTGGGTGGGGGGGGGGGGGGGGGGGGGGGTCCGTCAAGGACACCGGTGCATGGTAGTTCAGGCTATGACCTGACAGCCCCAGGTAGTACAGGGCCAGGGCCTAGGGGAGGGGTAAGGGAGTGACCCTTTAGGAGCTTTTTAGAGCATTGTGGGGCTTTTCTCGCTTATTGTTTTTTTTTGTTTGCTGCGTAGCTGAGCTGCCTTGGGCCATTGTTAGGTTAGCTCAGCATCCAGCAATGTGCGGACCTGACGCAGGTCTGCTAGGGTCGGTCATATCCTGCTGGGGGAGGGGAGGGGTGACCAGAAACTGCCTGGTGGGTTTTTGCATTCTCTCGGCCACGTTCTGTTGAATCAAGTCATATAATTATAAAGAAATGCTAAGCTTATATTAAAATATAACTTATCCAATAGCTAAAATACAATTGCATAATGGAAACTAAATGGATAACGAGCTAGACGATGTAATAGCCATTATCTATTAAGTCAAAACTGGAGGCAACGTAAGCTTTAATACTCGGACAAGATGACGGGAGTAGTCACAAATGCTCGCAAGGCACGATGCAATCTCGACCCCAGAGCCCTTCTCTTTTGCGCATGACCGAGGGAGAGAAGAGCTCTGGGGAACCCTGGGACAGAGCTTGCTTTGATTGGTTTTCGCTTGAAACAATAAAAATGCTTCTGATTGGTCAATTTGCTACGCGCGAAAAGAAAAGTTCTAGGGAGGGGTGGAGAATGTGTAGTCATTTGTAAATAATGGCGGCTGCGAGTTAGCTGCCAAGTCTTTTGCGAAGCTGCGTTGACTGCGTTGGAGGAAGTTCTCGACGGGATATTGGTACAAAAAGGATACAGTATGTATTTTTAAATATCGTCACTGACCTATGAGCTGCTTCCTCGTGATTTTCATGTTTATCTATTGAGTCGGAATGGAGAAGTAGTTCAGGCCGAGCGGACAGAAACAGTTCATCTTTTTGTCGTTTTAATCGATCTCTTCTTTTATATCGCTAAGATCCACTCTAGGTGATGTACCAGAACTTAATATTTATTAGAGAAAGGACATTTTTGCGATATGATATACCCTGTGTTTTGAGTTTCGAGATTTTGAACATATCGTAAAGAATCGTGGAAATGGCAGTGACAGGACTACAATCGAAGCTCTCGACCTCTGAGCGGACACCCTCGTATTTAAGCAGACAGCTCTACTTGCCACCCTGACAAAACCCCGCTTGAATTCTAGCTCATGCAAACTAGCTCTGTATTTACACATTCCCGTAAGCGGCAAGCTCCATTTGCGGACAATTTTTCTGATTCCCGAGGGTGTCCGACTGTGTATTTTCAGTATTTTTGCCGAAGCTTTATTAAAGTAAGGTTCCTATGTTGGTTGTTGAAATGAGCTGGTCCTGCACAGTTATTTTATTTACCTTTTGAAAATATTCTAACCGCTTTATTTATTATCTGCATTTTCAGAATTTTAAAGTGAAATAAATATTATTATGTTGTTATTGAAGTCGTTTATATTTATTTTTTCAGGATGTTCTGGTTTTCTCCAAATTTATTCAATTCGTCAAATATTATGGCGAACACTGCATCACACTAAATAAGTACTAAGATGTAAAGTATTTGAGTCATGACCATGTTATTTGACCATGTACATGTACAATAGGTCTTATTTTTCTTGAAAAGGTGCCTTGAATCAAAATTTGAACTTTCATTCTTTAATTAAATTAACCGAGATAATCCAGAAATTTCACAGGTAGCAATTACACTGTTTCTGCATGTCATGTAGGGTGAGGGGATGTCTAATTTGAGCTCTAGAAAGCCTTTGACCGTAAGTCTATGTTGTTATAATATTTAAAAATTGACAGATTATTTTGTGGTGGCTTGGTTTCCTGATTATACTCAAGTGTATCTCAGATCACAGATGAAATGTCTGCAGTACAGGCAAGAGAAGGGGTTGGTAAATGATGATTTTTTTTAAAAACATGTAGCTGTTAGACTGGCTGATTTACCATGGAATTGTTCAGTTAGATACATATGTGTATCCTAACAAGGGTGCATTTGGGTCTTCAAACAAATACCATACAAGGCTTTGAACTAGCAGAAATTGCACAGGGTATCCCTGCATGTCTTGTAGAATGAAAGGGTGTTTTACTGACCAAACCAGCCCTTTCATTCCACAAGACATGCAGGGATACCCAGTGCCATTTCTGCTAGTTCAAAATCTTATATTTGCTATTCTGCAATAAAATAATTAATATAATTTTTCTAAAGAACTGGAAGAAATGAAATGGCTTCCCACTGCATACTGCATGTTTGTAGCTTTTTCATGTTATCAAGGAAAACATGTACTGGTCAGCTAACTAGCTAATATTTAGAGGCAGTTGTATTTGTATAAAAATACCAAAATTATGGCAATATGATGTTTGACGTGTCTAAAAGTATCAAGAAGAGTGACAGTAAGAAGGTGAACATGTTCTTATACTGTCATTTTCTATTTGATAATGTTAGACACATCAAAACATTGTATCACTATAATTTTGGTATTTCTACTCAAATGTTTCCCTAGACTGTGATCAGTCGGTATTCACATCGCCTGCCCAGGAAAGATTAGGAAAAGACTCGCAGTCTAATGTTTCCCTCAACAAACCTTTTATTTTAGAATAATAATAATTATTATCCCTCCACCACATTTCTTATTTTTAAATCAACACTTAACATGGGGTAGAAGTCAATTCTGCTCCGTGTGGTGTGCAGCGGGCTGGAGGGTCTGAACTTCCCTCTTCCCATACATCTAACTCCCAGTTCCCAGGACACTTTAACTCTCGGTGCCTCTCTCCACACAGGAGTATAAATGGGTAGTGGAGAACGGATAAGGCAACCAAACAAAATGCCGTGGGACCTGGGTGGGGGGTGGGGGGGGGGGGGGGGTACTCGGCTCAGATATGTTTCGGGTGTTTGGGTGGGTATGTGACGCCCAGGTCTTCTTATCCTGAATCAAAATTTGGATCCCGTTTTAGAAAGAATTTGCATTCAAAATGATACCCCGTACTAGAAACAGGCCAATTTTTATACCCCGTTCTGGAAATTTATTTCCATAGCCCATTTTTGAAAAGTCTTGAATATACACTGTAGGTACCCCGTTCTAGATCAGGAGTCCCAAAATCACGACCCCGCTGGGTGGTACATACCCATATGGGTATTTTGGGGCAGTACCCCCTGGGCTGGGGGGTAACCTGCAATGGACTACCATCCCACCCAGCGGGAGTAGCAGTACTCCTAGTCAGCTTCATGCTGCAGAAACCAGGATAAGCTCCAGCAGTGCACCCCTCCAGCAGTGTGGACCAGTTTGGCTCTGAATGGCTTTACCTTCTTTACAATGTATATTAGACCCTCCCTCACTGAAGGCCTTGAAAAGAAATAAGCCCCCTGGGGGCTTTTAAATAGAGTATTTATGCCGAGTTCATAAAATGTTCAGTCAGGTCTAGCAAAGTATATCATATCTCAAACTTAAAAAAAATTTACAGCTACATGTATCAATAATACAGTATTGATGCCCAGCACAATAATAAAATGTAAGAAGAACCAAACCAACTCTTCTTATCCTGAATCAACAGTAAAGTAACTAAGCTTATCTAACTCTTCCCCTAGTAGTCAGAATCCCGGGGGGGGGGGGGGGGGTAAATGACCCGCTGAGGGTTTGAAACCCTGACCTTGTTTAGGACAACAACAACAAAACTGCAATAGCTACATGTACCCTGTGTAGGACAACATCCTCTATTTTAGGATCCTGTTTAGGACATACATGTAATACACACACTCTTGTTTTGCACATTTTTAAAGTGTTTTATTGGTAATTGCAAATATTTAGCGAATGACGTTTAAATGATACAAGCCAAAGACCGGCAAACATCTCTAATCACGGATAGCTAAATACTGTATAAACCAAATTTTACGATGACAATCGTGCAACTGCATACCCTGTTTAGGACAAGTTCAGCCCTGTTTAAGGACAGACTCTCATAAAATTATATACCCTGTTCAGAACAGATAGGCCAAAAACCATACCCTGTCCAGCGGCACGTCCCATAAGGGAGTACCTCCCCCGGGGTCAGAAGATACTTTTCAATCTAAAAGATGACAGTCTATGGTTGCAAAGAAATTAAGGTGACAACAACACTTCATTTAATGAGGATATGCAGATAAAGCGTAAACATGTTTACACTCTGGCCCACAGCTAAAACTACAGGTAAACATAGAATGTATTAATAGAATATTTACACATATTACTAGTAAGATTAATGCCCAGACAAAGTGCTCTAGTGGAGTACTAATGGCAATGCCTCAAGAAACGCTCAATCTGCAAGACATTGAGGACCTGGGAGTTGCTGACGAATTATTAGTCTCATATACATGTATATAGTGGTCCACTATCATCCAGACCAATGGTGTGAAAGGATCCTTATAATTTAAGTGTTTTCATGGTGTACACGTATTGAATGATATAAATTATACATTTTAAATTTCTATTTTCTATGGGTTTTCTGGTAAACAATCAAATCAACGATATACAAGGATTGGGAAGCACCCAAAACACAGATTTTTTAAAGATCTATATTTTACTATGAATGTTTCTCTTGTTTTACATCAAATAATAATACATGTAATTTATTATATAATACATGCATGTACTGTACCAAATAAAACCTATAATTCCAGTTTTCTCCATTCAATCTCTTACTTCTCTTACTTCACTGCAATTTTTCAGTCAAAATCTCATTAAAAATTTCAAATTAAAATCATCAGATGTTCGGAAATTATTGTACATAATGTGCAAACAAACACTGTCATTTTGGCTGCCAAAATCTTAGCAAGGGCCAGTCTCGCCTTTCAAGATTATTGCCCGACTACAATAATATTGCACATTAAAAGTTATGAATTTATTACCGCTAAGCAGCTGGCAAGTAAAGTCTGTAAACTGTATTAAACATGCGACAGTTTCGGCAAAACCTAACTGGAATGTTCCCTTGAAATAGCAGTTAAAAACGTCGAAGGCGACTGTACAGACAGCTTGGGATCATCTCCGGGTGTAAAAACATCAAATTGAAATTTACCTTCCGTCCTTTGGCGTCCACTTTAGATGTCATAGATGAAAATAATTGTGACTTTCCGAATCCGAAACCTATCGGTAAAACCTCTAACGCATCCTAAACAAACTACAGCTTCGATAAATGACTTCTGCTCAACTTTTAAGCCGTAAGTAGCAGTCTTTGCCAGCTTTAGATGAAGCAGAGTCTGGCTTTAGCACCGCCATTTTGGATTTGGATATGGAGCATGCGCTGTGAAGGCGACATAGCCAGATTCTGGCTACTGCTGCGCAGAGTTTCCCAGAGCTTCGCGCGCTTGCGTAGTCAAGAAAGCAGCGAAGGTCTGGGGTCGAGAATGGGCACGATGGCTTCGATGGCGCATGCGTTACCGAAAGAGCGTCCAATGCACTAACTTGATACAACACAGACGAGATACTGTAAGCAGTTACTACAGCTTGTTGGAATTGTGATAAGGAAGAGGTAAATAGGTAAATTTATCTACTCATTTCGCTCTTCGACCGCTCCGTTTGTCTGTTTCTCCATTAGAGAGACTGTTATTAGGCTGCTATAAAACACACATAATAAATATATTCAATGTGCAAAGAGCAACGCGGTCTGGTAGCTGAATATGTACAATATAGGTTCTAAAATTATGCTCTACTTATGTTAGTCCATTTTACAGTTGTGTGCTTAGAATCCAGGCCTTTGAACAGAATTGAGGCTGGAGATGACTTAGTTGTGATGCAAACCTTCCTTCTTTTCAAATGTAAATTATTCTGTTATTATGTAAACTAGTTTCTGATCTCATCATCTCATGGTCACCCCTAACCTCGATTTTATACAGAGGCTTGGTTACATTTCACAGAACTGTAAAATGGTCTATTATAATTATCATGCCGCTCTTGTAGAATTGTTTTTTTTTTATAATTAAGATACAGTGACTAAGCAATCTCGTTCCCAGAGTCCTCGTTACCCTTGTCCAACAAGGACCTCTGGGATAAAGCGATCCGCCATGACCGGATTCTAGGACTTCCGGCTCTACTGCGCATGTGTTCGACTCCATGTTTCAACTAACGGACGCCAAGATTCTTGGACTTCCGGTCTTACTGCGCAAGTCAGGCGGATCACTCTATCCCAGAGGTCCTTGGTGGTCGCTCCACCGCTGGACAAGGGTAACGAGGACTCTTTGAACGAGATTGGTGACTTTGGCAACTGTTCACATATTATATACTCAATAATACTCTGATAAGACTATTTATTCCTGTTAAATTTAACCCTATTCAGAGCGGGCTTTTTTGGTCTTTCACACCAGTGGGATTCTCCCACCTCCGTTACTCCAAGAGTATTAGAGTCAGAACAATGAAACTTGGAGGCTTTATAGTACTTCCAATGATGTATGCAACATGATATGATGACGTCATATTATGTGGAAATTACGTCATGATATCCGAACAGCCGCCATCTTGGATTTCTTGATTTTTTTTTCCAAAACGTCAGAAAACCACCAAAAATCACTCAAAAGTAATAAAAAACAATAAAATAAAATAATGCTAAAATGAACTAAAAAGGTAAAAAATTTTGCAAGGAAGTTATTTTCTTCCTTAAAAAAGGAAAATTTTAAATTTGGAAAGACATGCCTGTCAAAATATGTTTGCGATGGTAACAGCAAGTTCCGTGAACAATAGCATGTCATATACACACATGTACTAAATTGTTCCCAGATAAATTTTGGCTATAGTAAAAAAGTTAGAAGTCCGGGCGGGCAGATTCCCCTCGGTCTGAATAGGGTTAATACCAGTTATTATATGAACATTGTGAAATTCAATTGACTTGACTTGACTTTAGAACAAACACAATTTGCATAATCAGAGACAAGAAAACATGGAATCAGCAGTGCCAAGAGCGAAAAAAACCTATCTGATTTGTTAGAGCATGTTGTACGTTTACTTAACCAGTTGTACAGTTCAGCAAATACAAAGTTTAAACACTTAATTAATTTTCGACAATCATTTGAAAGCCGGTTTATACACTCAGTAAAGCTGCTTTCACATGAAGGACAAGCCGCACTCGGGATAAACTGGCCTACACCGCGCCGGAGCTTATCCAGGTTTTCGTATCGGAAAGTCGACTAGAAGTATTGATCCAACGCCAGGTTATCCCCCCCCCCCCCCCCCCCAGCATTTTGCCAGGTTGCCCTAACAGTTCGCCGGTATCCATTTATACTCCAGGGTGGAGAGAGACACTATGAGACCAAGTGTCTTCCCCAAGAGCCAGCGCTCGATCCGGAGTCGAACATGCTAACCATTAGGCCACCGCGTCTCCCACATGAACGCAAGCTTTAACTGGTCTATAATCACGGTGTGTATCTGTAGTTAAAAGTCCCTTGAAATTCACTACTTGGTACACTATTATTTTCAAAAAAGTTTCTGTCCTTGACAGCACGCGAGTTATCATAAATGCGGCTTTATAACGCAAACAAACTATAACCATGAATCTTATTATTTATAAAGAAGGGACCACCACAATTTCAGATTTCTAAAAATCCACCGGCCTGATCTTCATTTCAGCTCTTTTAGCTGAATACTTCGAGAATAATCCATGCCACCTTATACCATCACCACCCGAGTATTGTCCGTGATGATAGACGCCATTCAGGTTGCTGGTGTAACAACCGTAGTACCACCAGGCTCCTTGATACTGCACCGCACAGTTCGCGGTGGGCCTGGAATCGTTATCTTGATCTTTTGTTGTGAATGGATAACCATTATGATTAGCCAGGGAGTTTCCACCGGTTCCTAAACCAAATACAAAGGTAGAAAGCTGAATAAAATATATTATTATTTTCTCAGTGCGCGAGCGGACGGTAATATGCGAATTCTGTAATCTGATTGGTTCCGGGAGCGGGGGGAATTTTCCTATCTCTGACCACGGTCACGGTAACCAAGTACTTTGCCGCCAAGAAGAAGTTTTTTAAAAATTTCAACCGATTATATTGCTCTCTTATCATTGTCAAGTGAATGGGGAACTACGCAGCGGAATTAAAGAGCTTGCATTTCTTCAAAAAGGTGTTCATTTGATTTTAACCGACATAATATAGTTTAAAGGGATACTCTACACCCCACCACAACTTTTTTTTTAAAGATAGCTTATGACCCAAATAAAAGATATGGTCAATCTTTCTTTAATTTCGTACAAATGGGAAAAGTTTCTCGACTTGCGGTTCGAGCTTTGCTCTTTGGTCAAAAACCGGAAGTGACGTAGAAGGGAGAACTCCGTTAAACTTTCAGTGGCATTCGCTGTGTGGCGGGAGTAAAGATCGGCTTGATCAAAAAAGTTCTCAAAGAAAAGAAGCGAACACTTTTTGCAAGAAACATAATTATGCCACATCGCTGTATATCTGGTGGTTGTTCTAACACTCGCAAGGACGGTGTAAGCCTTCACAAGTGGCCTGAAGATCGCCACTTCGCTAAGCTTTGGACGAATGCCGTGAAACACACGCGTTCTGATTTTTTTAACCCGACGACCAGCCGACTTTGCAGTGTTCACTTTAGTGCCGATTGCTTTGAAGAACAGTCGGTGATAGCAAAATCCCTGGGTTTAAAGATGAAAAACCTTTTAAAACCCGATGCCGTTCCCTCAATTTTTAAAAGTGGTCCTCCAGAAACAAAGAAGCAAAGACGAGAAGACGACAACGTCTCCACATCTCACGAAGTTCGCGCCGGACCATCTAAACAGAAGCCGCTAAGAGGAGCTTATAGGAAACGAGAAGCTGCCAGGGTATGTTTGAGTAATATATAGGAATTACAGTCAAAACAGCTTAGCGGTCTCTTCAAATTCAAATTCAAATTCAAATTTGATTTCATTAAGCTTAATCCTTTCAATAATCCACTCCTCAAATGAAGTAGACTGCAAAACAGTCGATCCAATTCTGTATTGGATCGAGTCTTGTGTTGATTTGGTTTATGGTTAAATAGATTTTTCCATCCCCGTGAGAGAGGTGATAGTAAATCTGGAAAACAAAGCGGAAATTTGAGTGATTTGATTTTTAAAAAACAACAAAACAGGGATTCGCTTCTACGACTTCAATTTGCATATTTGACAGCTAAACCTGATTGGAGGAGCGTGCACGAAAGAATGTCTGCTGTCGATGTAATGTAATTGATCACTTTACGGCAAAATTCTGAATTTCCACTTTGTTTTTGCTTATCAATCGCTCAAATTTCCGCTCGTTCTATTTTAAAGATCCTTGCTGAGCATGAAAAGGAGGAAAGTCAGTCCCCTTCAGGTGAAAATAACGATGGATTACAATCGGCAGCAGATGCGGCGGAAATCTTGCCAGGAGTACAGGAGGTCGCTACCCAAACCCTGCGTACTGGTAAAGATGCTTCTGTACAATTTCGAAGCAGTCGTACCGCTAAAGGCAAGTTTGGTTCGTTTTTAATGCGTAATAAATTCGAAAGTAATGCTTTTTCACTTCTCAGTATAAATATATCGCGAACACTAGCGATTCATACGAAGGAGCTGAAGGAGTAACAATTAAGCTTATATGCCGAAATATCTTCACAGGTTGTCAAACGACCGTCCCCAAAAAGAGTCAAGCAACTCAATGCACTATTCTTGAGGACTTTTTCACGTCTTCGACTCCAGTCCAGAGTGAGGACGAGTTGTCAAAAAGTGACGAAGAAATGGAAGCGGATGACCCCTCATACGTCCCTGACCCCGACGAGATCGACGCAGACGATGATAGCGATTTTGATGATTGTTTATACGAGTAAGTTATAATAACTAGGTATAATATCAAACGGTCTATATTATGTAGTCATTCTACTGTAGCAACACGCCAACAGACGATGTTTATTACAAGCGGAAATTCACACTATTTTATTTCACAGGGAATCCCCCCAAAATACACCTCCTCATGAACAAAAGCTGTTCCTGGTGGCCGAGTCATCGCTTCTTGGGCTCTTTCGGTTTTGTCCTGTATGCCGGTCGGAATGCGAAAGGATGGTTAATTCAAGGTTTGGTACAAAAATAACAGTGAGGCAGAAATGCCTCTCTTGCAGTTTCACAACAAGTTGGGATTCCCAGCCCCCAGTTGGAGACATTCCAGTTGGGAACATCATGATGTCCTCCTCTATTCTCTTTGGTGGTGGAAGCCCTGCAAAGGTGCTGAACATTTTGAAACACATGAATGTTCCAACGATAGCCTACTCCACATTTATGCAACACCAAAAGAAGTATCTTCATCCCGCTGTGCAGCGGACATACAAAGAGCAACAGCGTACTCTGCTGACTAACATTGAGGCTGAAGGGAGGGAGTTGATACTAGGCGGGGATGGTCGCTGCGACAGCCCTGGCCATTCAGCCAAGTATGGCACGTATTCGCTCATGGATGTGGAGCAAGATAAAATCCTTGATTCCCAATTGGTGCAGGTTTGTACGTATTGGATTGTGTTGTTCCAGAAAATGTCCATATCCACCCATGAAAGATTTTTTGGCTTGAACGCCCTCACCCCTCCGGAAATTCAAGTCTTTCCTTTAAAATTTTGGATTTCAAGACCCCCTCCTCCTTGGAATTTCCTATGACCTTCCATGGGGTGGGTATGGATATTTTTGGAACTGCATACTGTATTATTAAAAATGGGCTCAAATAAAGCTAGACATGTTTTAGTCCATCCTCAGAGACCCAGGGGCAGTTAGTGGTGGTGAGCGAAAAAAATTGGCCGCTCACCCCCACTAACTGCCCCTGGGTCTCCGAGGATGGTTTTAGTCATACTTTTCATTTACTTATCTTAAGAGCAACGAAGTAAAGAATTCAGGTGCAATGGAAAAAGAGGGGCTTGAAAGATCGCTCACATTCTTGACTGAAGAAGGGTTTTCAGTAAACACCTTAATAACAATATAATAAGACAGGCATGTTCAAATCAGGAAGTACATGTGAGAGAGATGGCCTGCAGTCAAGCACAGGATGGATGGGTGGCATGTTGGAAAAGGTGAGTGTTTCCAGTGGTAAGAGGGGGGAGGGGAAGGCAGGCCTCTCCCTAGATCCACCACTGGTGTTTAAGATCAATGATTTGATTAACAGTCACAATTTTTAATCGCAGCTCAAATTTTGTTTAGGAACTGGCAAGAAGATCGATGCCCTTGCAAAAAAGAAGGACTGTGCAGTGGTTCAAAAGTGGAAGAAGAGCGTAGTCAATCATATGTTCTGGTGTGCCTCGTCTACTGACGACGATGATCCTGACCTTAAGGAGGCAAAATGGTTGTCCATAACGAGTCACCTCATGAATAAGCATTCTGGTCATGAAAATCCACTGTTTCCCAAGTGTGCTCATGGCAGCTTACATGGCAGAGAAAGGAAGAAAAAATGGCTCAAGCCAGGTACATACAGTAATTTATTGCAGTTGTAAGAAAATATATATATATATAACATCAATGGGTTCAAATCAATGTTATATATATATATATATAGTCCAGTTCGAAGATAAAACCAAAGACGGACAACCTTTGATATGTAAAAAATTTAAAAATCTTTACTAAAACGTTTCGGTCGTTTGACCTTCATCAGTTGTACAGAGTAATAACACAGAATATTGACCCTTATATATAATTACACGACGAACAATAAACAAAATCATGGCAAAAGATTATATAACAAATTGAAAAGAAAAATTAGAACAATAATACAAAATTAAAGGCAATTACATAATCGGACTAGAAATAGACAATACAGAAGCAAAAGGTACTAACGAATTACAAATATCACGTAAACAAGACACTATAATTCAAGCATAACAAAATCCCTTGGCTATCACAAGTCCATGAATATCCGCGGCGAATCTGCATACATAACAAATTCCCCGCATACGGTCCTTAAACAATTGAACACAACGTAATAAATTCCGCACCGAAGCCCTTGAATATATGTAACGCCAGCAGAAATAACAAATTCCTGAGAAAGGGCCTTTGAATGCTTGAATTAAAGTGTCTTTAAATATAAATGAATACAAAACGAGTAAACTAGAGAACAGCAAAACAAAAACTACAAGTAATAAAATAGTATAAAAAGTATTAAAATTCTAAGAGATAAAAATAGTTCTAAAACCTGTCATAATAAGAAACTTGCAACTTGGTGAGAGAAAAAAAAAAAAAAATTAATTTTGATAATGAATGCGTTTCTTCGAGTGGAATTCTTGTCTCCTGTTGAGCCCATGAGGGAAAATAGAAAATAATTGCGCGCTCCAATACGCTTCTTTTGTGATGAGCAATCTGTCAATATCATCAACTGTGGTATTACGTAATTGGTCGATACATTGAAAACTGAAGTCTTCTAAAACGTGTGGTGTTTTGTTGAAGTGTGTAGCCACCTCGCACGTTTTTTTGTTGGTCCGCATGGAAGACTTGTGGTTTCGAAATCTAACTTTGAATTCTGTGGTGGTAGACCCAATATATTGGAGTCTACATTTATTACAATTGGCTAAATAAATAACGTTTGTGGAGCAGCAATTAAGTCTTTGCCTGATCACATAAGATTTACCCGTTTGAAAGCTAGAAAAAGTTTTGGAACTAACAAGGAAATTCTTGCATAGATCGCACCTATTTTTATCGCATTTAAAACAGCCCGGTACAGGTTCATTGTCAGTCCGCGGCGAGTCGGTTTTGCACTTTGAAGGCGCCAAGATCTCTTTGAGATTCTTTGGTCTGCGATATGATGGAATAATAGAATTAGATGAAAAAAGTTCCTTAAGTTGTGGCGAAGAATCCAAAATATGAAAATGTTTCTTAATTATAGAGTTAACATGAGGAAGATTGGGGTTATAAGTAACTACTAATGGAAATATTTTCTTAGAGTTCCTAACTTTGGGTGTGAGTAAATTGTTACGAGGGATTTCAACAGCCTTAGAAAATTGTTGATTAACAGAGTTTAATGGATAGCCTTGAGAAGTCAAATAGCCCTTGTATTCTTCCACTCTCTTGGAGAGAAAATTATCGGTGGAACAATTTCTACGTATTCTAGAGGCAACCCCAAAGGGGATAGCCTTAAAGACATGCTTGGGGTGGGCACTAGAGGGTGGAAGGTACAAGTGGCTATCCGTAGGTTTTGAATAAACATCTGTTTGAATGAAGCCATCAATTAAAAGGAGAGTTACATCCAAAACATTAAGGGTACTTTCAGAATACACTAGTTCAAATTTGATTGTAGGGTATAGAGAATTAATATAGTCCGTAAATGAGTTCAATGCGGGAAGACCTTGCTGCCAGAGATCAAAAATATCGTCACGATATCGCCACCATTGTGAGGGCTTAATGGGGCCGCAGAATTTAGCTTTGTGGTCAATTTCTCCCATAGCTAAATCTGCATAACTGCAAGCATTTTTGGGTCCCATGGCTGTACCATGGATTTGAAGATAGTATTTTCCCTTGAAGACTGAATGATTGCTTTAATTCAAGCATTGCTTTAATTGCTTTAATTCAAGCATTCAAAGGCCCTTTCTCAGGAATTTGTTATTTCTGCTGGCGTTACATATATTCAAGGGCTTCGGTGCGGAATTTATTACGTTGTGTTCAATTGTTTAAGGACCGTATGCGGGGAATTTGTTATGTATGCAGATTCGCCGCGGATATTCATGGACTTGTGATAGCCAAGGGATTTTGTTATGCTTGAATTATAGTGTCTTGTTTACGTGATATTTGTAATTCGTTAGTACCTTTTGCTTCTGTATTGTCTATTTCTAGTCCGATTATGTAATTGCCTTTAATTTTGTATTATTGTTCTAATTTTTCTTTTCAATTTGTTATATAATCTTTTGCCATGATTTTGTTTATTGTTCGTCGTGTAATTATATATAAGGGTCAATATTCTGTGTTATTACTCTGTACAACTGATGAAGGTCAAACGACCGAAACGTTTTAGTAAAGATTTTTAAATTTTTTACATATCAAAGGTTGTCCGTCTTTGGTTTTATCTTCGAACTGGACTATTATTAACCCACCAAAGCTTGGACTGTGTATCTCGTTGGGATCCCTATTGGTATGACATCTTCCGTTGGCTCAAGAAACTTCTTAACCGTTCTATATATATATATATATATATATATATATATATATATATATATATATATATATATATATATATATATATATATATATACACCCGTTTTCAAAAAGGTTTTCTTTAGAAAGATATATAGATAGATAAATACTTTTGTTTACCTGCACATGCGCGTGTGTGCATGTCACACCAGTCATTGTTTAACTTGTTAAAAACATCAGGTAGGTGAGAAACATTTTGTGCTCGTTTGTTTGATTCATAGTATTCCAAATAACATATTTTGCTTTTCGAGAAAGATGCCTGCTCCTTTTTCAATTAGTGATGAGTTGCGTTGGTAATTTTATTTGGCAAGTTTTGGGACTTCGGAAAAAAAGGGTTTCTCCATATATCACGCAATCATTGTTGTACTTTTTTATTATAAATAATACATGCACTCAGTATTTTCTTTTGAACCTGATTTTTCAGTTATTATGTGTTCTGTACAGCTATATTTTTGCGACTTTTTGCAACTTCAAATCGCGCATATAAATCAGCTGCGATTTGGTCGTGATTTCAGCGTGTTATCGCCGTAGGTAAGATGTGTGTATATGCACTGATACAAAACCTCTGCTCAAAATTTTCAGGATTCATAGAAATTCCAGCCATTTCGCGCTCAAATTGCATTGAGATTGCAGCCGGCTGCAGCGCGAGCGCGACAAAAATCGCAGTGAAAATCGCGACAAAAATTACATAAAAAATCGCCTGTGTAAACGGGTCTTAATTCGTGTTTATTTATTCTAGTTTATTTTATCACTGCCCAAAGTAAGTATTATTGTTTTCCTTATTGTTTACTGCGAGAGTATGCAAATTCAAAAGAACAGTAGAGAGGATTCGTGAAAAAAATGGGATTTTTCTCACTTATGTAAAAGTATTTACCATTTTTGTTACAGTACATGCATTTAAACAAAAAAGAATGAATGTCTCACGTACCTGATGTTTTTTTCAAGTTAAACAATGACTGGTGTGACATGCACACGCGCGCATGTGCAGGTAAACAAAAGTATATATATATCTATCTATATATCTTTCTAAAGAAAACCTTTTTGAAAACGGGTGTATATATATATATATATATATATATATATATATATATATATATATATATATATATATATATATATATATAACATCAATGGGGTCATGGGTTCAAATCCCGTTGAAGCCAGAATTTTTTTCTGGCTTAAAAATTGCAATTGCTTAAATTGCATTCACAACTGCGATGATCATATTCATTTCATTCCATTTCCGCAGTTCATATATATATATATGATTTCATTCATATATAACATGTAATTATGTAAGCCCCAATATAAACATGAACGCCACCAATAGACCCAACATAATATATCAATCCTGGATTTTTTGAAGGTACACCACCCTATGAAAATCTCACAGAGCTGCTGACCAAGAAGTGTCTATTGAAAGACATCAGGCAGATGTCTGGGCAACATGCAACCTCCTCACTAGAGTCCTTCCATTCTGTCTATAACCACTTTGCTGCAAAAATGTTCGCCTTTTCGTATCATGGAATGACAAGCAGGTATGAAAATTTGTACATATTCTCAACTTTACAGTTGTCACAAACCCTGCTTACTATAAAAAAGGTCCTTTGCAGGTTGCCAAATAACCACACTGACTAAATTTTGTCATTTATATCAGTATACAGTCAAACCGGTTTGACTGTACTAATATAAATGACAAATTTAGTCAGTGTGGTTATTTGGCAACCTGCAAAGGACCTTTTTTAAATGTTAAAATTTACCCACACAAGCCTATGAACCCAAACAATAGCATTATTACACTGATTACATATTGTTGTGTTTGATGAGCTCTTAAAAGAAAAATACATGCTTCTCTTATCATCGTGTCAAAAATAATATCACATTGTTATCTAACTAGGTGACCGTTTAATAGAGGTGAAATGCAATAAGACTATTGGAAAGTCTAAAATGGTGACATGTGTCTGCTTAATAGAGGTGGCTGCATAATATTATCCTATAGGGCAAGTTAACATTAAGTGTGGGGAGCAATTTCCAGGAATTTGATAAGTGACCGCTTAATAGAGGGTGACCGCTAACAGAGGGCCGGTTTGACTGTAGTGTCTGTATGCCTAAAAGGCAAAACGAAAGCCCTCAATAATTATAATCTAATTTTATAACCTATTTTTTTAGATTGCAGATTGCAATTCTCCATTTCAATGAAAACAGTGACAGGGAACAGGCAAAATTGCAAGATGGAACTGAACGGTTCAACATTACGTTCCCAAAATACAAGAAAGGAGAACACACAGTAAAGAAGATTGTAGTAAAATGTACATATGGTTAGTACAGAATAAAAACCTAGTAAAGTGAATTTTTACTACGTAATTTATAATAGTTACACTCCATTGCTAAGGAAAATACAGCATGTCATTAGACTCATTACATACTAAGATGTCTTTAAAAATTCCAAATGCATGGTAACTGTGCCTCACAATTTTAGCAAAGAAGGTTATTGTGTTAAGTGGGATGAGAAAATGCTTTTTTAATTTAAAAATTCTTAACATTTAGTCAGCTAACAGTGTATCATTAAATCATTGTTTTTAACAATGGTCATTATATTTCACCTAGGATATGTTGCCGACCTCAAAGAAAATGTTGTGAGGATTCTCCAGGGCCTAGAAAGCTCTGTTTTGGAGAGAGCTGCTGCTCCAAGGTCACTCTCATCGGATTATGTCCGTCCTGACAAACAGACCGCAGTCAATGCATTAAAATCAAGATTTAAGAAGTGATTTTTTATTTCATCCTGAAAGCTGTATCTCAAATATATTTTCACAACAAACTGTTAAACAAAATTAATAGTCTCCGTCAGCCTTTATTTTACACCTGTGAAACGTTTGAAAACTGAAGTTTATAGATCAGTCACAATTTGATACAGATCAATGCTTGATTGATCAGATAAATTCAAGGGAAAATAAGATGTTCCTCGATATAAAGAAGTGTAGATTAAACTTACTTCAGTCCAAAAAAAAAAATAGAATGAAACCAGGCTTAATCACAGAAGTCATAAACGACGATGTTACAATACAGAATATTTCATGCAACATCGAATCTCAGGGAAAATCCCAACATTCTATTGATGTCAAATAAAAGTTCAATTTATATTAATAATTGGGACTTGTCATAAATTAACAGGGGGGTGGGGGTGGGGGGTGGAGATTTTAAATTGAGCATTGACAATGATGTGACACTCCCTAGCGATGGTAACAACATTTCCTGACCTTCCCCTTGGGCTTGGCCTAAAATACCATGACCCCCCTGCTCTGCGGCTGCGCAGCTAATACCTCCCATACTGTGATACTAGTGTGAGCATATACATAAAAAAAACCCTGCCCTAGTGATACTACCTACCCCTATGAACATGATTGTGATCCCTGGTGCGGCAATGGCGCACGTTTTTGGGGGGATACGGGGGCATCCTCCCCTGAGAAATTTCGACAAATTAGGCTGTCTGAGACTGCATTTTGTGCATTTTGAAGGCAGTTTCATATGAAACCTGGCAGCCAAAGGCAAACGTAAAAACACAAATATTTCTGACAAACAGAAACTTTATGACATGTAATTTGCAATTTATGTACAAAGGTATCCATAGCATGTCATAAATCAACGTGAGATGTTGCTCTTGTGTTCTTGAAAGACATTTGACATTATTTTAAAAGCTTGTCTTGTTTTCTGAACAAGTAAATTTACTGTCTTATGATTCTGCTATTCCTGCCATACTATACTGATATATTAAAACACAATGCTCTTTATGATCTATGTTAAAATCTGGCACTCTTACTGGTATATCCATGAGCGTAAATTTATGCGACCAAAAAGGGAGGGTCATGAGAAAATATTCAGTGAAAAAGAAAGGGGGGCTCAAAAAGTTATGACCCTCGATCCCCAATTCCCCCCCTTTCTCCTGCTAATTATGACTAGTCCCTTACAGACAGTAAAAATTAAAACGTTTACTCGTCTGGAAAGTGGAATCCCTCAAACAAAAAGTCATCTTCGTGTCCTGGGGGGGGAAAGTGTGCTCGTATGCAACAAACAGCACACGATGGAAGGACCACTCGCACCTCTTTACCCAAAATACCCCAACACCACCTTGCCAACTGCCTGTAGGCTATGTGTCTGTTTAATTTGTGCTGTGGGCCTTCGTAGGCGTCCTTATACTGCTGTTTATACTGGTACCACGCCGTTTGCAGAACCCAGCGATTTAAGCAAACGGCGTGGAACCCCGGGTGCTGTGTGATACATGTCGGTGGCTCGGCCAGTCCTTCTGCCTCGACCGCTTCGTTATTCTTGGCCACAACACAGTCCATTTCGCAACAGCAGACGCACTCTTCAACTCGATTGAGTCTCTGGCAGTTTTCACACTTGCACCTAAAATTTTAATTCAAGATAATCGCAGATCATCGCACCCAAATAATTAAGCTTACATGTAGATACGCAGATACGACAACGACTCCACGACAACACTGTCAAATTACACTCCCATACAATATTGACACGAAATATTTTCCCGGTGACTAGCTACAAATGAATAAATCTCATCACAAGAAATATGACAAGGAAACTTTATTGTTATTTCGACCATATTCATACACCAATGAAATCTTGTTATAAAATTACGGATTTGCAACGAAAAGAGCTCGCCATACATTGTAGTACAACAGCTTTAGTGATCGCTTACCAGTCTGTGTTTTGCAATCGCTCGAATTGCCCTTCTTCGGACTCGTCTGTAGAGTCCGTACCTGAGCTAGCCTCACTGTCGTAAGGCTCGAACAGGTACGGCTGCGTTCCCTCACAGTCTGCTAGTGCCGTTTCTTGAGAAGAAGAAGAAGAAGAAGAAGAAGAAGAAGAGTGATCACGTGTCCAGAAAATTGGCAATTTTACTTCCGGTCCTCGAATGGAGGGAAATTTCGCTTTTCTACCGCAGTTTTCAACAGTTTAAATTTTTTTTCATCCACTTTTTTGTCTTTTGATCGTTATTTTAGTGCAAATGCTACCTTTTAAGCAAATGTTAATATGTGGTGTAGAGTATCCCTTTGAGTTGAGTCTTTGATCGTTTTTGGAAATCAGTTTCATGCAGTATTTAAATGGTTTTTGTGAAGTTTTAACTGCTTAGTATAGGTAATGTCATGAGTTGTAGTGGTATTTGGTAATAATACCGGGTCGTAATACTTCAAAATTGTCCAAAATATCACTCGCTGTTTATAATATCTATATCCTACCGGCCCAACTAGCTGACTATCGGCGTAGCTGATCGATTCACAGATGTCGTTGAAGTTTCTTTTTGAAACGCTTAAGCAATGGAGAGCTTTTTCAGCTCTAGGTCGGACTGTATTGAGAAAAACTGTACTCAAGACCACGGGCACAGTTTCTCAATACGAACCTCCCGGTCGGAGATATTAAATAACCTTCATTTATTTCTCCCCGAAAATGTGATCGAAAGAATAAGGAAACAGAGAGGCATATTGGAATGCAATAATTCCAGAAACACAAATCTGACAAATTGCTTTTAGGCGTCTCACTAAATTAACAGTCATCATCTGACTACATATAACGGCTTATTTACCAGTGACGAGGAAAGGAAATATTGTATATACACTACAGAAGCTTACAGATTATATCAAGACAAATGTTCCGCAAACTCGCGTTAACAAGAGATGAAAGATACGAACCGGTGTAACTTCCAACGCTCAGCTGGTACTTAGTCCCCTCACTCCCAACGGCAAACAAATCGAACTCGGCGTAACCAGTGTTCCCTTCAATGCTTTCCAGGTCAATACGAAGCTTGTATTTGCTACTGTTGGTCAGGCGGTATATCTTGTCCAGTCCCAGCCAAAACTCACCAGTCAAGTTACCGAAGCCACGTTTGTAGTCGGCCCAGCTGAGGTAAAAGTCTACGGAGCCGTCCAGTCTCTTCTGGAACACGGTCCACCCCCCACCGGCTGTTGTTTGGTCACAGAACACATCAAAAGCACCTGCACCATCAGGATTGATTGAATAAACACCGCTGATTCTTTGACCAGATTTGTACACCTGAGCACAATCAGTCTTGTTGGAAACTGTGGAACCAGAAATTACGAGGTTCGTTATCGTAGAGCAAAACCAAGCTTAACTCAGGCATGCAGCCAGGTAGCCAGGCAGCCAGGTAGCTTAAGGCAGCCAGGTAGCCAGGCTACCTGGTCAGACGTAGCTTTTTAAAGCTAGCCTTCGTAACGCCAAGAGTATTTTTACGACGCCCCGGGTCTAAAAAGACCAAACAAAGCCCAGTCTGCTAATTAGGGTTAACCCAATTATTGTGTGCAGTCTTAAAACTATATGATAGTCCCTGATAACTAATTGGAATACCTCTAGGCTCATTAAATATCAGTTATATTACCAGTGCAAGTTTTTCCATCTCCAGTAGATCCATCTTTGCAGGAACAACGATACGAGCCTCGAGTATTCTCACACTTGGCATTGACGTCACAGACGGAGATAGAAGCACTGCACTCGTCGACATCTACAAAAAGAAATGCAAAATCTTATCAACAACAACAACAACAACAACAATACTAATAACCACAACAACACTAACTAAAACAATAACAACAAAGATTTGTTACCAATTTTTTTAAAAGAGAATTACAAAAATACATAAAAAGAACAAAAAATTGGTAAACGTTACTCAGAATAGCGAAAAATCTAAACTATATAGTTGACGATCAATAGCACAAGTATGTCAAGTTCAGAGTCCAATAAAAGCAACTCAGGTAACTCAGTAACAATACAATGGAATGAACAAACATACCCAGTAATCAGAAAATATATTATAAAAACGTTTTTATTATTTATTTTTCCTTTTTTGTTTTCGCGATATGTTGCATTTTCTTACTGACAACAGCAGCATCAAGCGTGAAAAGCGAGAAAACGCATGTATATTCCAATATCAGCAAACACGTATATCACATGGCGCCACCAATGGAAACATGCGAAAGAGAGGATGATCTAAGGGCCTATTTACTTGGAGAAAAGTTGTCCCTGGTAGGAGGGTTACCATCTTTTACCAAACGTTTATATGAAAAACGTTGTCCCTGCTGACCGAGCCAAAACTTGGCCAATCTCGTTACCCTTGTCCAGCGGTGGAGCGGCCAACAGGGACCTCTGGGTAGAAGTGATCAGCCTGACTTGCGCAGTAAGACCGGAAGTCCAAGAATATTGGCGTCCATTAGATGAAACATGGGGTCAAGTACATGCGCAGTAGAGCCGGAAGTCCAATAATCCTGTCATGGCGGATCGCTTCCCCCAGAGCTCCTTGTTGGCCGCTCCACCGCTGGACAAGGGTAACGAGGACTCTGGGAACGAGATTAAAACTTGGTCCTCTCGGGTTCGCGCATGCTCTATATGTCCCAATTTCACTGGTAGGCGAGGTAAAAATAGCCAATTAAGTGTTTTGCAAGGAAAAAAGGTTGACCCGCATCCCAGTGTCACCTTGAAAGCGAGTAACCTTCCAACCAGTGTCACCCCCCCCCCCCCCCTCCCCCACCCCCTAGCCAACTTTGCAGTTTCTGATTTAAACGGTTCGCTTCTATTTATAAATAAATCACCCGTACTACACGACTAATAGTTTTATTAATAGTTTCGCGCCATGCTATGAAAATTATTTTTATTGCGTTCTAATCGAGGCTCCGACATCACGTTACTCGAGCTGACCAATCAGGTAGCACTCTTAAAATAACAGACTCTAAACACAAAGCAAAAGACAAGAGACACTAGTACAAAAAACGAGCCGTTATTGTTAAATGACCATAACTTATTTACAACTGAGTAACGTTTAAATAATGAAAAAATGAAGGCATTATTTTATAGTTACCAGTGCAGTTTTTTTCCATCTCCATGGAATCCATCTTTGCAACTGCAGTGATAAGATCCCTTGGTGTTGTTATTGCAGGTAGCATTAACATGACAGTTGTGGGTGTTGGTGGTACACTCGTCTTTATCTAAACAAGGAAATGTAATATATTTGAGCTCCATAACAATCTGTCTGTGGTTACTATATATCGCCATTATTATTATTGCACGAATGATGATTTAATAAATAACATAAACATTTTTTATTTTAAAACCAATATTACACGTCTCTTTAAAATTAAGCTCACGACAACTATAAGAAGTAATCAGAAAATAATTCAAAAATGGATATATATTTCAAAGTTTCCAACAGATAAAAATAATTTATAGTCATGTACCATTGCAATTGTTTCCATTTCCTTGAAATCCATCTTTACAACTGCAGTTATAAGATTCTTTGGTGTTATTGCAGTTGGCATTAACATCACAGTTGTGTGTTCCGGTGGTACATTCGTCTACATCTAAACAAAAATAAGGACAAGGACCAAAGCAATTGAAAAGACACACAGAAAAAAAAGAACAACAGGCACTAGATACAAGGAGCAAGAGAAAGAACAACAGAACACCAGACAGAAGAATGAAACAAGACAATAAAACAGCACAATACGCAAAACACAAAAGTCAAGTTCCGCAGCACAAGACGTAAAACACAACTTGAGTCAAGGTTCAACGCTAGTTACAGGAGACAATACACAAGTTACAAGATAAACGACAACAGATACAAGACAGAGGACAGAGGACAAACGACGCTAGACACATCACACAAGATAAAGGACAACAGACGAAAGGGAGAAGATGAAGGACTACACACGCTAGACACAATCCCTAGATAAAGGAAAGCAGACACTAGACACCAGACAATGTAAAACAGACACTATACATAGGGCAACATACATTACTCACAAATAAAGATAGAAGGTAAAGATAAGGATAAAAGACAGTAGACACAAGGCAGAAAAACAGCACATGACACAAAGCACAAAAGACAACAGACACTGGACACAAGACACAACACAACAGACACAAGACCACCAAGACACTAGGCAGAAAAACAGCACAAGACGGAAGACACATCAAAGAAGTTTTGAAGCAAGTTAAAAGGCTGAAAACACAGTATCGAACAGTACAAGACACAACACACAGGACAGCAGACACTGGACACAAGACAACTACAGACAAACGTCAGGAAACTATAGTTTCCTATGATGTTTTTTTTATGGCACACTGGAAATTGATCCACCTCTCCATTCGCATGCCGAGGACTGTTTTGCAGGCCCCAACCTACAGCTACCACATGTCTTGTGTGGAGCTGTCGCTTAAAGGGGTGCCTTTGCATCCGCCCCGGCAGCAAAGGACAACATACAAGACTTTCGGGTTGTTGTCCAACGGCTGTACCATGCTGGTGAGGCCTAACAAGTCCGAAACAGCTGTCCATGGTTGCCATTGCCCGGGTGATTTGGCTGTGCGCATGCGTAAGGTAATGGCTATACCGCGGAGTTGGTGTAGTAGTGTGCTATCTGCAGTTTATAGTTTCCTACACACACAGACAGACAGACAAACTTTTCCAAGAAAGTCGCGCACTCAAAAACATTACAAAAATTACAAAATGCATACAAATGTATATTGTAAGTATAAAATAGGTTGGTGAGTAGTTTGAATTACTAGTCTTGAGACCAATTGTCCACAAAGATTTCCACGACTTCGCATTGCGGTATCAAAAACTATTTTCCAAGTATTCGGTATTTGGTTTCTGGAGTGCTAAATTATAGCTAAAGTCTCTGTATTGTTAGTAGTACCGTCACAAGGCAAACGAAACAAGACATACGATAAATGAACACAGACACGATACATAATACAAAACATAAGACAAGACACGCATAGCATAAAGCGACTAGGAGTATCGCTATTCGCCTTACATGCAATTGCCGTGTTACAGTAATGGCAGCCCTGTATCAAACGGGACAAAAATAATTGCACCCTTGTACTTGCCAGCGCCGCAAATTTCAATTTTTTTGTTCACGTAACATGGCGTTTCTATGGAAACCATGTTTTTACAAGGTGTTTTAACAAGGTGTTCTACCTAACTTGCGATCAGGCCCTCCTCTGGGGAGCGAGAGGAGGAGGGCCTGATACAATTACTTGCCGGATCTCATGCAAAACATCCAGATTCTGGACTTTTTCCTGATTGGTCGAAAAACAATACTGTGAAATTGGCAATACACTTCCGTCAATCATGCGTACCTAATATGGCTTTTGTCGATCCGGCGTGCACGCACGATTGTGAAAGTACTTTAAAGGCCTTCTACTTTCCCACTCCGCTACCGCCTTTTGTGAAGGGAAGGACTCTTCTTAATCATTACTAAGGCCCCGGCCGCACTAGGCTGACAAAATTTGTTTGGCGCTACCAAAATATCAGGCTACAAATTTTTTCTCCGCCAAATTTTCATTTTGATAAACGCGTACGCACTTGAAAACCAACAAGGAGCTATTTCATAAAGAAATAGTGTTTCGTTTCCGGAACGATTAGAATGTCGGGAAAATTTGGAGAGACCTGGGTTTGAGAAATTGCCGAGATCCTGGTTTCACGGACTCAGGGCTCACGGCACTTTCCTTTGCAGAAACGTTCGTTGGTTTATATCTCCTCGTAGCTAGTACGCCGTTGGCTGGGTTGAAGACGACCGATTCTAGCCGAGAGGCCCGAAAAACATCGGAATAAAGCTCGTTGCGGCCCGAGCAATTAACCCGTAAACAGCGTTCCCTCAACTTTCCGTTCCTCGTTCCTCGTTCTCCGTTTCCTCGTTCTCCGTTCGGCCATTCCCTGTTTTAGAAATAGCCATGATAAAGTCAATAACAAAGTTGAAAATACAGCTAGAATATTTACATTACAATTAAACACGGAAACAGATAACTTTGCATTTTTCCACAATACATCGCTTTAAACGAACTTAGAAGTATTTCAGTCGTCAGATATTTCTATTTGTAATACATTTTAATTTCTTTTTTGCTCCGTGACGATCATTTTAACGATGTTTGAACAACATGTGTTCGCCAGTTTGTCAGGTTTGTTTGTCTTTTCCCAGAACATGTTTACATTGGTAGCTACGAGCGTTATACTGATTGGATAGTAGCCCCACTGTGTAAATAGTTCACATCGAATCGAACACAATACCGTTTCGTTTCTGAGGAAACGAAACAAAAATCATGACAAATTATTCGCGAACCACAACATATCAATCACGTAGAAACCGAACACCTCTGTTGTTGCTGTGAAATTTTGCATTCAACTCCTCGACAATCTTTTAAAACCAGTACTTTCTAAAGTTTTTACTCTCTTGCCTTCGTGGTATGATACACAAACTGATTAACCAGATATTTCTTCTTCTCGGACCGAAATTTTAAACGACTTGCATGTTTCTTGCCGCTTTTCCCGACTGTCACTGTCACTTTTTAGCGCAATACTTGTACCCGATCGGACCGTGCACTGTTCACTGTTTATGAAGCAAATTGTGCTTAAACATCACTAGGTGCTGTTAGCAGGTAAAATTTGGGATCGGTACTAGTTGTACGGACCGAGGCAAGCGAATAATCATCGCTGTAACCTTGAGATTAATGTGTGTGAATTGACGAATCTGTCAGTTTTGACGCTTTACAAAATTTTGTCCTGCTCTGGGGCAGGACGTCGGCGCCTTTGAAGTTTGGTAAGGCTTGACAAAATTTTGGTAGGAAAAACATCGCCGTTCGCACTTGTGAAACGGAACTGATGACAGATATTTTTGCAAAACAAACAAAAATTCGCCTAGTGCGGCCGGGCCCTAAGCCAATATAAAGATCTTACATTCAAAACGGCTGAAGCTTTCCGCTTAAAAGATGGTTATTTGATTCAAATTTCTAAACGGAATCATGGGATCATTCGACCATAACGACTGACCAGACATGTCCAGGACGTTATTATGCAAATGTCTGTCATGTAACGCAATCGTAGTCAGTGCTGTTTTCGGACTGAAATTGATGGTAAAAACAAAGTCGAAGGCTCTATTCTACTTCAAAATCCTCCTCATAATACAACATATCTTGCCCGTTAGAAATGCACTTGAAGCAAAGAAGGTCAGAAGACCGAATTCAAGTGTACAAATGTCACGAACTGTAGCGTAGATTTTGAAAATTGACAGCTGACAGCAGTCTTGACAGATCATTGACAAGTGGGTGGAAAGCGACTCTGCAAATAATTGTATCAGGCGTTCCTTTTCCTCTCTCTCTTTCTCTCTCTCCCTCTCTCCCTCCCTCCCTCTCTCTCTCCGCGCTCTCGTTCTCTCCGCGAAAAGAAAGAAATGGAAAAGAACTCCTGATCGCAGGTTATGTTCTACCCAAATATGGTGTTTTTCAACTTAATTTTCTATGAGATTTTCGGTTTATGAAGAGTTTCTTCCATAATGTGTAAAAATGTATACAGTTTCGTTGGCCTTACCTTTTTCGCATCGTTCCCCTGTGTAACTAGCTTGACACTTGCATAGGTATCCCTTGTCCGTAAATCCATTCAGGCAGGTCGCATTATGAAGACATGGGTTACTGGAACATGAGTTCTACGAGAATTAAGAATAACAATGATATAAATATAAAATATTAAAGTAAAAAACGAAAATATGGTCGACTCATGCAGTGCGATTTTTTCACCTCAGTGCCCCTATATATGAAGCCTGTCCGTGGCTTAAGATCTTCAGGGTGTTGCATGTTGTCAGAATCACTCAGTTCACAAATGACCTTGTCTTTAATTGGTGGTCCGATGTTGATTGATACACATGTAGTTTCCATAAGGCATCGATTCCTACAATCACTGCCTAGATGACGTCCCAGGTATAAAGTGATATTTTTAATCACGTGACCCTGCAGAGCATGTCCTTCGATCGGTTTTACAAAACGGAGACGCCGGCAGAAACCTGCAAATAATAATAATAATATTCATCACCTTCAATTTAACGAAGATACCTAACAAAAAAGTGATCATTTATTTATTTATTTATAATATTTATCTATGGTTATTCTAGCACTGCTTCACGTCGCGTATCCGAAAGACTCTCGCTGTAGCCTGCAAATGCAGCTCAGACGGATTTTTCACTTGTTGTTTCACGCTGTCGAGATATTTCTCGACGGCGTGAAAGATCAGGCCAAAAATCCACCAGCGCTGCGTTTGAAGGCTACACGTGTACAGATCTGCGCTGCGAGCTTGAAAAAGTTTCTCGTCGAAAACAATAAAGTTTTTGTTATGTCATTCTTAGCAACGACTTGATTGACACAGGATTCGCACTGTTGGTCTGTTGCCCGGCACCGTTATGTCTTAAAAGAAAAGTGTCGGCTTTCTATCACCCCCCGGTTTGATACAAGTAAAGCCCGGTCCATGACCGTGTAAATTTTCATCTCGCACAATCTTCTGTTATTCTTTCCTTGTTAATTTTTCAGGGAAATTCAAGGCTATCGTATCGTGTCACGCTATCAATAATTATATAATTTACTGTGTAAAACTCGCGCTGTGATTGGTTCTTACTTATGATCTATTGGAGGACAGACGCATAGATGACGTCACCACTGACAACTTTTTTTATGTTTTTTTAAAATGGCGGAAAGTTTTGAAAATTTAGAGGATATAATACCAGACTGGGTGAACGACGATGTAGAAATATGTCTTGCCCAGGCTGTGGACAAGTTCGAAAAGCAGGAAGAAGAAAAAAAAACACGTTTCTTTGTAGAAAACGACTTAGAAAAAATACTCGAGCAGTCTCAGTCGAGCGCGACAAAACGAAACACAAAATGGGTGGTGAAACTATTTCAAGGTGAGAAACCATTACTTTGCTTCGAAAATAACAAACACACCAAACAAAACTATCATGAGTTTGATTTATTTGAAAAATTCAACTTTTCTCAGTCCCAAAATAATTGTTTACACAGATTGGTGTCAGGAAAGAAACATTACAACACCACTTCTTAAAATGAAAACAACAGAATTGGACCAAAACCTAGCAAGGTTTTATGTCGAAGCAAGAACGAAAAAAGGAGAAGAGTACAGTCGTTCAGCTCTTCTTGGTTTCCGCAATTCAATTGAACGATATCTGAACAACAATGGTTTGACAGTAAAAATATCAAAGAATGACGACTTTCAAAAGAGCAACAAAATTCTCGACGCGAAGCTAAGAATCAACCGCCGCACGGGCAAAGAAAATGTACAACATAAACCAGTTATCGTACCTTCTGACCTTGCAAAAATACGAGCCAGCCCGTTCCTTAGTTCGACGAATCCTGTCGGACTGCTTAGAAGAACCTGGTTCTACGTTTCTTTGTACTGGTGTAGGCGTGGAAGAGAGGGCCAGCGAGACCTTCGCCGCGACAGTTTTGAGTTTATGAAAGATGCCAATGGTCGCGAGTACGCAGTCATGACACACAATGAAGCCACCAAAAACCATCCCGGTGGAGAAACCAGCAAGCCTTCGGCTGAACGGGAAACAAGACTGTACAGCACTGGAGCAGATGATGATGCTTTTGCCAGTCTGAAACTGTACGTGTCTAAATTGAATCCATCCTGCAAAGCGTTCTTCCAACATCCAAAACAAAGAGTGACAACCGATGACATCGTCTGGTACGAGAACAAGCCACTTGGTATTAACAAGTTGGCCGAAATGATGAAAACTATATCTGTTGGAGCGAAGCTCTCTCAGGTGTACACCAACCACTCAGTCCGGGCATCCGCCATAACCTTACTTTCCGACGCAAATGTTCCAGATCGCCACATCATGTGCGTTTCAGGGCACAGCAGTGAGCAAAGTATAGCTCACTACAGCTCACGGCCGTCCGTTTCGCAATTGGAAAACGTCTCCGACACTATTTCAAATGCCCTTGAGAATTATCAACCACAGAGGAGTCAGAGCTCACAGATTTCCACCGGCGACAACGCTCCACTTTTTCAAAGCTCGAATCGCATGGCCTCCAACGTGTCGATGTCGACCGCAACCGCAAGTTTTCCGAGCGGCTTTTTCAGTTCTTGTAATATTCATGGCAATGTCCAAGTGCTTTTCGGCTTACAGAGTCACTCCGATGATAACAAATGACTTGATTTTGGCAGAATTTTGTATTGCATTTGTAGATTTCGAATGCTGAATTGCGCTTTCGCTGTGATTTTCCATTCCAAGGCCTGACTGTGGCGTGATTTGCCTGAACCAATCACAGTTCTTTGCCTCGCATCAGCAGCCAATGAGTTTGCTCCATTTTGTATAGACAATAGATTACGTCAAATCGCTATTTTCGTGTTTCTCGACGTGAGTTGACGACCCGCTTTCCAGTTATTTCAAATAAACAAGCTTTTTTCTAACATTTTGCCTCTTTATTATATAAAACAAATAGATTCCATTTGGCCGTGCGTCTGTTCAGTAATAGATCACAGAAGACGTCAAAATGTGGTAAGAACATCAGTGACCAACTCGCCGCAGCGGCTCGTTGGCCACTTTTTTGTTCTTACCACATTTTGACGTCATCTGTGATCTATTACTGAACAGACGCACGGCCAAATGGAATCTATTTGTTAATTAAACATAACTGAAAGCTGCGCGCGCTCTGATTGGTTACAAAACCATGTTTTAACAGAGTATAATACATGGCTTTGGCTTCTTTATTTGTTAAAAATAAAAATGCACACATTTGGATGGAATACAGTTGACTTCCGATACCTCGAACCTTTAGGGGAAATTGAAAACGTTAGAGTTCGAGTCATCGAGGGTAAAGTTAATAAGAAAATAACCTAAAGGGAAACGAATTTATTTCGAGCTATCGAGGGTTCGAGTTTTCGGGAGTCAATTGCATGCACAACTTACCCAGTAAGTTTGGTTCTATTTTAAGGAATCCCCGAGAAATCACATCTGCAAGCCATTGTCTGATATTTCAGATTGTTATAACAAAAAATGTGGGAAGAAGGAACTGAAACATTGGACATCTAATCCTCCCGCCCGCTTTTGCTCTACGAGTTCATCTACTGAATTCGTGCTGGTTTAGACTAAACATAGGCACGCAAGGCGTGCGGGAGTTATTTTTTTAAACGACGCGCATTCAAAATGGTGTGTTTTGATACCATCCCATGCAAGTATGTGATAAAATTCATGTTGTTTATCCCAAATTAATTATATTTTATCCTTCTTTTTCCATTTGCATGGATCGTGATAGGGCTATAAGAAGAGAATAATTGCACAGGAGTGAAAATAGGCAATATTTAAACTGAACGCAAAAAATAGCTTATGTAATAAGGTTGGGATAAATTATCACATGAAAAACAAAACTATCATATTACATGGGTTTCGGAAAAAAACAACAATACATGTAGTATTATGTTACATGTTCGCGAGGAAAACAACAGCATGATCTTATACGCTTGGGAGCAAACAAAGACAAATGCTGTAGGAAATCGACCCCCACAGAGGCATCATAACCATAAATTTTCAGTTTCATTTCTGCAATGTCGCATGGTCTTTTCACGTGCGCATAACAACGTCAGGTATCTGATTGGCTATGATTAACTTAACTTTGTACCGGTACAAGTGCACAAGTCTAATCAGAACAGAAATACCAGCATGATTTGACACTTACCGTGAAAACAGCAAAATGTAAAAGCAAAGCCTGTACATCGCAGTAGCACAGTAATTGCACATATTTCTATAATTAACTTGGGATTGTACAGGTACAAGTATGTAGCAACAGTGAACGCGTTCTAGGAACGGCAAAGTGGAGCACTATAAAACCCGGGTATAAAAGGAACGCTAAGGGAAGTCAGGGAACGCAAAGTGGAACGCTAAAGGAACGCTAAAGGAACGCTAATAATGCGTTCCATATATATTAAGGGGAACGCGTTCAAGTGATCTGGAACAGTAAAGAGAACGTGTTTCAATATTATACAGTAGGTAAAGCACATTAAACGTCCCGACACAAGATTGTACATGCACCTTATTCGATGGTTTAACATATAATACACGCGGATATTTTGCGAGTTGCGAAGTTTTTTTCCGAGCCCCGTAGGGGCGAGGAAAAATGCAAAATGTCCGCTCGTATTATATGTTAAACCATCGAATAAGGAATTTATTATTCTGCTGCAAAATTTCCCGACCATTATGCTATTTTCCGTATTCGCTCTGTTCAAGTAGTCAATACCGTGGCATATTTTACGTGTTCTCGTGACCTTATATGGTGAAATGACGTAATAGTAGAATAATTGCGGTCGACGAAGGAGAACGCATACTAATCGCGTCGTTTTTTTCGAAATCGCTGTCCCGCGGGTCATTTATGATGTCCCGCGGGTATCGGGCTGGATGCCATGCGATTTCAGGGTTTGGGCGCCATCTTGGTAGGTCTGAATCACATTACCTCGATCTCGTGCTACCGTTCGTGGCATGGTAACTCGAATTCCGCGTGTTGCTCACTCTGCTCACTTCGATTTTCAACTGGGTCACGGATCTTTTCGCTGTTTTTTCTCAAGGTAAGTGAAGCTGTGTTGATTTTTTACAACTATCGATAGCAACTATGAGCCAAGCTGTTTATCAGAATATCAGAAAGCTGTGTAGTGGTGTGTCTTCCAAGAAACAAACATTGCAATTCGCCCCGAGCTGTGATGTGTCAACTCAGCTGTTTTCCATCACAGCAGATACTCATGCCCTCGCTGAAGAATCGGCACGCTGGTTGTGTACCGAAGCAAATGAAACACAAACCGAGTTATTGTACTAGATATCAGCTTATTATTGAGCGATATGACCGTGATTTGTGGCTATAAATCGAGTTGTTTTGCTCGGCGATGGCAAATGAACATAGCAGCTCGGTTCAAAATATACCAAGTTGTATACATTTGTAATCTAGCCAGAATTTCAGCCGTCGATCTCCTCTGTCGATTCAGGCTATGTATAATCAAGATTAAGACCGAATAGGACCAATTCGACCGAGAGAAATTAGAGCAAGCAAATCTATATTAACTACATGTATGGGTCGTGCACACAATCCTGTTCTCAAGCTTTAGATCAGTGTTTAGATGTAAGTAAAAATCCATAAGTAGAGGGTACAAACATGTATGAATGGAAATCACTTCTATCTTTCAGGCCCTGAACAATGGAAAAAGTGGAAGGTGTAATACGTATTTTGTATATTATCAACAGATCATACTGCTATTTCTTAGTGTACTGTGTTATTCAAGTTGCTAAAGTTCCTGTTTTTCAATTTGTTAGAAAGTTATTTTCAAGCAAAGTACAACCTATCAAATTTTAAATATTACGTATAATGCACCATTGTTTAAATACCGTTTTGAATTATTTTCAATAAATCTCAATAAATGTCACTGTTATTTATGCCTCCATAATTTAATGTATTCATTAGTGTTATGAAGCAAAGCAAACAGACTGAAAGGGGGGAGGGGGCACTTGCAATTGACAAATGGTTAACTCAACTTAAATATATTCAGGAATATCATTCCACCATTTCAAAATTATACTTCCTTGGCACAATTCTCAATAAAAAGAATATATCAAGCCAATCATATTGCCAAAGCCAACAGATTTCATATTGATCAGCAGAAAGCAAACGTTCTAAGTTCGTTCGTGACCACTTGAGAACCATCCTCTGTTTGAAATTAACCTGTCGAACGCACTCTCTTAAGGACGGTGCCTCCTATTGTTACTGCGCATACGTTCTGCGCATAATTTCTCGCGTCATTAGCGCACGCTCGAGCGCGCGCACATACAGAACATTGCAAAATCTCTTTAAGGCTAAGCTCGGCAGGGAAATATATGGTCGTTTTCTTCATATAACTTACAAAAACGCGTGGTGACCCCTACTTTTTAAGTTATAAAATGGAAGCGGTAAGCCTATTAAACATATGATTAATTTTTTGTTGTGTACAAAAGTTATTTAGACTGTATTTTTGGTATACCAGAGGAGAGTTGTCAGGGTTGATAATGGCTACGTTGCGATGATTTTTAATTAAAAAACACATAAACAGTAGTTGTTGTATTACCATTTGTTAAGTATTTTAAAGCTTTTATATATATATTGTTGCTTTCGTGTATGTCAAGGCAAATTCAAAGGGAATCTGCGAAAAAATATGTTTTTCTTTTTTTCCGAGAAAATGCTATTTCAGCATTTTTTTCCAGATTGAAGCTTGCTTATCTCTGAAAAATGCGTGGTTACCCCCAATTTTCTTTCTGGAATCCAATAGCCCTTGCTAAGATCTGCTTTTCCCGCATAGTCATAAACCACGCAAAAATACTTTGGTATTAGGAGGCACCGTCCTTAATTTGTGATTACTACTAGTAACGTGTATTATTTGTGTCCCTGAGATCTCAATTTAAAATTGCCACTGATGGTAATTCGTAACACAGAGTTTATAATAATGACCAATAATAGATCTGGGAACACAAGATCCTACGAGCGCAACGTAGACTTTCTTTTGGCTCGTAATGCAATCTGGGCGTGACTAGCCAGTTACGTTTCGCTTCAAATTTCTGATCGTTCGACGGTCGCATAGCCTCTTACGCAGCCGCTCTTTGGGCTCGTCACGTAATCTTTCCCTGCGTAGGAGGCTAACGGTCGCAAGGATGTCGCAAATCGACCTGCGTTGACGAATTTTGGCGTTTCTTTCACTGTTTCATTCAGCCCAAACTAACACATTTGGAAGTCAATACTATTTTCTAATATTTCGAACTGAAGTAAAAATAAATCTCAAATTACTGAGGTTTTTAAAAAACTGATTTATTCTCGAATTCCGTGCTCGAAACAGGACTGGAAGTCTATGTCTATTTTTATAAACAAGCGTGGGAAACAAAGCTTCTGATTGGTCAGTCGGTAATTCGATTTAAAAAGTCAACACGGCTGCTTTTACATGCACGTACTAGCCCGCTCGTAGTTCGAAGATATCATAGGATGGAATTTGTATAAAAATTAATTGGTCTCACTTTTTCGCTTGCTTTGTGATCGACCGGCTTTCGATTTATGGGCCTCTCTATGGGTACCTCCAGTCTTCGATTTCGTGGCTTTTTTTTTTAGCCAAATCGTCGTTTTTGCATCGGGAATTATTCAATGCTTGACAGTGTTAGAAGCAATAAAAAGCCCTGTGGGTTTCAAAGACGGGCCTTTTCGCTTTACGCATACTGGAAAGTTCGTATTTCATACGCCGAAGTTTTACGCCACGGTTTTTGCCTACAAAATCGTTCCGCCAACCTGCCATAAAAAGTTTTCTAATACGCCACACGCCGGCCGACGCCAGCGCTGTGTTATAACCTATCCCCACGAGAATGGAGAATTGGAGATTGCTCTGAATGGAATGTTTGGGCCTCTACGTAAATTTAAGACCCGAAGGGCCGGAAAATGTTTTGGGCCTTCTCCTTATAAACAGGTCCTGATCCGCCACTGTTTATGGCCATAAGCAATGTTAAAATTGTTTAGGTTAGTTTTTTGTTTAGAATGTTTCTGATTTACGCCACGCCAGCGCTTACAGCAAGAAAAAAAGCCCTGTGAAATACGCCAAAAGTTGGCGTAAAAACCTAGCTCCACGCCAAAGATTTTCGGCGTAACATACGAACTTTCCACAGTATGGTAATAATTACGCTTTGATGATCGTTTCGATGTTGATGATGTTAGCCGTGTTAACGGTCGACATCGTTGTTATTGTTGAGAAAAAAGCTGGAAAAGATGACTGATAATCGTTCTGACACATTTTTATTATTTTCTATCTGATCATGATAATTTGGAAATATTCGCTTCAATCTCTGAGATCGTCGTTTTTAATGGCAATCGTCGCGTCTTCGATTTCTTCGGAAATACCCATAGAGAGGCTCATTTATAATTCTCTTTTTTAACTCTTTTAACTTATAGAAAATTTCCAAGTCTCACTGCCGATCATTTACTGGCTATTTCAAAACCTTGACCGGCTGCCTCTCATTTCGCCACAAATTAATCCTCGCAACTTGTATATAATCTGATATACATGCTTCCATTATTTCACACTTTAGTCTGCATTTTACCCCTGGTCTGTAGTCTTCGTTGCATGCAGTTCGCACTCTGCGTTAATACACTGACCGGATTTATTCGTACTTTCTGAAACTATTTACGTCCGAGCTAAAATTTACGAAATCACGTCTTCTTTCGACAACTTGAAGTATTTTGATACTTGCCTTTGAAGTTAATGAACGGCCATCACAAACGTGTAGTGATGTATTAAATCACCTAACCTAGATGCATCGAACGACAATCACACTAAAATACAAACTTTTACAGAAACACTGCACAACACTACTGAGTAAAATCGACCCAACCAGTCAATTGTTGATGAAGAGATCATGACAAACTCCTAAAACACATTTCAAATTATCTCCTCAATTTGACCACTTTCCGTAAAAACAACGAAATGTACAAAGAAAGCCTGTACATCGCAGTAGCCGCTCTCTTCGCCATTCTTCTAAACATCAACAACAGTATCAACAAAGATAGCCGTCGCTAAATGGCTGTTAAAAATCGATATCTACTCGGATTTACTCGGATATTAGAATCAGCTATTTCATTGGTTGTTCATAGTAGCCCCAATCTGATTGGTGTGACATACATGGCAGCAAGATTGTCCGTCCAAACCGCCGGCTAAGAGTATTTTTTTTAGAAAAAAAATAACTCAATAAACACATCACAAAAGAACGAGTCAATCGAAAACGTCTTCAAAGCAAACAATTTGTTGGCGGAGAATTGGCAGGGGCACCCAAAGAACCTTTTTGTCAGAATTGATCAGGGACCATAATGGCCACGAAGTAACCAACAAATAAGCATTTTTAAAACAATTTTTCTAGTTGCTGGCAAATTTATATCTGTTTCACTTCCCAGCTTAGTCCCTTTCAAAATTTCCCAGCCAGCAAGTTAACAAACCAAATTTTCACTTTTTGCCCTTTATTAAATAAAGGAATTTTATCCCAAGGATTTGGTTGTTATCAACAATTTATCAACCAGTTGGTCGAGACCTTTAACTTAGATAAGGGACAGGACTAGACAGTTTACTCACCTTGGTTCGCAACCGTGGGACAGTAAAGCCATACAAATACGAACAGGAGAGACGGCGCTATATAGCTATATAGGTATGACCCGTCCCAAAGCGTAAGGTTTCTGAGCCGTTTTGGTCTGAAAACGGGTATAGATTTTAAACATTTTTGTCTCAAATTGGATATGTTTCGCCTGCTTGTCTGAAATTAGTCCAGTCCCTGAACTCTCTCTTTACCCCGCCCTATATAGGGTCTGAACCCAGCGGGAGAAGAGAGAGTCCAGCACCACTTGCATGCGCATGCTCAGAACGAACCAATCACAATTCACTAGATCCCAATCTACGCTCATTTCCGCTCGGCGCCATGTTTATTCTCGCAGCTAATCTACCGATCTACCACCATCCCAGATCACCTTATGTAATGGAAAATTACCTATTTTAGAGCTCAAGGAATCGTTAAAAATGTTAAGAACAAATTGCAGCAAATTGGGATTTAAGCCTATTATTTTGGCGGCTCAGATTCAGGCTACGACACGCGAGGCATGCTGGAAATGACGGCTACGAACAAGATGGCGGCTGTATGTTGGAGCTCGTGAAGTTAACGTTTGGTATCATTGTGAAGCTCTTTGCCGATATCTTCATGGATTAGATGACATATGATTGTCACATAATTCAACTTGGGCTGTTCCACGATCTCCCGAACCGTAATTTCAAAGCGGAATTGCAAGAAAGCAACTCGATGTGGTGTTTTATTCGGTATGATTCCTTGTGGCTGACAGTCTGCCTCTGAGCTGGATTGTGATCAGAGCTGATAGCTCTGTTTAATGGTGTGTAGAATACAATAATTTATTGTTTATTGTGCACGGTTTGTTTTCCTGATAAAGGATAATTTTTTAGCGTTATTGTTCGGTTATTTGGCCAAATTGGGCACTATATTTGAACATTTGCTTGTAAAAATATTTGAAATTCTGGAATATTACATAATCTAAAGAAATATACTTATACTGTACCTCCCGGTTATAACTGCTTATAATAATAAACAGATAACAAAGCAACTAGATTGGTAGAGTGGTAGATATTTGTTATGACATTATTTTGGCCAGGGATCTTAAAAATTGTCATATTTTGGATAATATTAATATAGAATTTACATGTATAAAGTGAACCGCAAGGATCGCTTCAGAAGCGATCCTTGCAGGTTTTTTTTTACAATTCTCTGAATTTGGTGATGCTTCTTTTATGTTCACTAGTAAAACTATGGCATTCACTTTCTGCTGACAGTTTACCTGTATGCACATGTTCTTCAATCTCCATAAATTCCATCGCTTTGATCCCAAATGTTGCAACAATAATTATTTCCAGTACGTCTGGTTACGTATAAATTTTACATTTCCTTCTTTGCATCAGCCTCTCCAAAATAACTCAAGAAGCAAAAATAGATTTCAAACTCTTTGTTAGGGCCTGTTTACATGGAGGGAGGGTGACCGGGAAGCAGGGTCACCCTCCTAGCCGGGCTACCCTGGGAGGGCCAACTTGTCATACATTTCTTTACAAAACACACTGAAGTGTTTACATGATAGACAGGGTCACCCGCCTACCTGGGTCACCCTGTCTGCTTGCCAGGGTCACCCTCCTAGGCGGGCTATCTTTTCTGCATGTAAACGGTCACCCAGGATCACCTTCCTAGGCGGGCTACCTCTGTTTACTTAAAAACCTGCGAAAATGGCGGAACACGCGATAAAAACAGTAAACTCGCTGCTATAGCCTTTCTTCTTGCTGCCATGTTTGTTATGTAGTGCTTAATAAATCGTGCCGTTGCAATGAAAAAAGTCCGCCAAAACATGAGCCCGCCAAAACAAGAGCCCGCCATTAAAAGATAGCTCGCCTATATGATAGCCCGCCCATGTAAAGGCGGGCTATGCTTTAGCCCAGCTGGGAGGGTGAGTCACCCTCCCTCCATGTAAACAGGCCCTTAGATCTCTTCCACACCCTTTCCCATACTGTTCAAAAGACTACACTGTAGATGGTGATCAGAAGTGAATGATTTGTGACACATCAGGACAGTTTATGCTCATACTAAATGCTACTGTAGCAGTGACTACTCAAAGTTGACACTCAGTATTACAAAATGGCTGACAATAGATATCTTAGTGATATCATTGGTGATGTTTGTGAACATACATGTAATATTATTGACAAGATTTTGAATTCCACATTAATTTTTTGAAGAAAATATTCAAAAATCATAGAATAGTCATTTCTCAGAAAACAAAACAATACATGTACACATGTACTTTTGATGCTTTCCTTCTTTATTCTTGAGGTCATTAATAGGCACAATTTTCCTTTGTTCACTTTGTACATGATTTGTTTGGTTGTAATTGCTGCTTGCCTTTACAACAGCTGTAACCAATATAACAGTCGGGGGAACAAGTGCTGTTTTTGGCAAATCTTTGTTCAAGTGCTTACAAGAGTTACTGGTTACTCCAAAAGTTGGCATGCCATCAGGATATGCTTAGCATTTTTGGGATGAAAACCGCAGGCTCAGACAGTTATCGGAGACCGGAATTTTATATCAACTTGTACTAATTAAAAGTCTTGTTCCCTTGTTAACTGCTATATATCAACTTGTACTTGTTGCCTTGTTTTACTGAAAAACTGCCATTTCTTTCATCATGAGTGGCAGAGACAGTGAGTGCCATTATTGGTACACCATTCTTGAACTTTCTTTAGGTAGGTTATAGCAATTAAGGCATGCAGCCAAAAATTATCTTTACATATAGGATGTGGAAATTATTTAGAAGCAAGAAGGCAAGTCTGACATTCCACTTGGGAAAATAATAACAAATATGAGGAGGACAAAACATGGAACCCAGGTCCATGTACCTCCCTCTTGGACCAGGTGCATGGATCACTTCAGTACACTATACATGTACCCGGTGCATTGGACCCCCTAGTTTTCGGCCCACAAAAAAATAAACAAAGAGCTAATAATTAGCCCTCATTTAAGCTACAAATATGTGGACCATAAGGCATCTACATGTATATATATACTGTATGGACCTTCTATTTTTCTTACCCCCCCCCCCCCCCCCCCCCAATAGTAATAATAATAAACCAAGAGTAACAAATAGCTAATACGCCCTCATTTTAGCTGCAAAAATATTAAAAGGAAGTGACAGGCCTAACACAACCCCTACTGTTCTTCTGACTTTTGTGTATATATACTGTTACTATAACAAATTTAGTCTAGGAATTGACACTTAATTGGAATTGAAAGAGCCCTATACAAAATGGAAATACAAATCCTTATGGTGACTTTAATAGCGCAACTTTCATAATAGAAACAGTTTCAAATCAGTGTCAAAAGACTGAACGATCCAGTCCTCACTGTACAAAGTCAGAAAATAACAACAAGTGTACTAACCATTGCAGCACACATGCAATGACCTTCATACAAAATGGAAATACAAATCCTTATGGTGACTTTAATAGCGCAACTTTCATAATAGAAACAGTTTCTGAAAAATAGCGAGTCTGAGATAGGGTAGGGATTTTTGGTGTCTACTCTAGAACAGGATTTCAAAATGCAACTGAACATGGTCTGGTATAAGGGTTTCAGAGTCCCAGAGGAACACCCCCACCCAAACATTTACAGAGTAATAGAGTACCCCCCCCCCCCCCCCCCCCAGGATATTTCTTAAGAAAGGAATGTCTCAAATGTTAAGTATTAGCTGAACATAATTTAAAAACATGAAGTTACACGTATAAGAACCTTGGAGCTGGATTGTATACATATAAAGTTATGTATAAAAAGATATAAAGTTAAATTTTAACATGCTGTCACCACACATAAGTAGAACTTTAGCTCACCAAATATACAGTCATAAATTCACAAAAATTGTCTGCATTGGAAAGAAGGTCTTGAATTCTACTTGGGGGAATAATACATGTGCTAATAATACACATCTCAAGAAAGAAATGTCTGAAGTGTTTGGTAACAGCTGCACATATAGTGCAAATGAAAACATGAAAGTCCTGTTAAAGAACCTCACAGCTATGTTGTCAGGTTCTGTTCAAAATAAAATTGAATAAAAAAATTAAACAGTGCCTTTCTGCAAAATGTTTTATTTATCAAGCTTTATACATAAGCTTACATTGCAAATAAAGATAGGCTTATAATATACAAATCATTTAGATCAAGTGACTTATTAAATTTGAACTCGAAGGAAGTTTCCACAAATTTGGAAATAAGTTAAGCCTAAGGTTATGTAAAAAAACATTGGCTGAAAGCTTAATATAATTTTGTATTCACGCTCTCCACAATCAGTGTCAAAAGACTGAACGATCCAGTCCTCACTGTACAAAGTCAGAAAATAACAACAAGTGTACTAACCATTGCAGCACACATGCAATGACCTTCATCAATGGCCAGACCGGCTTTGAATTTTCCTTTGTAATTTCAGCAGCTGAACTCGTATCTTTCCTTCCTCAAACTCTCGGGAGACGAGATCAACAAATGAAACTATTCCTCTAAAAGTCCTGCATGAAGCTTCTGGCAAATGCTTCCAAAGCTACTAATTTCTTTCAGCTGATCTTCCATAACTTTAAGGGAATAATTTCAATAAGACCAGCGAACTAAAATTCAACAAGGCTTCCCAAAGCCGGGATAAAAAAATCACACACGTTGCCACATCTTTTCCTGACACTACAGCATAAATCGCTTAGCTGTTCTTCAGCTCGAAACAAAGTTAACTCCACATGTTTTCTGAAAGTAAAATCAATAGCTTCTAAAAACGTTTCATCGAGCTGGCCGCCATTATATATCTGAAAGCCGCTATAAACAAATCTGCAGAGACTACCAAATATGGTGTTTTTCCCCTGATTTGGGGGGAAAAAAAATGGCGCATGCGCATGCAAGTGGTGCTGGACTCTCTCTTTTCCCGCTGGGTTCCAGTCCCTATGGGCGGGGTTAAGAGAGAGTTCAGGGACTGGACTAGTCTGAAATAGGGTATAGATCTTTGCCATGTTGACTTGAAAAAAGGGACTGAAACTACTTAGAGAAAATCGCATATTTTGGTCTGAAAATGGCAGAATATGCCCGCGCTGACTTCAAATTTCAAATTTGTCTTACTTAAGCCTGGTTTCCATATGATCGAAACGATCGCAACGATCGTCGCGACGATCGCAAGAGTAGTTTCCATATGATCGTAACGGATCGCAACGATCACTGCGATCGTTGCGACTGCGATCGTTGCGATCGTTGCGATCGTTGCGATCATATGGAAACTAGGCTTAAAAGAGCATCCTCAAGCACTTGTAGCTAAACTTGGTGACTTTTCCTAAAAATTATTTGGGAACATTTTTGTATCGCGCGACTTGACGTTTCCATTGTAACCAAGTTTTGAAAGGCCGTTTTACCCAAATTTGCTATTTTTCGCTTTTAATGAATAGTTTCTTCCAAAATCTTTACATTTTTTTCGCATTTTTATATTTTTCGATTTAAAAAAAATCAAATTTGGAGATTTTCTGACATTTCTGAAAAATCTTGAAATCCAACATGGCGGATTTCTTAGAAGCATGACGTAATTTTGTGGTGTATGACGTCATAATTAACTGTCACTAAAATAAACATTTTTGGATGCTTTACACACCATATAAGTTTCATTTTCATAGCGTGAATACGTTTGGAGATACAGTGGGGGGTGGGGGGGACTTTTCTTCCCCTCCCAAGGCTCACTAACGAAAAAAAGCCCAGGCAGAACAGGATTAAGAATTAAATTTAACCCAAGTTCCAAGAATTTTAAACCTAATACCACAGGTAGCCAAAGCTTTAGAAAAGACTGAAAATAAATAAAATGATCTGACATTATCCAATATTTATTGTTTTATCATACTTATATTACATTTCCGTGTTTTTTTTTGTTAGAATAAAAATATTCAAGTTTCGAGTGGCGTATTTTATTTTAATTTTAACGTGTCTGTTTCTTCTTTTATGAAACGCTTGTCAGGTTATTTATTAAATTTTGCGCCAGATTTTTCTTAATTTTTGCAATGTAAAAAACTTTTCTTACCTGACGCGACTTGAAAATCGTGTGTCACATGCGTGTGGCGTGCGTGCATTCATTCGCACTCAGTTGTGTAGTTTTGCGCTGACCAAAATTTCAAAATGTAGTGGCCATTGATGAACGATGGCAAGCACGTAAATTAAACTCTTTAAGCTGCTACTTCCATATGTTATTGTTGAATTATTGTATCGCAATCAGTTGATTTATAAAAAAAACCTTCCATTTTTCCACTGGCAGACTTAATCCGGAGCAAGAAAAGGTTCTTAAGTGTGCAGAAAGTGGTCACAATTTGTTGATAACTGGTCAGGCGGGTTCGGGAAAGTCATTCCTTATAAATAGTATTGTGAATAGCCTTAGAAGCAAAGGCCGTGTGGTAACTATCGTTTCTTCGAGTGGGATTTCCCGCAACTTGTTTACACTCCATTCTTGTTGTCACCATGCGTCACGCGTGACATTGCATACTCCTCCCCCAGAAAGTGGATTTTGTAGTGCACGCGCTATTGTGTGAATCGTCCAATGAGAACGCAGCTATGATTTGAAAATTTACATCGCTAAGGATTCAATGCAGAGCAGCTCGGTCCACGGATTCTTCGCCGAGGTTGACGGCTGGAATATTGTCGTTTTTACGGGGAAAAGGATGTGAAATTGGGCATTTTTTGGTATGTATTTATAGAATAACTATCGTCGCTTTCAAATTTGAGGAGTTTGGGGGAAAACATGGCAAACATTGAGAATTACAGCTCAGTATTCTTTATCAAGTGTATCAGTGGATGTTCGATGGGACAACCGATTAGATCTGACCTTCTCCTAGAGTCTATGCTAGATTTTGTCTAGAAAATGGAGCGAGCGAAGGAGAGACCCACCCGATAAAAGTATCCTGAAAAAATGCCAAAACTTGCAAGGTAGGCTTTGTAAATCAATTTATATTTCACCAAATTCGCGGGCCAAAACATTATCAATTAAATGTAGTTAACAGAAAAGATGATAGAAAATACTTCTGAAGCTGAATCTTTTTCTCTAAAGCTTTTTTGGGCGAAATAGTGGAGCCTCAAAATGGCCAATTTTGCATTTGTTTTACAATTTGCCTCAGATGTCTTCAGCACCCACGGCCAAAATATAATTTTCCCCAAAAATATTTTATGATATTTAGAAACTTTAATATCCATGTAAGCTATGCTGCTGATTTGGTTTCTGGGAAAAGAGTACTTTTGGATAAATTGCGGATATGGTTATGCTTGTTTTTCATACTTGTCAAAATGGCTGACGGGCAACATGGATGAGTTGACCAGGGTCAAAACACAGTCGTAATATTTCCCGGAATCTGTTTGTGATTTCTGCCATCGATGCACCAAAATTCATCGATACAATCCATCCAGGAAGTTAAATAAATGCATCAAGATCACTGTACTACGCAAATGCATGCCCCGTGAACAATCCAGAGTAAAGTATTTGGCTAAAATGGAGTCGTACACATTGCGTTGGCCGATAAGCCAAAAAGTTGTTGTTGAATAATCGTGCAGACCGGAAGTGCGAGAAGCAAGACTGCTGACCGAATGTAACACAACGCTTATCTAAATGCAACATATCTAGTATCCTCTGGGTTGTAGTATCAAGTGTATCATCTGTGGTCTGAAAGACCGTAAAGTGGATGTTCGATGGGACAACCTATTAGATCTGACCTTTCTCCTAGAGTCTGTGCTGGATTTTGTAAGAAAATGGCGCGAGCGAAGGAGAGACCCACGCGATAAAATTATCCTGAAAAAAATGCCAAAACTGTGACGTGACGTGTGACGTGATGTGAAAAAAATGTGTTTGTACTTAACTTTCGTCTTTGCATGTAATGCACGCGTTTGCCGATATTTCAAATCAGTATAGATGTTATTGAACTACTTGTTGTAGCTTGTTCGGTTCGTATTTAACAATTATCCTGCGAAATCGCGCGGAATATCGCCTGATATTTAGCCGTCGACGAGGCCGCCCGCCGTAGGCCGAGTTGGCTAAAATCAGGCGATATTCCACAAGATTGAGCAGGATAATTGTTTTATTATTCAACAAATTGATAACACAAGTCAAAAAATAAACTCTTCCACTTTTATTATAAGAACTGACTTTAAACATTGTCCCGAGCGCCATTTGTTACATAATTCATGAATGAAAGTGAACCTTTGCCAAATTGTGAATGAAATCGAAAGCGCTGCCAGAAACTGTCGATCAAAATACAAAAAAAACACGTCGTCATATCGACGCGATTAACAACTGAATTCAGAACTGAATAAGCTGGATGCTTGAACAATCTGTTCAGTTTTCCTCACTAAAGTTATTTTCCAAGGTTATAGTTATTTGTGATGTTGAACGTACGTCCAAGAAATGAACCCTGTGGCTGTTGCTGAAATTGCTGGACTTGCTGCAGGTTAAACCGTTGGTTGGCTTCTCGCAGTGGCGGTTCTTGAATTATTGCCGTAGTAGGGTTGAGAGCTGAGATGGAACTTTCCTGACGGCCTGAAACAAAAGTAGAGAGGATGTTCGACATTTCCTGGAACTGCTTCAGGGATGGTCTGCTGTTGTATGAATCGATGCTGGCATCGCTTCTGTGGCGGGCTTCCACGTTTTCCTCTCCAAGAACTGTCACCGTTGTGGCTCGGATGCAGTGGTTGGTCAAATGCGGAGAGATGCCGGCCTTGCATGTCATGGTTTTCATCATTTCACCCAGGGGCCTTTCACCAAGCGGGCAGTTGCAGAACCATATCGGATCAACATCAGGATTGAACTTCACTGTACCGAGCGCTCGAGGCTTCTGGTAGAAGAAGTCAGCTTTGGGATTTAAATGAAGGAGGTAATTCCTGACGGTCTCAACAGGGCATCTTGACGAACCTGGACACTCGAACATCTTAGCATTGGACTCATCTTCTTCGTCTCTGATTCCACCCTGGTGGTTCTTTGTGCTTGGAAGAGCACCAGCTACGTTGCCGCCCATCGGGAGTTGTTCTCAAAACAAGCATTTGCTTCGTCATTTTTCTCTGATTTTCACGGCCTCTCTTGCCAAAATAAAGCGAAATGTAGAACCAAACGGTGTTCTGTAGCTGAAAAGGGCATTTGGAATCTGCAGGACCAAGCTGACCGGATTGGAAAAGCTTTTCCACAACTTCTCGGGTGAGTGTTCCTTTATGTACAACTCCAACAATGTCGCCATCTTTTCTCAGTATTTTGTCAAACGCATCAAGTGCTCTGTTCGCTTGAGTAAACTCTGGATCAGTAATGATACTGAATGGTTTCTTTAGCTCTGGACTTTGCAAAAATCGATCTAAACCTGCCCTTATGCTTCTCAGAGAGCTGGATTTGTAATAACCTCCGTCTTTTTGCCTAGCGCCGAGGTAAAACTTTTCGAGGCATTTCGCGAGTTGGACTTTCTCCATTTCTTCGAGCCGGGTAAAAAGTTATGTTTGTTGCGTGAACCACTCTGAAAGCAAAATAAATTCGTTTCTATTTATCAGCGAATGAAATGATAATATAGAAGTATGAAAACAGAATTAATAATTAAATTCACCTTGTTACAAAATTGAGATTTGTCGCTTGATTAAAAACAATTATAGCTGCTAAAAGCCATTCACTAACCATTAAAAATCTTGACAGCAAACTTGGTCGATTTCTTTGTGTTGTCAGGTACCGCATTGGATATTATTTGGTTTACTTCAGAGTTCGTAACGTTTTTAAAGCGTTCTGCCATTTTTGCAGTTCTCTGGCCGGCCTTGACATACGAAATTACGTATACCGCAGGATATCTGTTGAGTACGGTCGACAGATATTGAGTGCTTTATGACCATATTTGGACAGTGTTACAATTTGATGGATAATAATGAGAAATATTGGGTGAGTTCTTTTTTTGGAAGTTTATGATATGGATCTAGCCGGAGGCGAGGCCATAAACTTGCAAAAAAAGAACGAGACCAATATTCCCCAATACGGATCGTAACAAGCTAGTTCAATAACGGTTTTATTATTATGGCATGCACGTGCACTTTTACAAAGAAGGCCATGTTGGAAAAATTGTGACAACACAAGTGAACGTATTGACAGGAATTTGTGGGAAGTTAGACACTTAGTATATATATTTTTTTAATATGATATGCTGCACGAGATAAGCCTAACGGCCACTGTGTTTGTCAGTATAAGATATAGTTTTGAAGTCAAATTTCAGATATTTGTTTTGCAGCGTTCCAAGGCAGATTTTTAGGTCTCCTTGTTGGGGGATTAGCTTCAAGCAAGACCGCAGAATACTTCTTCTTTGGATTAGTTGTTTATTTCTGAGCTCCTATCTCTGCCGTGGCCGGCAACCAACTAAAAACTCTCAGCAAAACTGACGATTAAATTCGCTCATATCACGTCCGCGCACTGAACTCTGATTGGTCAATAAGTACATTATTTCAAAAATAAACGGAATTACTTATAAATAGCGGCGTCTTTGATACTCAAAGACATGCTTCGAACTTAGAGAAGAAACTAAGTAGAATAAAGATTGAAACCGAAAGATTAAGATTTATTAAACTAAGAGTAGTTTTAAAACTGTTGATTTTGGTACTAATCATCGCACAGGCGAGACAGAATGCGTCTAACCCTAAACGAACGTGATCCTAAATTTCATCAGCAAGATAAGATAAGATAAGATTCGATAAGATAAGATACTTTATTTACCCACGTATCACTCAGGAGTTAAAATAAGCTCGTTCAAACGTGAACGTGAAATTACAGCCAAAATAGTGTTATATTGATTAAATCTTTTGCGAAGCTAAGCGAGCTTTAATTGAAGTGTTCCATTGTTCGATAGTGCCGGAAACCACAGTTCTCCTATAGTCCTTCACGCACGTACTTATTTTACTGAGAAAGCTTACTTTTAAAGCGAATACACTACAATTATTTAAATCATTACACAACAGGCTATTTCTATTATCTATTATCAACTATAAATCCTTGTCATTTTTTTAATTTTTTAATTTTTTTTTTTAATTTTTTTTTTTTTATCCTTGTCATTCGTGCTTGACCCGCGAGACCTACCTCCTCTACCCGCCCTGCGACCTAATTCAACTGCCAATTTAGCTGCTCTACGTGCAGGGTTTGCATTTCCAGCTCCAGCTCTGCGGTTTTCGAAACGCTTTCCGGCTTTATACCCTCCCACTCCGTCCATGACAGGTGACATAACACCGCCCACGACACCCCCGATAATTTTCTGTGGATCTTTACCGTCAGCAACTTCTGTCCAGGATTTTATTTGTCCAGCTGGAGTGTACTTCCCTTCTATGGCCGACTCTACTCCAGTTGTTATGCCATCCATCGCCGCTCCACCTGCGATTCCGCCAGCAACCATGCCAGCTGGGCCTCCGACTGCCCCGAGGACGCCTCCTATGGCAACCCCTGTTGCTCTTGAAGCAGATTTCATCGATTCATCTCCTCCTTTTTTGTCCCCGAGAGCATAGTGTATTCCGCCTTTGATGTGACCTACAACAGGAATACCATTTGCAAAGTCATTGGCGGTCTGCCCGACTACTTTACCGGATTCAACAGCGGATTCAGCAGTATTACTCGCTAACTTGACGACGGTCTGATTCAAGGCATCCACTTGCCCGAAGGTAACCCCAGACGCAACCGCTACGGCGCCAGTTGCTACGGCTTTGCCTGCTGTTTCTCCAACGTGACGAACAACTGTCTTCGAGGCGGCATTCCCTGTAAATTTGGCACATTCTTCCACAGCATTATTCAGTGCATCCACCTGTCCAAACGTTACTCCAGCAGCAACTGATGTAGCAGCTGTAGCGACTGCTCCTCCAACCGTGCTCATTTCGTTTCCCATCTTTGGTAAATATCTGGAACAAAAACACCAAGAACTACAGAGTAGAGTTTTTATGAAACTTAAAGATGTTAGAATCCCCCACCCCCAGAAAAAATATTGGTGATAGAATAAAAATTAAAGCCATGTCGTTTAACAGGGTACTCGGCATCTCTGTATTTTACATAAGCAATGGGGAATCCCTCACCAAACCGTCTCAATAAAAACTGATCAATCTTGAATCAAATAAACATATAAAAACTCGTTGAAATCGTGTCAGATGTACAGTGATGTACATTTCTGGAACCCTCAATTTCTCAAACATCCCGCGACTGTCAACTGTTTGAACGTTGCAACAAGAAAAGACAAAAAATATTTAAAAAAATAATTATGTGACTCCAATAAGTTGGTCTCTCGCATGTTCCTTTATTAACCGGGCGTTGGCCTGGGGCCCAGCCCGGTTAGTAAAATAGCTTCTGTTTTTTTTTTTGTCGTGATTCACCTTATACCTCTACTCCGCCAAAGTGCTAGGAGGAGAGCTAGGGGTGAGTATGAATATATCTGAATGTATTCGCCTTGTGAAATATTTTCTCGGAGAAGAACGAAGCCCGGACTCGAGAGAGCGGCGGAAATCGAGCCTATGTGAAAGTTGGACTGGTCCAAATAAATATTAATTTAGGACCGCGTAAACACATCGGAGCGGCGTACAGATTTCGCAACGTCGGTGAGTTTGACTCGTCAAAATATTAAATCATTGTAGTCACTACTAGATGGACACACTAGGAGCGCCATTAGATCAATTTTTTTTTATCAAGGCTACGTTACATTTCGCCAGGGTCATAATATTGTCCTGTTTGTTTTGTGTGAAATACATTTCTTTTCCGTAAAGGAAAGCAGAAACTTGCCCAGACTCGCAGATTTATGTAAACAGAAACTTGCTGAGACGTGAAGATTTATATTTGGACGATTACGTCATAGGGTCACGTCGAATCGTGACTTGAAGAGATTGTCTGTGAGGTGCGTACGTACATCACATACACTAGAAGCGCCATTAGATCAATTTTTTTTATCAAGCTACGTTAGATTTCGCCAGGGTCATCCTTTGCCTAAATGATATTTTATGAATATTGTCCTGTTAAATAATTGTCATTTTGTGTGAAATGCATATCTTTTCCGTATATTTTCTGAGAAAAACAGAAACTTGCCGAGAAATGCAGATTTATAAATAAGGACGATTACGTCATGGGGTCACATGAGTCACGTCTAACTGTGACTTAAAGAGATTTCGCAACGTCTGTGATAAACCAGGGTCGCCGTTAGGTCAAATTTCATATCAAGCTATTACTTTTGATTTGAACATGAATACTCTGCTGTTTATTTAGTGTGAAATACATTACATTTTCGTGTTGGTGCAGCAATTCACTTCCTTGTATGCAAAAGATTTATAAATAACAACCATTACGTTACAATATCACATTTTGACTCACGCAATTTGTCGAACTGTGACTAGAATAGCTGCGAATGATGATGGTGCAACGCGGAACGTCTGCGATTGATGGTTCAACACCGATTCGTACCTATGTTGTCGTGTTTTTTTCCTCTTATTCAACTTTGGCTTTATATTGAGGAATGATCTTCAAAGACTGCTCAGAGGCAAGAAAATTGACAGTAGGCACTATACGCAAACATCAGACTTCAGCGTGACTGCCGTGACTAATCTGATAGATTTCAAGCAAGAAAGCAGGTAAAACGGCTTGCTTGCTTGATAAAAAAAAGCCCGGTTATATTTTCTTCGAAACTTCTTGTTTAAACTTAGAACACTTTCGATGAGAAACGTCGCGAATCGTTTATTCCTCGCGAGGCGAGGTTTATAATTTTGTCTGTCAAGCCGCTCAGGCGTGTTCAATTCTCAGGTAGGCTTTGGGTCATGCTTCTTTCCTTCCTTCCTTCCTTCCTTCCTTCCTTCCTTCCTTCCTTCCTTCCTTCCTTCCTTCCTTCCTTCCTTCCTTCCTTCCTTCCTTCCTTTCTTCCTTCCTTCCTTCCTTCCTTCCTTCCTTCCTGCCTGCCTGCCTGCCTGCCTGCCTGCCTGCCTGCCTGCCTGCCTGCCTGCCTGCCTGCCTGCCTGCCTGCCTGCCTGCCTGCCTGCCTGCCTGCCTGCCTGCCTGCCTGCCTGCCTGCCTGCCTGCCTGCCTGCCTGCCTTCCTGCCTGCCTGCCTGCCTGCCTGCCTGTTTAAGAATAGTAAAAAACTTGGCATTGGCCAGGCAGCGTTAGAGCTCAGAAATCTCACTCAGCCACGGTTATAAAAATAGGCCCGCGACGCGTGCTCGTGGCTACTGCATTTTTTACTCAGAGAATGCGCATACATGTAGCCCATGAGCCGAGTAAACGGGTTAGGGACTCTCGCGATTTCAATCAGTAAGGTGGATTCTCGGAAATGCCGTGAATAATATTAACAAGTCGATACTAAAACATAAGATGCAGTCTCGCAATGGAATGATTACGATGGGAAATAGGAATATGGATGAACGGAAGATGGACTTGTTTACAACTGTATTTGGGCTACACGCTTTACTGTTTTAAAAGGATTAGTCTTCATGGAAATCAATAAAACTTTGGAAATTGAGGTTAGTTTACTTAATATTTAGTTACAATTGCAACAGTCTGAACAAAATTCTATGATATATCTATAGATTAAACAAGAATTGGATCTTTAGGACGAATATTTATTTTTTTCACGGTGACGGCAATATGCGTCATTTTTGAAGTTCCGGGGACCCCGAAATTAGTGCCAACCGGCCCAAACTTTGATCGATCATAAATAACTCCAGTTAGAATTTTTGATCAAATAAAACTCATTTTAGTGATTACGTTGGTAAAGGCTTCAAAATCCCAGCATATGAGAAAAATCCAAATTTCGAAGAAAAATCGACTGGTCGGTTTTAACAGAGACAGCCTCTTAAACCTGGTAATTCCTTTAGCCTAGTTCCTAGCAGGACTGTTCCTGGACATTCTCTTTCTCTCTCTGGAGAGGGGTACGTACGTTCACCTGGGAGCGGGTTTGTGTGCCGGCCCTTCCTATCTCAGGAAGTTATTTCGTGCCAAATCGAGTAAGCGGGAGGGGGACACCTGGGTACTTGGTTACCAGTCTTTAGTCTTTTAATTGCAAGTATTGCAAGTATTGCAAGTATAGAAAGTGAAAACATTGTTTGATTTCCGTGAATTTAAAAAAAAATACAGGTTGTTGCTATAATAGTTTTAGATACATCAGTGTAAATGTAATAATGCATGAACAATTACATGAAACAAGCACAAACTTTGAATTTGAATTCGTCACGCAAACCCGCTACATGTTTGCCACGTGCATGACTAGATTTGTTTATTACGTTACATTTTATATTTAGTTTATTTCCACAACTTTTATTTGCAGAGAGACCAAGACCTCTCAATTGATAATATAGGTCAAGACTTCGTTCTCCGAGTTGTCGCCGTTGAGTAGTGCAGCAACTTTGTTGGTTTTGTAATTTTTTCTTTGTTACAGGCAACATCCCTTGCTTTGGCTTACCACACTAAAATAACCAGGCTCGTAGGGCGAGGGGTGCGACAGGTGAGTCCGTGGACCGACGGCTGAAAATAAAGTGAATTAAAAGCTCTAATTCGCTAACTGGTGTAGCTGGAAATGAAGCCTGAATCAACGAAGATAACATCGAAGGTGCGCCATTTGTAGGTTTGCTGGGTGACACATTTAATTTTGGACCAGATCTTGAGATTCTATCAGCTGAATTTAACGTTAACGATAAATTCGACCTAAAACCCTCATCCGAAATTTTAATCCCCAGGCTCTATCAAAATGAGAGAAGACTGGGTACCCCAATAATGAACTGCAAAAGGGCTCAGCATGTGTCTCATATGTGTGGATGTCATAGATAATGAATAAATAAGGAATCAGTCCAAGTCTCAGGTTTGTGCGGTATTCCGTACTCGAGTTATTTGTCAAAATGTTCCACACAAATTTATAGGACTTATAGAGCTCAGTATGGAAACGCCAGTTGGAGTCCGTCTGAGGGGCTCCAACATGGGCGCCGGAAATAGGAAAAAACATCTGGAGTTCACTTTTGCCAGAAAAGAGGTTTGTTTTCTCTTGTGAACTTTCGAATATTTAGATCAATATTTATCCTTAAACTTAAATTGTTGAGAATGCTGAAAATCACCCGAAGAGTCATGTTTTAGATACGGAACAGCTCTGTCACGACCGACCGTCCTGCTGATGTCACGTACGATGAACTCGGAAATTTAAACCGTTCTATTTTCAATGAGATCGAGCTAAGAAATTGTGAAAATATATATAGGGACTGTGCAGTGATTACCAGGAGGGGTGGGGGGGGGGGGGGGGGGGTTGGAAACCAGAGGGGGGAGGGGGCATAAAGTAAAATCAAAGCAAGGAGAGGGGGGGCTCTAAGGTAAAATAAGTCACTCAAGAGAGGGGGGGCTTAACATTTTATTTCAAGTACATATTACATTGGCGAATCCATACCTATTTGTAAGGTGGGGACGCGAAAAATTTTCCGGTTCACCGGACCTGTGGTTCTGATGAACATTGCTACGGAGGTGATGTTTGTTCCAGACGCGGATGAACAACTAAACATGCAGTAGGAGCTCTTCTTTCTGTTAAAAGATTTTAATCCACAGGTGCGTGTAGAGAAAATGTAGCGTACTTGTATAAAGGTGTGTGTGTGTGGGGGGGGGGGGGGGGGGTCATACATAATTTCTGACTGATTAGAAGAGGGGCAATAACTAAATTCACTCCTTTAGGAGGGGGGGGGGGGGTATTACCTAATATTTGGCTACATGAAGCCCATTTTTCAATCCCCGCCCCCCCCTCCTGATAATTATTGCACAGTCCCTTAGGTAATCTTTTCTTGAATGAAGGTAAAAATTTGATGACGTCACGTGAAAACCAAGAATCGATAGATACCTTTGTCCGTAAATTGTAAATTACATGTCACATAAAGTTTCTTGTTTGTCAAAAATCCATTTTGAATTTTAAAAGTACAATAAATGTTTATGTTTATACGTTCGCTTTTTGCTGCCTGGTTTCATATCAAAACGCACGAAATGTGAAATATCAAAATTGTCCCGGCGGGACCCCCCTACAAACTCGGGAGGCACTCGAAAGTTAGTACACGCAATCCTCTCCCCTTTCGCACACCCGGTTAATACGGATACCCGCTTTCACGGACAGTTTTGTTTGTCCCGACGAAAAGCTCTATATTTTATCTTACATTAGCCCGCTAATACGGACAACGGACACTTTTTCGCTCTCATACAAAGTTAACCTAGCTTATCCGTGCACTGTATATTTTCATTTGTCATGACATGTTTGACAACTGTCTTTCTTCCGGTGTTTGACCCTTGTAGACCTAACGTTCTCTGCTCACTGTGCTCACACAAAAGTAGCCTGCGTGGCAGGCGTAACACAAAAGTTTCACTTCCTTGGCCTTTTACTGCAGTCATTAGACGTTGCTTAATACGGACAATTGAAAATTGCGTGTCCCCTTAGTGTCCGTCTTATCCGGGTTCCACTGTACATACGAGGCGTTTCAATCACAGTCAAAACAAAGGGATTAGTTGACTTCACGAAAGTGAGAAACCTGAGAAACCTTAAAAAAACCTGCCAAAAAAACCCCTTTATCTCTGTAATTACACGCCGCGAAATTATTGACATATTATAAATAGCTAGACGACGAATTATTACACAATAATCCATCAAAGAACAGTTCTCATCTTGCTTCCTGCTATAATGTCACGCGATTTTCCCCCACTATACACTTATACAGATTAGAAGTTGCTCGGTCGTTTCAGACTCCCTCACATGGCAGCAAATAAGTCACAGAACAGCCATGTGTACTGGTACAACTTAATTTTATCTTTTTATCAATAAAGACGCAACTTAATTACTTACATCTTTGTTTCCTTCACAAAGAAACCGCATTTCTGGTATCTTATGTCAACACATAGTCTAACGTCACTGTTGTTTTTGTTCCGTCTTATCTTTCCTCAGCACGTACATGCACGCATCAAATGAGTCTGTTGTTTTCAACCTTGTTCTAGGCTTGATTTCCGCCGCTCTCTCGAGTCCGGTCTTCGTCGACACTTCAAGTGACTCCACCATGTTAGAATCACTCATAAGTACAGTTGCATCAACAGTCTTTCAACTGAACTGAAGCTGTGAACGATCAACCTCAATTCAAAGCGGGCTGGAAAAGGTAATTACATTTCACAGAAATGCTAACTAAAACTTCTAGTAGCCGAATCGAACTCTTTATGTGTAGAAAACTACAACAATACCCGCGTGTCTGAGGATATTTTTTCCTTGACGAAGATAAAGGACAGCAAAAAAAAGCGATTTTGTTTTACTTTGGCTTTGCCGTCGTGACTCACTGCTCAGTTTGCGCAGAGGAAAAAAACCTTTTCACCTAGGGTACTATAACAACTGTTAATGCTTCAAAGTCCTCCAAACAGCCACGCGCGTACTTTGCGCGTTCGTGGCTTCGACACGCGCGTATTTTGCCATCGCGCGCCAACGAAATCGCCAGCACGCAGCCATGGTCAGCCATGCTGGTCGCTTCTTCTCGCGGCTTCGCTCCGAGGGGGGGGGGGGGGGGGGGGGGGGGGCACTCCCTTATATACGCTATATAGGTACGTGCCACTGAACAGGGTATGGTTTTTAAGCAGTTTGGTCTGGAACAGGGTATAACAAACGACATTTTTTGGTCTGGAACAGGGTATCAGTTCCCCAGAAGTAGGCACAAAGATCGTTGATTGTTACTCTAGATTATGTTAGTCAGACGAAACGATACGCGTAGGAAGGAAGCTTTACAACTGCTACTTACTAGTTTAGCCTTTTGGGTTAGAAAAAATCGTTAAAAATCGTTTTAGTCTGAAACAGGGTCGCAAAATTAGCGTTTTGTAGTCTGGTACAGGGTAAGGGGTTTTATAGCCCAGCGGCACACCCCTACCCAATTTTTTTGGGAGTATCCCCCCCACCCCCCTCCCGCGCTTCGCTCCTTGCGCGTGACGTGACTCTGCTCATATCCCAGCCAACTGAACTGGGTAATTACAGTACACTTAGACTACACGATCACACTTTTAGCAACACTCTGCTCTCGTAAACTAGCTCGCCGACTTTTCAGTTGCGGACAACAAACTTTGTTCAGTTTATTTACCTTCATGTCATTTTGATCAGTACATCTAACAAGACTTGAAACTGACAAGCTAATTTGAATACAATCACCCACTGTTTTCTTATAACAACGGAAACTGTGCTCAAATGAGATGATATTATACATTATATTAAAATCATTCCTCGTTTTGAAAAAACTTTAACACACTTAAACAATAGTAGATCTAAAATCCATTTTCTAATATCATTTTGTCACGATGTCCAACGTCAGACTCCCGAAAGCGCGGTGAATTAATTTTCTACAATCCAGCATGCGGCTTTGATCTTTGTCACAACAGCATTCGCAGCATTCATGCTGACATAACAAAATTCTCAAATCACTCATCACTCATACTCTTCTGATTGTCGTCATACAGTTTAACGATATTATCTTTGTTTACACAGCAGCATTCGCGCTGACATAACAGAATCTAAAAATAAATTGCACATCAGCCTTTCAACAACTGAAGCTCTGAAAGATTTTCAAAGAGTTGTAAATTCACGCTAGCATAACAAAATTATTTCGTCCCTCAGCAATATTTTCTTCTCTGACTTCACCCCTCGCGCGTGTGACTAAATGAGTCTATCGCAACCCAAGGCTTAACGAATATCACGTTTTACCTGTATAAATTTCATTTATCTCTTGAGATATCAATTGATCGTTTTATACTGTTTCATCACCCTTTAAACAACTGAAGCTGTGCCGGAATGATTTTCAAAAACTCTGCTCCAGTAAACTATCTCGCCGTCTTCTTTTCTCGGCTTCGCCTTTCGCGCGTGAATGACTCCTTGAAGCCTAGCCAAACAAATACAGCTCCCACATAAACATTACTAACTAGAAAAAAAAATGATCCGTCCTTCTTAGTAAATATCTTAATTTAACCTATTCCCTTTTTAGCAACTTTTATCTTTATTTCAGGAAAGTACAGCTCAAACAAATGAATTGTACGAAGGACTCTAAAAGACCGGCGGTTACTCAACAAAAGCTTCAACAATGTGACTCAATCAAACGCGACCCTGTTCGTGCAGTTGTCAACGAAATACACCTACGTAAATAAAAACATTTAAAAACAAACGTGTCTTTCATATTTATTTTGCAACGCAATTTCTCTCCATATAGCTCACTAAATATACCAATCTTCTTTTTAAGCATTGCACTTGACACCACCGTCAATGAAGCGAAACAATCGAACAATGCCATATCATGTTCAGTTATTCAAAGAATTGTTACAAAAAAGTCTTACGAAGGAATGTTACAAAGAATGCTTCGACGACGACAATAATGGCCACTTGCGCAAGCGCAGTAGCCATAAAAATAGGTGCGTATATGTGTCTTCTGCAAGGTTTGCCCTTAATACACCGATTCAGGAAAATCAAATGCTCCTATGAGCCACTCATGAATGATAAGGCATAAACTTTCTAACAGAAAGCCAAGTGCTGCGGATGGAAATTGATAAGCAAGTCAAACAAGAATTATGAACGTGGCTGCAAACATATATGTGCTAATTTGTTGACTAAATTACTCCATGCTGATGTATTGCTTCCATTTTGTGAATACATGCCACCCTTCAAAGTGATGTTATCATTTATTGGTCTTGAAATCCGAATAGCACACCGTGATGCAGTTCTATAAGTAGTGTTCCAAAATTATTTTTTCCATAGTCCAGTCCTGTTCCTAAAAAGTTAAAGATGGCTCCTATTGTTGACAAGTTCCATCGTTTAAAAGTCCCAAATAAACTTGTCCGTGATTAAGATAAAGATGAACTTTATTCATGCAATTGGTATAAAGCAAATACAACATTTAGCTTACTGTAGCGTTTAGCTAGGCTACCAAAATGAATCTCTGCAATAGAAGGCTCGATCGATCGATCGATCGATGGATCCGCGTCTTTTCTTCCTCTCCTAAGTCACGCACACATGCACATAATTGGTCGAAATGGGAATCGGCTAGCTCTCCTCCTTCATCTCTTCTCAAATTATCCCTCCTTCCTCAAACTGCTCCTCGATCTACGCCTGCCATCTTGGAAGATCGCCGCCGCCATCTTGGATATCGTCTGAACCCTCGTACCATTTTCTCTCCTAGGCGTTTTGCTCCCGACCCCCCACCCCCCTGCGACTAACTCCCCACCCTCTCCTCCCTCCAATGCCGTCCCCATGGGTAAGGCAGGTGACCATTATATATCGCGGGCTCAAACTCATGAATAATTTCATTCATAAATTAATATACATTTAATGCATAAATTAATGGTCACAGCCCATCGAGCGAGTGCTAATGTGCATATCCATGTCCCTCACTATACTCTTTTCATTCCCTTCATGAGTAAAAACGGAAGTTACATGAAATAGCGAGGCTTAATGGCCCTCGCTGGCTAAAAGTTGCAAAGTTTATTAGCCTACGTGGCAGGCGTATAAAGGGGAGGGAGGAAACCACGAATCTCAATCTTTATAGGTTCTAAAGTATAGAATGATTTTCAGCCTATGGTCGTAAGTCGAACGGCGCACAGTTGGAGTTTCGCGATCTTTCGAGCTCTCACTGCTATTCTTGGTTTTCACGTGACGTCATCAAATTCTAAAATTAAAAACCGCGAGGCCTACATAAGTTTTACCTTCATTCAAGGAAAGATTTCACACAATTTCTTAGCTCTAGTCATGCTTCCTTTTGAAAATAGAACATTTTAAGGTGGCCCGCGGTTATTTATTGGAGCGGAGGCTTCCTTTTTTAAAACTACTTTTCGGCAGGAAAGCGTCAACCGATTTCTGTAATTTTTGGTATTCAAAATATGGAATCTTTAAATTTTAGAAGGCTTTTAATTTTAGGGCAAACGAAAATATAATATTTAGAGATACAAGCGCTAGTAGAAAACCTTGTTTTTTACGAAATCGTGACATTTGGACTTTATTTTATTAAATATAGACAGTCCTAAATACCAATTTTAGGAAGATTAATGTTCACAATAACAATTCTATTGTACTAAGAAATTTGAATATCGTAGATATCTGTGACCACACAAACAGAGGATGGTAAGCCTGTGGTCGAACAAACGTGAATATTTTGAAATTCACAAATTACGCACTATAAACATCTTGTTCTTCATTTGCTTATAACTTTTACTGGGAATTTCCGATCTTTTCCGATTATTCAGCAAAGGTTTAGGCGGTATCAAGCTTTCTAATAGTAGGTGCGATCTTAGCATTATTCAGTGAAGCGTTCTTGCAACAGATGAAACAAATACACTAGCATATTAATTTGAAGCTAAAATTCAGCAGTGAACTGTGCAGCAATTTCTATGCAGCCGATTTTGTGGAAACTTGCTCACAGTAAACATTGAAGTCTTGGAACTTATTGAACGTAATTAGAAAAAATATATCTTCGTTTTATGAAAATATTCGAGATTTCGTAAAAAACAAGGTTTTCTAATAGCACTTGTATCTCTAAATCTTAAATTTCGTTTGTTTTTAAAAGCCTTCTAAAATTTAAAGATTCCTTATTTTGAATACCAAAAATTGCAGAAATCGGTTGACGCTTTCCTGTCGAAAAGTAGTTTTAAAAAAGAGAACCTCCGCTCCAATAAATAACCGCGGGCCACCTTAAATTTCCGAGTTATCATCGTACGTGACATCAGGAGGACGTGACAGAGCTGTTCCGTATCTAATCAAAGGCTCTTATGAGCCAGCTCAGAATGTAATAGATATTAATGAAATTCATTGAATGCAGTTGTCGGCCCTTCCCAGTGAAATCCCTTGAATTGGAGGCTTGATAAATGGGGATTCCACTGTATATATTAGGAAACAGCTTAAGAACGAATGTCACTAAGGATGGAGCCAAATTGGAAATGGTCAAAATAAACTTTCCTTCATACTTTGTGTGTAGTTAGGCCTTGGGGTGGAAACATTCATGATGATATCTGTTTCACTTCCTGCACTAACCTAGACTTGGGATCAGGGGGGGAAGTTTATGCCCCAAAATGTATTTTTTGAGGTATTTTTAACCCTGAAAACTGAGATTTTGTTAACTAATTCTCTCAAAATGCAAAAGACCGGTTAAAATTCTGCTGACATCCTGGTATAATATCATCCTTCCACTCCACAAAACTGGCACCGGATTTTCAGTTTGCCCCCTGGGGCCCCCCTGGCCCCCTGTCCTTTGTAAGGGGGGGAACCGCCTTTTTAAAAAACTGAAAATGAGACATCTTTGGCTAAAATAAAATCAAACTGGTATTCATATTTTGATCAAATTTGAAGTTACAAATGAATATTTCGTCCTTTGTGAATCTTTTGGTACTGAAAAGTCCGCGGGCACTCAACTATTTTTTGCAGAACAAATAATTTACAATTACATACCCACGGCAAAATGTTAATTTTCCGTCATTTTCAATGCCCACTTTCTGGGGCTTAAATAATGCTATTTGTAGCAACTTACTACTACACTGTTTCTCTTTCATCGATAATTTGAAAATATTTCACTTTTACAGCTTACATTTAAGCAACTTCAGAAAAAAAATGTTTTGAATAGCACACCACTGGTGAAGCTGTTAATTTATGCAAATAATAACACTCAACTTTCCGGCCAAAAAAATATAAAACTGAGTTGTGTAGTCAATTAAACCACATAAATAAAACTTATAATAAACAATTGATGTAATGCATACCATTTATTAAGTAGTAACTTCAAGAACCATCTCAGAGGCAACGAGGAATCACGCCGAATATTATAATCATTAAGCTTATAATTCATCGATGCTTTCGTTATGCCCAGATAATAAATACCACCATGTTGAAACTATAGTTCTCGTCAGTTGGATCAGCTCCAAATGGTTTCTTTTACACTGGAAATATTATCTGGAATTTGCTGCAGCGGCTAGCTATCCACAAAATACTACAAACAGTTTCACGATGCTCCACTGATCGATGCTGTTACCGCCATGTTGGATCACTTCTTGTCAGGCCGTGATGAATGCTTTACAGGCAACCTCCTTGTTCTTTTAGAAATGTCCGATCTCTCGAGCTCCACAATTCTCAGCTATAAATCCTGAGTTATAAGTCAGTTAGCGGCTAGTAAATCCTTTTGAAGTATCGCTGTTGGTTGTATAAAACTCCAAATACGCCGGGACACTTGGTGTGTTTATCTTTTATGGTTTCCGCTGACCGAAAAAAGATAAACATTCGTCCCGGCTTATTTGGAGTTTTAATACAACCACACAGGGATACTTCAAAAGGATTTGTATAGCTAACTGATTTATAACTCAGAATTTGTAGCTGAGAATCGTGGAGCTCAAGAGATCGGACATTTCTAAAAGAACAAGGAGGTTGCCTTTAAAGCATTCATCACGGCCTGACAAGAAGTGATCCAACATGGCGGCGACAGCAATGATCATATCGGTGGAGCATCGTGAATCTGTTTCAGTTTGTAGTAATTTGTGGGTAGTTAGCAGCTGCAGCCAATGCCAGATAATATTTCCAGTGTAAAGGAAACCATTTGAGATGTTTACTCGTAAGGGCACTCGTTACAACCTTAGGAACAGTGACTTCGAAATTCCACGATTTAATACTATAGGTTATGGTAAACACACACTTAGGTATCAAGGACCATATATCTGGTCGAAATTAGGAAACAGTATGCGTGAACTACCAAGCCTTAGCTCGTTTAAAGCTAACATCCGTAGCGTTGACCTGGCCAGCCTAGTGGAAGACAGCGGCAACTGCTGCAACCTTTGTAGCATGTGATTATTTAAGATTATTTATATTTTAATAAGCATTTTCTCATTATGTAATCTTAATATTTAAAATTTTAATGTATTAAGTTTATTTAGCTCAATTATTACTGTAGTAGGTGTCCCCAATTAGCTCTATGAGCTAAACACATTGACACATTAATAAAGATATTATTATTATTATTATTATTTGGGGCTGTTCCGATGGATGAGAACTATAGTTTCAACACGGTGGCACATAACGAAACCATCGATGAATTATAATATTTGGCGTGATTCCTCGTTGTCCCTGAGATGGTTATTGAAGTTACTACTTAATAAATGGTATGCAAAACATCAATTGTTTATTATAAGTTTTATTTATGTGGTTTAATTGACTACACAACTCAGTTTTATATTTTTTTGGCCGGAAAGTTGAGTGTTATTATTTGCATAAATTAACAGTTTCACCAGTGGATGTGCTATTCAAAACATTTTTTTTTCTAAAGTTGCTTAAATGTAAGCTGTAAAAGTGAAATATTTTCAAATTATCGATGATAGAGAAACGGTGTAGTGGTAAGTTGCTACAAATAACATCATTTAAGCTCCAGAAAGTGGGCATTGAAAATGACGGAAAATTAACATTTTGTCGTGGGTATGAATTGTAAATTGTTTGTTCTGCAAAAAATAATTGAGTGCCCGCGGACTTTTCAGTACCAAAAGATTCACAAAGGACGAAATAGTCATTTGCAGCTTCAAATTTGATCAAAATATGAATACCAGTTTGATTTTATTTTAGCCAAAGATGTCTCATTTTCAGTTTTTTAAAAAGGCTGTTCCCCTCCTTACAAAGGACAGGGGGCCAGGGGGCCCCCAGGGGGCAAACTGAAAATCTGGTGCCAGTTTTGTGGAGTGGAAGGATGATATTATACCAGGATGTCAGCAGAATTTTAACCGGTCTTTTGCATTTTGAGAGAATTAGTTAACAAAATCTCAGTTTTCAGGGTTAAAAATACCTCAAAAAATACATTTTTGGGCATGAACTTCCCCCCCTGATCCCAAGTCTAGGTTAGTGCAGGAAGTGAAACAAATATCATCATGAATGTTTCCACCCCAAGGACTAACTTCACACAAAGTATGAAGGAAAGTTTATTTTGACCATTTCCAATTTGGCTCCATCCTTAGCGACATTCGTTCTTAAATCTGACAAAATGGAATTATTTTGAAGCTCCGATGTGTCTATAGGTTCCACTATTGCATACCAAAACACAATAGCTTTGAAATAATTATTGATTAGTATTATTTTCAATTTCTGGTTTGACTCTGGTATTTATGTATGAACCTATTAATGAAGGGGAGGGGGATGGCTGGGCATATAAGGGGCATTTGACCTCCATTGCTGTTCCCACCCTCTGGAATTTGACTTGCCAATCAATGATTCATAAATACACAACCAAGTAATAATAATAATAAGTATACTTATAGGGATATAATTTAGTCTGCAGTCTGCATTTGTCGCACACCATATAATTTGTCAAAGGTGGGGGAGTTTGATCCGATTTGAAATGCAAGAGCAAGTAGAACAATCAAAATGTTTTCATCCTTGTGCTTCTCAGTTTACATGTAATAGACCATTTTACAGTTCTGTGAAATGTAACCAAGCCTCTGTATGAAAGCGAGGTTAGGGGTGACCATGAGATGATAGAGATCAGAAACTAGTTTACATAAGAACAGAATAATTTACATTTGAAAAGAAGGAAGGTTTGTACCACAACAAAGTCACCTCCAGCCTCACTTCTGTTCAAAGGCCTGGATTCTAAGCACACAACTGTAAAATGGACTATTGGACACTTGCACTTGTGTGCCAAGTAAAAACCAGGCTTTAGATGTGAAGGTGCATGTAGGCGTCTTAGTGCAAAATTAATATTATCTACAATTCAGTATGTGTAATACAGGTAATGAATGTTTTGTGTTTATAGACTGATTTAGATAGGGACTTTATTCATACAATATAACTTAATACAACTATAGTAGAAAAATCCATCAGAGAAATTTATAATAATATATGCTATTATATATAAACACAAGCCTCAGATCAATGAAGCCTGCTTTTCTACACGGAAAATAAACTATGAATAAACTTAAGGTCAACACAATAACAAGCATAAAGGTGCAGCCAAAATATTTAAGCTTATTCAAATACATTACATTTTATTTGTTTTCGGTTCAAAGCCTATCGATCGATGATCGATCGATCGAATTGTACACCTTCGAATGCCAAATTACAAAAGTTTAAATACTTTTTATATTGGAATTGGAATCAAAAGATTAGTTCAGTTAAACAATAAGCTAGCTTAATTAATTTTTGTCATAAATCAAACTTAGAAATAACATTTACCGTACTTACCAAAGATCAGTTGAACGTGGCAATGTGCGTAGTTTGCCTAAAATATTCGCTGCTGGAACCGTCCTGTTCCCGGTGCTTCAATGAAGTTGTATAAAGAAACATGATGTAAATTCGTGAAAGAAACATTTCTCAAACCGAGGAACGAAAGAATTGCAGAATGTATGCGTTTGTTGGCATCGGAACTCCTAAAAGATCTATCTTTTAAATGTGTAAGACGACGGAAAATTCAGAGAAATACCGTCCTGAAAAATCGTAAGCAATCCGCCATTTTGTTTTCCTGTGCGATCGGGCTACTACCCCGACCCACCCGACCCCCAATAACTACCAAATATTGCGCCCGCAGTGTTGTTTAGTGTTGTGATTTCCCAGGCATTATGCGCTGGTCAGCGGAATTACCAAGAAAAGTTTACACCTATAAACACCTATAAACACCTATAAACTAACAAATTTTCCCCAACCATAACGATCAGCTCATTCTTCGCTAAAAAGTGACTCTTCGGGTGATTTTCAGCATTCTAAACAATTTAAGTTGAAGGATAAATATTTACCTAAATATTCGAAAGTTTACAAGCGAAACAAACCTCCTTTCTGGCAAAAGTGAACTCCAGATGTTTTTTACTATTTCCGGCCGCCATGTTGGTGCCCCTCAGAGGGACACCAACATCCCAGAGGGTCTCCATACTGAGCTCTATAAATTTGTGTGGAATATTTTGACAAATAAATCGAGTACGGAATACCGAACCAACCTGAGACTTGGACTGATTCCTTATTTATTTATTATCTATGACATGTCAATTCCTTGACTTCATTATTTGAACGGTTTCGATTTTTTTTTATTTATGGTGTGACAGTGAAAACCGAGAATAGCTGCTCCAAGCGGATTCAGTTTCCGACAGGCTCTGGTCTCGAATTAATTCTCACCAGTAAAACAAACAATTAGGTTTTGTTGTTGAATAAAATGAAACTTCCTTATAATTTAGAATCATTTTAAACTGGCATTTATTTTTCTCAGAGTGGCACTTTGCTTTTCAATCCAAAGTCTGGCAGTCACGTCGATGTGTTTATTTACTCGGCGGTTTATTTGGGGATTTGAAATAATGACCTGTACGAAAAATAATTTCGCATGGCATTTCGCACCTAATCTATAACCAAGCTGGGCTTCTGTCCCTAGACCTCCCTGGACGGGGTATTCGTGGCTGCTTCGCGGTTCACTTTTTCCCGTTCCTGCATTTTGTTTATGGATCTTTGTTGGCCTTCTTTCCTTTGTTTGGTCTCTGTTGTAGCCTAGTATGAGTTTTATAGCACAGATAAGCTATCTCTCTAAACCTTCAGATTGTGCGATTGGAAGGGGAAAAGCCCCGCGGGTAGCAGACCCGATCACTTTTACACGTGCTTTACATTTTGCCTATTTTGTTTGTTTCAGTCTGTGCGACAGACTTCCGGTTTTTCGTCTGCGTGACAACTTTCAGTTTTCAGTCTGTGTGACAATATCAGTATGTGTGACAACTTTTTCAGTCCGTGACAATTTTAGTCTGTGTGACAATTTTACTATTTGTAAAAAATAATAACATTTTTTTCAGTCTGAGTACAGGGTTTCAGTTTTCACGCATGTGTGACTGATTTTAGTTTTTACGTCCGTGTACGAAATCGGACGAATTTTGTACTTGACGTCTGTATGACGAAATCTGTGTCGCGAGTTTTTAGAGTTTTCGTGTATGACGAATTTTAGTTTTTGCCACGTATTTGTGTGTCGAATAAAATATTAAACGACTATGTGACAAAATTTTAGTCTGACGTGGTCTCTGTGTGACCAATATTTGTCTGCAAGATGACGCAAAAAAACTAAAATTCGTCACAAGCTGACCGCTGGTATGCCGTCGATGTACTTATTTTAGAGGTCTGTAATAGGGTATTGATTTTTGGGTCAGGTCTGAAATAGATTATCAAAAATCACATATTTTGGTCTGAAACGAGGGCAAGGGTTTCAAGAAGCGGGCCGCACACCCCCACCAAAATTGTGTGGGGGCATTCCCCGCCAGAAAATTTTAAAATTCAGAGTCTCGGAAACTTCAACGCATCACATCAGTAAAAAACAAACTAAAAACAGATATCATCCCAATCAAAATATGAAACGAAAAAGTATATTGAATGATTATTTTATTGAATCAAAGGAATGGCACACCACGTGAACCTACACGGATTGACCGAGGTGAAATAAGGAGGCCTAGGAACTAGGCAAGTGAATAACCAAAACCGAAAAACCGCTTTTCTTATTCATAAAAACCGAAAACCGAATGCTAAAAATGGAAAGAAAAAAAAAAGAAAACCGCAACGGATACCAAAACCGAAAAACCAGAAATTTTGAGTGTGAAAACCAAAAAAACCGATCTCAAAATGACCAAAACCGTAAAACCGAAATCCCCAATGTCCCGGGACTCAAATACTGAGCAAACTGCCCCGGGAGGATGGGCACTGCTGGAATTGACTGTAAAGTATGAAACTAAACTGGAAATTACAGGGGGTGGGGGTTCAAACCAGAAAAAAAATCCGTGGGGATATGTATATGATCTGGAACCACACATTACAACAAAATTGCATGATATTTGATGCAGCTGATTCTAACTTAACTTTAATGCCTAAGATCTTGGTCAATTTCCTTGAAACACATTCAAAAACTTGAAGGTTATCATAATAACTACAGTTGAATCCCCATAACTCGAACCATTGATACCTCGAACCTCCCGCTGACTCGACCCTTTCAGTCAATTCCCCTTCAGGTCATTTTGTTACAAGTTACCTGCGATAACTAGAACCTCCCGATAACTCAAACCTTTCTCGATTCCCGTTGAGGTTCGAGTTATCGAGATTCAACTGTAGTATAATTAACGTGTGTTCAGTCACCCCATTTCCCCCTCTCAATATGATTGGGAACAGGCAATACACACTCATATACCAGTTCTAAAGTGTTTGGTTAACATAGCCTGCGTAGCTGGCGGTCTTGTTGGCGCGCGCGAAGAAAATTTTTAGCGAAGCCGCGAGAGTCTGGGGTGGGGAGGTCTGAGGGATCACCTGCACTAAAGCCTTACGTGCTCTGAGAGAACGTAAAATTCCCATTGGCTGAGAGCGCCCCAAGGGAATAATTTGCTGCTTCGGGATGATTAATATGTCACTCAAAGGAAATACGAACGCGAAAACATCTGCAGTTTGTTATGAGCAACAAACGGCATTGTGACATCTCTTCAAGAGTAAGCGTGTTTTAAATACTGGTAGCCTGAGATCAGGGTCCTAAAGAAAATCGGCGAGCGAAGCGAGACCGACTGGTTTCGGAAAAAGTTTGATTTTTCAACTGTTCGTGTTGATGACAGAGGCGAGGAACTGAGAATTGTCACGCATGCATTATTGTAATGTCGCCGCTGTCTACTAGTATGATGCTTCTAGTATTATCCCGGAGTATATGATCAAGGATCAAATCCTGGAGGTCAATTCCTATCCATGGAATTTCAGCCTGCAATCTTTCTGAGAAATTGCAGTGCTTGGAAAATTTGTATAGGAAATCGTATGAACACGAGTGCAGGCAAACCAAACGGGAACGTTTTGAAAGAATTACAGTACTATAGTTTCGAAAACATTTAACCATTAACTTGAAAGCTTATTTCAATGTCATTAAGGGGCAAAAACGTCTCTACTTGTCCGGAAACCGTTTATCACAATTCCGTATTGCACTCTATAACCTATTTATGCATTCGTCATTGACCAATCAGAAGCTGCATATTTTGTTGAGTATATTATAAAACATTGTATACGCATCCGCAGAAGCCGGCGATGGACAAACAATTGTCGAGTCCTTGAAATCGAAAGATTCATCATTTATCGTGAATTTGGCGGCCTGCATCGTCGACGAAACACATACAAACGAAACTTGGACGGGGCTGCGGTACGTTTGAAGTTTATCACATTCATATTGCGAGAACTCGATCTGGACATGTTTTCCAGCAAACAGGAAAATGTGATGTAGAAATAAACTGATCAAAATAAACCCATGTTGACAGATGATATATATTTGTCACGTAATATCATCGGGGGGTCATCGGGGGCGGAAGCGACTTTTGTAGCCCTTTCGAGCAGGCTCTCCCTCGCTCGCACGCTTCGCGCGCTCGCTCGGTCGCCTCGCGCGTTTTCCAACTTGCGCTTCATTTCACTGCAGGCTAGGTTAACATAACAGGGGATGGGGAGGGATGGGGAGGGCAAGATGTGTCAAAAACAAAGTGTTTCAACAATACAAATTTATTATGACCAGAATCATAGGCATCATTAGTAACCTATACCTGCCAACTCTCACACATGACACACGGGCCTCATGACTATGGGTCTAAAACTTCGACCTCATATCTCATGCATGGCTCCTAAATTTTCATAAAACCTCAAATTAACCATTTTCAAGAAAAAATTGTAAACTTGATACACTTGAAGAATATTAGAATTTTCGACATAAATCACGCTTAGTTGTCGTACAGTTCTTCAAGATCCTAAATATCGGAAATCTTCGGAACATCTTCGGATGACTTTGGAAATCTTCGTACGTCTTTGAAAATCGTTGGGTCATCTTCGGAAGTCGAAAAAATCCCAGGAAATATAAAATCTCACGTATTTGACACAGAAAAAAACTGGCAGGTATATAGTACGGCCATAGATAAAGGTTTTGAAATGCAATACAAACCAAACCAATATTTTCCTACAGGGAGGCGTTTATCTTTACTTGATAAAGCACGAGAAAGCATTTCCACCACGTTTTCGTTCGCACTTCCGCTTTCCGACTACCGATAATTTTACAACATTTTTCACACTATCGCTGCTCCTGAATCCTGATGGATGTCTAGTCAGTCAAGGTGCATCCATAATGAAGTCACATTTACTCACAATCAAATAATTTCAGGAGCAGATAAGCTTTTGCTTAGTGAAGAACTTTGTCACATAAATGTGTGCTTACGTTTCATAAATTTCATACAAGATGTTGCATACATACATGATCATACGATGCAGTTTGTACGTTTACCTTTATGTTGAATGTTATAACTTTCGTTAGACTGAAAATTATTCTCTTCAATCCCAGTCACCAAGAAGATACAACTGTGATCCTGAAAAGGCGATGTGATCCTGCAGGAAACGAACGACAACAAACATCTTCGTTTGATCGAGACAAAAATGTTCCCGAACACATGTCGCCTAGACAAGTCACGCGAAGTGAATAATTCCATGTTCCCCCCCTACCTGTTTCTAGCTTGTTGAAGTTTTCTTCCGTGAAGGATTTATGAAACTTCTGCAATCTGTTTCGTGTTCGCTGGACCATTGAATTGAAACTGAAAGTGAAGGGGTGTTCTGCATAATTATCAGTTGCTGTTGATCACAACACCGGAATGCAACAATGTCACATGCATATCAATATCAATCAATAATACTTTATTCAAATATAACAATAATATATAAAAATAATTCCATACGTCACGCCCCCTTAAAAAAAAAACCTCGAAAGTGTAGCCCGTGTACATTAGGCTTTAATAGCTACAAAAATCCCCCAAAATCGCCTAAAAATCTATATGGATATGATATTAAAAAAATTTCGTAAAAAAACTCGAGAATGCTTCTAAAAATCCCTAAATATCGCCTGTAATTTTCAAAGGTTAAAGGAAACAAAAAGATTAAACAAAGCCAATGATATGCTGATATTCCAACTAAACTCCTAACGAATTAGGATGTAGACATCGAAATCTCCCATAAATTAAGAAGAAAGAGCGTTGCAAATCTCTAATCGTGAATTCCAGAGCAACAAGGCCAAATCCAAACTTAACCGTGAAAGAACCAAAATAAAGAATATCAGTGTATCCGATTTATTCCCAAATCTATCGGCCTCGACACTTGTGCAAGCTGAACGAATCTTCATAAACGAGAATTTAACATACATAAACATACTGTTTTTGTCCACTGACCACCACCACAACCACAACCACAATTCGGTGGTGGTGGTGGACAAAAACAGTATAATTGTGGAAGAGAAGGAGGCAACGTCAGCAAAAAATAGAAGTGACGAGGAAGGAAAATAAAAATGTGGAGGAGGAGGAGGAGGAGGAGGAGGGGAAAAAGGTACTTAAAGTTTTGACCGGTGTATCCCTTTCGCCCTGATAGTCCTCGTTTTTTCCCTACTGACCTTGTTTTGTCCGTTATGACCTCCGTTTGACCTTTATGACCTTATAATTAACGAGCGACATATCTTACTGAACGGCCGCGATACACTGGCTTATGGATATTACACCTTGTGCTAATTTCTTACCCCGCCGGGACTATATGCTTTAGATTACTTTGTTTGCACAAAGTGAACTTGTAGTATACCTTTGTAAAATAGAGTACATCATTGACTTTTGTTATTATGTTACTGTTGACTGGGTCATATCATAGTTAATAGAGGGAAATGGTTATGAAGCCCGGCAAATTTCAAAGGAGCAAACAAAGACGCCAAGATTTATGTTGGAAGGTCCACGACCCTGCACAATCTTTTGTTTTGCGCTCATACACTATGCATGAATTACGTAATCGAAACGTTTATATTGGTTAGTTGTTTGAACACACTTAAACACCTATTGTATTTTGTCATGTTTGTGCAGGGTCAAGGCCAAAAAAAGCGAACAAAAACATATAACAAAGACTTTTGTCGGGCTTCATAACCATTCCTTTTATTAACTATGGTCATATCACTGATAAACTGACTTGAAATGAATATGTAGTGTCGTTCTTGACTCAAATCCGTTGAAATAAAGCAGGCCGGCTTATTATTAAAACCAAGCATTGTTTATCTTACCACAGGCTTACCATCCTCTGTTTGTGTGGTCACAGATATCTACGATATTCAAATTTCTTAGTACAATAGAATTGTTATTGTGAACATTAATCTTCCTAAAATTGGTACCCAGGTGAAATACAGTAGTCTCGTTGATCTTAACTTAGGCAATCACGACGGCGACGCTCTAGACAACGTGGAATGAGAAATCAATTTATATTCGCAATTATACAGATTTATTCCGTTTGATAGGCTTATTTTCCTTTTTCTCAGGGTAGCCGTATTTCAACTGGGTACCCCAGTGAAGTGTTTGTCGTGGTACACGTTTCTCGCGCTGGGGAGGGCATAGGTAGTAATTTCGACGCCGTATACACGTTTTTTTTTAAATATGTGCATAATTGTCCCAGCCGGAGGTACAGATCATAGTAAAATCGAGAATTTTCAAACTCATTCGATATTCCAGCTGGTTTTTCAAGATCAATCCGCAAACCTTTCGTACTCAAATTTGGCCAGAGTGTAGTCCGAGGACTAGTCTTTCGAGATGCGGGAGCTGTTATGAAATCGAATGGAAGAAATGCAGTTTTTAGGGCAAAATTCGAGAGGAGGTACGGAATTTGTCGGTCCAAAACTGCTCGAAGTTGCATGCCTTGTTGGAGTATTAGTATTCTAAAAGCGAGTAAAAACTTTGAAGTCCGAAAACTGCTCTCGCGCGCATCAAATCACCGTAAAAACCGCTTCAAAGCAAAGTTAAACAACGTCCAGACATTTGGACTTTATTTTATTAAATATAGACAGTCCTAAATACCAATTTTAGGAAGATTAATGTTCACAATAACAATTCTATTGTACTAAGAAATTTGAATATCGTAGATATCTGTGACCACACAAACAGAGGATGGTAAGCCTGTGATCTTACAAACTAATTTAAGGTGGCGCAGGACCCTTGCTCATGAATAAATTCATAAGCTTAATTTCTGGGGTTGGTGTTGTCTTCTAAACCTTCAAATCTCCGAATTTTGAAAGTCGATTCCGCTGAAACGTAATAGGGATATTGGCGGATGATGGAACTATATCATGATTGTGGTTTTTCTGGCAGATCGCGCTGTACGGTGATACTTTAAGCTTCTAAAGTTAGAATTACGGACATGCAATTTTTGCGTCCAAGCTTTCAACTTGAGAAGCGTTCTAAATTAAATGTTTGTATTACCTATAGGTAGATAATAGCCTCTTTTGTGATGTGACAGAAGCAGATTTTGCAATTTCAAGACTGGTTGAAAGTTGAAAGGCTTTTTTGAAATTCCGCTTCTGTCACATCACAATACAGTGTATTAAGTTTACCTTCCTCGAGTATCAATTCCGGAAATTCTATATCCGCGACGAAAGCTTGGACACAAAGTTGTAGTTTTTCCCGTCTCCGAAGATCACACGAGTCAATAATCAGTATTCAACAACGACGCCTTTAGAGCTGTGAATCTAATTATGATAATTTGCCGTATTCCAGTGCACGTGCCGTAAAAATAAGTACAATAACGTGGTAGTTAACCGCGTACTTTTCAAGGTGAGTGAAGATTTCGAGAGTTTTGTAGTGAACAAGAGAAAGGCAAGGCCTGATACATACCATCGCCAGTTATATAAAAAAAAAGTGGATAAATTATTTTTCGCAATTTTCAGCATGAAATTTCGCGCCACGCGTGCCGAACGCTGTTGATTTACATTGCAATTTCTGTGCACTGAAATGCTTTAATCGAAACAAACTGAACTACCGTAAATACACGTGTACACCTTTTTTACGTTTCAACTAGTGGCGATGGATTACGGTTTGATCATTTTGAATTACCTGTAAAAAATACCGTTTTTCAGTTGAAACAACGAGCTCTCGAAATAGTATTTTTCGAGAGTGAAATGCACAACAAGCTCGTACCTGAATATTTCAATCGCACGTGTAATTACTAATACGCCGAAAACAGCATTTATTGAATACATCATTAAGAACGTAAAAAAAATATCCTCATAAATATTTCGCGTATTGTCGGCATCAGTCGTTATGGTTCGTGCATACTCTTTAAATAAATACATACATAATGAGGGCAAGGGTCCTGCGTCACCTTAAGAGATCATGCAATAGCTCCCTCGTCCCAAGGGTGTTTTCGTCGAGCGAGATGTATGCAAATTCCATGCCATCAATCTGCTTTAGGCCCAGTTCAGACGCCGTGCTTCACATGAGCGGAATCGAATTCGATGAAGTTCATGTGCTAGGTACGGCGTCTGAATCAATTCGGAACGGCTAAATCAATTCGGATCGGCTCAGCCGTTCTTCTCCCCTGGCTCAGTCGAGAATAACGGCTGTGGACCGGCTTTGATTCAGACGCCGAACTTCACACTGAGTCGAAAAAAATGCATGAATTATAACGTATTTTGCCATATAACAGCAATTTTCCCCTATTAATTTAATTAAGTTCGACTGAATTAAGCTCGGCGTCTGAATCAATTCAGTCGATCTAAATTAATTTGGGTCGGCCTAAATTCGAATTCGATTCGGTTCATGTGAAGTACGGCGTCTGAACTGGGCCTTAGTGATTTAAAGGGCCCGATTACATGGCGAATTTCAGCCCGGGCTGATACGGGGGCTGGAATTTTGTTGCGATTACATGACGAATTTCAGCCCGGGCTGAAATATAAGCCAAGGCGCCAAATTTAAAATTACGCGGGAAGAGTAATCAGAGAATCAAGAGCGATTTTAACTCCCGGCAACTTATTTAAATATCGGCTGAACGTTTGTAGCATGAGGTATATAAAAACGAAAGGACCCATTCCGTATTCAATGAAATCGAATAAGATTTTCAATTTTCTCGCCTTTATTCCACTGGAACCTGGTCTCCTTCGCAGCCGCCATCGTGTTTCATTGAAATTAAAATACCCGGCAAATTATTTACATATCGGCTGCACGTTTGTAGAACGCACGTTTTGTAGAACAAAAGGATCCATCCATTCTTATTTAATGACATGCAACTATAGGCCCGGGTCGCACTTGCGGGCAAGTTTGATAACTTTAGTAGATTTCTTCAATTTAAGCGTCAATCAGATAGCAAAGACGAGTGCGACCTACGTTTTCAGGACGAACAACTTCCAAAAAGATAAAATAACAAAGCCGCAGTCCTATGATTGGCCCGCGTCGCACGTGTGCACGTTTTGAAATTTGTTTGATACAATAATCGCAAAACAAGTGCGACCTACTTGTTGCGAGTCGGACAAATTTTGTTAAAACGGACACGCACCGGGTGACTCCAGATAACAATGCTTTCTTGATTAACCATTGTGTTTTTCTCTGAGAATAGCAAATTTGCATTTTGCCGCACGTGTTGCCATATATTTGATTCAAATTTACCGCGGCCTCCAGGACTGTGTGCAATGATAATATGGTTTACGCCACCAACTGGATTTAAAATATGTGAATAACAATGCATTGTTTTTTTTTTCGTTTGTTTCTATTAATTTCTGTGGTAAACGTTACAGGTCGAACCAACTTCATGATTTTAATAATGCTGTGAAGGACAAAGATGTTCTCCCCAAAGCCCAGAATTTGGTCATTTCACGTCGTTGTTTTGTAGAGCTAATAGATTTGGAACGTTACCTACAATACCAGGCCCCCCATATCAGGCCCCGACCCACCATATCAGGCCCCGACCTACCATATCGACCTACCATATCAGGCCCCGACCTACCATATCTACCTACTACTACTACTACTACTACTACTACTACTACTACTACTACTACATATCAGGCCCCGATCATATTAGGCAGTTTTACCCATTTTCTACGTTTAACAGTCATGTGATGTTGAAAGCGAAGGTTATCTGAATGTTTATACATCGAAATAGAAACAAGAGTATGTATGAAATGGGAATTTTGTAAAAGATATCCATTGTGACTCAGTATTGATACACGCACTTCGCTCGACTCGGGCACACGGTAAACAACGGCTTGACTGTAGAGCTTTCGTTTCATTCAGTAAAAGCGTATTATACTAGAAATAGATGCAGGAAACGGTCTCGGGCATCTGTAATTGTTTGATCTTCGTTGGAATCCGCAACACAAAGGGATATCCGTGAGGATCTCTGCTTGACAGTCTAGTGACCTGTTGACACCGCTTGGGATATAAAATTTCACAGTCACGCAAAGTGTACCCCCATGATCTGTATTTAAAATTCGTTGGGAAATCACATTTCTGAGAAATAAAAATATCTTCACAATTCATGTAGAATCTTAGGCCCGAGCCAAACGTGAAACTTTCATATGTCTATAAACTGACTATAAAGCGAAGTTATAAGTTAATTCACCAGAAGTTCGACCGGTTTGTCTACATTCGGTATTTATACATTAGCAAATTTTTCAAAAATCTAAAATAGTACTATATAAAAAAAATAAGGCGAAAAACTTTAAGCATTAAAATTAATAAAATAAAAATATATTTTATATACTTATAAAAAATTTAAAGCGAAGAAGTCTTCGCAGAGCCAATTAACAGTTTTTTGTAAAATTTTAAAATATATTAATTCCCAAGTGGTTATTATATACCGTTTCCCAATTGCAGCCCCCGCAGTACCTTTTAGGGGTTAAAATTCGTGGTTTGGTACCGCTTAGGGTGTTAAAATCTAAAATGACTGCCGTTAGAGTTATTCCGGTACCTTTTAGGGTATTAAGCTGGAAAATATATATAACAGGGACTACCGTAAACTGCTGCTTATAAGCCCTGGGCTTATACAACTTCGTAAGGGGTTTTGGATGGGCTTATAAACGGGGGGGGGCTTATATCCGGGAGGGGGGGGGGCTTATAAGCGGAATTAAAAAACGTTTCGAAATAAGCTACAGCAGTGTTGATCGAAATACGTTTTTCATTTACTGGTTTTTAATTAAGCTTTAAAACGTCATAATAAATCGAATTAATTTCAATATTTGGAACAAAAACTAAAGTTGGGCTTATATCCGGGGGGGCTTATAACAGGGGATCGGGAATGAACGAACAATAGGGGTGTGACCAAACAATTAGCTACATGTATCTCAAATCGCTGATAATATCACTGATAAGGTTAATGTTCCTGTAGCACGTATACATTTTTTGTTCTTTTCCTAAACATATTAAAAAGGTGTTGGCTACAATTTTTCATTAAGTTTTTCGTCTCAATTTTAATATGAACAATTTGAAAAGGTCATTACGCAACGTTTTTAGTCCATTAGAGGGGTCCACGGTCGTAATATAAGCAATGTGAATTTCGAAATTTGCAGTTTTGTACTGATTACAGAACAGATAAGATTAGTTTCTTTCGGCTGATATTGTTTATACTACAAGAAGGCCTCATTTTTATCAGGATAGTTGTCTCGCCTTGTCAAAGCGTGTTCGCGTTTTTTTCAGGGCCTGATATGACTGATATGGTATATCGTGGTTCGGGGCCTGATATTGTTGTCTCGCACAGGAAACACGTGATTGTGTTTCTTTCGGGGCCTGATATTGGATAGCCTCCTCCTAGACCTTTTGCCTCGTCACGCAATCTCTCCTCCCCAAATATTGTTGTCTCGCACAGTCAACGCGTGTTTGTGGTTCTTTCGGGGCCTGATATTGTGTCTCGAGTATCGGGGCCTGATATTGTTGTCTCGCACAGTCAACGCGTGTTTGTGGTTCTTTCGGGGGCCTGATATTGTGTCTCGAGTATCGGGGCCTGATATTGTTGTCTCGCGCAGTCAACGCGTGTCTGCGTTACTTTCGGGGGCCTGATATTGTGTCTCGAGTATCGGGGCCTGATATTGTTGCCTCGCGCAGTCAACGCGTGTTGCGTTACTTTCGGGGCCTGATATTGTATATCGAGTATCGGGGCCTGATATTGTTGTCTCGCGCAGTCAACGCGTGTCTGCGTTACTTTCGGGGGCCTGATATTGTGTCTCGAGTATCGGGGCCTGATATTGTTGCCTCGCGCAGTCAACGCGTGTTGCGTTACTTTCGGGGCCTGATATTGTATATCGAGTATCGGGGCCTGATATTGTTGTCTCGCGCAGTCAACGCGTGTCTGCGTTACTTTCGGGGGCCTGATATTGTGTCTCGAGTATCGGGGCCTGATATTGTTGCCTCGCGCAGTCAACGCGTGTTTGCGTTACTTTCGGGGCCTGATATTGTTGACTCGCGCGGTCTTAATTTCCGTAGTCTCGGTATGGTATACGGGGTCTGATATGGGGGGCCTAGTATGGGGGGCCTGATATGGGGGGCCTGATATGGGGGGCCTGATATCGGGGGCCTGATATCGGGGGGCCTGATATGGGGGGCCTGATATGGGGGGCCTGATATGGGGGGCCTGATATGGGGGGCTTGATATTGCGAAAACGTTCCAAACCCTTCTCTTGTAGAGGGCAGCTGAGAAATGTCCCAAGAGGTTTATAGCACGTGCAAAGCTATTGTGCTAGTAACTAAACCTTTTGTTACTCTAAAAGATGTCTCGGACAACATGTCCCAACAATTTTTGGGGAAAATGTTGGGACATTTAAAAACTTGTCCGCAAGTGCGACCCGGGCCTAAGTTGCCGGGTATTCTACATTTCTGGCAAAACATAATCACTGCGCGTGCCCAAGTTCACTTTTCAGCCCGGGCTGAAATTCCATTCCTATTACATGGGCTTTTTCAGCCCGTTTGACCGGGCTGAAAATTCCAGCCCGGTTTCTCGTCTGAAACCTTCTCCATGTAATCGCCAACTTCATTTCAAGAGGATTTGTCTTTCACTGAACACATATCAGCATCCGGTAAGAAAGCAAGTATGCGAGTAGGGGTACTGATGAGAATGCGGAAATTGATCCCAGTCGAAGCTAAGTTGAGGATATACAAGGCTGCCATACTACTATATTTGACATACTGTGGACTGGCATGGCACTTTTGTAAGAGCTCGGACGGTAGGAAACTGGAATGAGTCCATGAGCGGGGGCTGAGGGCAGTATATTGTGACTTTAGTTCCCCATACAGTGAACTGCTCTCTCGGGCTCACCTGACCATCCTGTATAATAGACGATTGCAGGACATTGCGATTTTCATGTTCAAGGTTAAACATAGGCTACTTCCTGTAAATATTATCAATTTTTTTAGGAACTCACCCTCCAATTATAACCTCAGGAACTCAGACTTTTTTATTCAGAGGTACAATACAGTCAGATCATTGGGAAACACTCATTACGATTCTTTGGACCATATCTCTGGTCAAAGCTACCGAGTAAGGACAGAGCCTCAAAGTCGTTAACTATATTTAAATCTAGTATTAGGAAGAGGGACCTGACTGCTTTAGTAACCGAAAGTTGCACCAACTGTAATCTGTGCAACTCCTGAGCCTACCCAACTATTATAATTTAGATCAAGATTTTATGGTTGCTGTTGTTAAATGTTAGATTTTAGTATTCATAATTTTATATTAAGAATTATATTTTATAAATTAGCATTATATTAGATATGATAAGTTAAGAATTAGGGATAGACTGTATTTTATTAATAATAGTTCATACATTTATAAGATATTTATGATTTTCTTTTTTTTCAATGCTTTTGTTAGTGTCCCCAATTAGTAGGCCACTTGTGACCAGCTAGTAGTTTTGACACCTGAATAAAGTTATTGTATTGTATTGTATTGTATTGTATTGTATTGTATTGTATTGTATTGTATTGTATTGTATTGTATTGTATTGTATTGTATTGTATTGTATTGTATTGTATTGTATTGTATGAAGATCGTGATAATCTGGAAGGTCTTTTATCTCATGAAGAATGCGAGAAAGTATTGGAAAATCAAAAGTGAAAAGGCTCCAGCTGCAGGCGAGGATGGCTTCACGGCTGAGTTTTACAAATTTTTCTTTGATATGCTGGGTCAAGGTTGTAACGAGGCCCATGCTGCAAACGAACTCTCCATTTCACAGCGGAGAGGAGTAATTACTTTGATCCCTAAAGAAACTTCAAAGTGACTCGCTACTGGAATTATCAAATTGGAGGCCGATAACTCTGCTCAATGTTGACTGTAAAATAGCAGCTATAGCAATCGCAAAAATATTAGAACCAATTCTTCCAAAAGTGGTACACTCGGATCAAACAGGATTTATAAAAGGTAGATAAGTAATATAGCAGTTGGGGGTTCCGGCGCATTTTACCACATCTTGGAAACATAACATTAATTTTCATAATATTATTTATAGATGTGGGTACCAGCGCAGAATCCTCCAACTTACATCATCCTATATATTTCTTGTTAATTTTAGTGCGTTTATTTGTTCACAAGAGCGGCACCAGAAAATAATTTTTTTTACGACTTGATCACAACTTTGTCACAACTAAATTTACGAGCACAAAAATATTCATATGAAAATAATTCTGGAAAAAATTAGAATGGAAATTCACGAGCGCAAAAATTCCAAGGTTTAATTCTGGAAATCCACGAACGCAAAAAAATCAACTGGAAACCAGCGACTGAAAATCAGCAACTGAAAATCAGCAACTGAAAATCAGCAACTGAAAATCATTTCTTGGAAATCTTGTGATGCGTTTAAATTTGTAGCTAATTTATACATCAGTATAAATTAAAGTTAATGTGATAACCATAGACCCCTTGTAGAGAGAGAATATACCAGGTCACTGATCACTTCCGGTCATTCCGGCGACCGATGCCGGTGATCCATGCCGGTGATCCTTTCTGGCGATCTTCTCTTCCGGTCATCCCCTCATGTCGCATGATCCAGCTCTACCAATCAGGTGCAAGCTTTCACGTGCACAGTAGATCTTCATAATCACGCGCCAAGCCTGCTAAGCAATAGTTTGTGCGAATCTCAATCGCAGAACTAAAATTCCCCTCCATCCCTCCCCCTTTGCTGGTTTATTCCTCTCTGTTAGCCTGTTAGTTTCGTATAATCATTTCATTTTTCAAATCTGACTGTCATTTTGGAGTAGATAGACCTTACTTATAACCACAATGTATTTGTATTTATTGTACCAGAGCTTGTTCGGGTTAAGGAACATTCCTACTTGTCTAAGTTTGCAGAACCTTTACAAATATTACTTGACATTCTTATTCTTAGCATAATAATAGTTTCAGTTTACATGTAAATAGTCTAAATAAAGACGGGTCTGGGATGAAGTGCTCCCATACAGGTCACCCTTTACCCCATAGACTCTTATTACTGCTTAACCTGGGGGATTCGACCCCTACAGAGGATTATCACCTCTCACTGACTATCCTGGGGATATCACCTCTAGAGAGGATTATCACCTCTCACTCAGTACCCTTGGGGGATTATCACCCCCTCTTGAGGATTAGCACCTCGTACTGAGTACCCTGGGGGATTATCACCTCTCACTCAGTACCCTTGGGGGATTATCACCCCCTCTTGAGGATTAGCACCTCGTACTGAGACTCAGTATCCTTGGGGGATTATCACCCCCTCTTGAGGATTAGCACCTCGTACTGAGTACCCTGGGGGATTATCACCCCCAGGGCGATATCTAGCAGTCGTTGGGGATTATTACACCCGTAGATAAAAGTGACCTAGTAAGCTTTGTTGGAGTACTTCATCCCTTACCCCTTTTCCCCACAAATATTCTGTTTGAGTTGTTTGCTTCTATAGAAAGGGTTATGGGTTAAGAACATTAACTTGTATTATTGCGTGACAAGATTCTCGGTAAGACAGGTGGAAGCAAGTCTTGACCCATCTATTGTATCCGATAGCGTGATCATCATATGACTTTCTGGTGATTTTCATTGACCAATCAAATGCTTCACATCAGCTAAATATTTGTGCTCAAGTTCATGTATGAGAACATGTTTGATTACATGTACGTTTTTGTATTCAAACTTGTGAGTCGTTGTGAGAAGTTGATGGTTGGAGCTTTAAGCGCGTTTTTACCAAACTGTGATTTTTGTAATAAATTTTCACATCTGTGATTTGGGTTTTGTAACCAGCGCATTTTTACCCCAACTAGTATCATTTCTTGTTTTATCAAAAACTTTTAGTGCGTTTATTCTATCTCAGGATTTCACACAATAGGACGATGTAGAGGTTGCGCGACGTTATTCTCGGAAAAAAAAACCAGGAAGTTGATTGAAAGCCCATCAAATTGCTATTGTTGTCTAGTCATGCGATAGTGATACAACAGTCATACGATTGTCATATGACTTATTTGAACCAATAAGAAATTGACCCATAAATTAACCATTTGGTTGAAAAGTTGGTTTGGTTTTTGGTTGTTATTATGTTTAAAATTCTATTACATGGTTATCACATAATAGGATCATATTAAAAATAAGTCCACACTGTGGACATGTGTTGGTTTACATATAAATAAAACAAAAATCATTCATGATTCAATGACCAAGATTTTTGATTTCCTGTTAAATTAAAAAAACAATTTTGATTTCCATTGCCGGACTGTTATTCTGCTTTTGAATTTAAGTAGTTATGCAAACAATATAATACTACACAAAATAACGTATTTGCTCAAACCTGTTATAAATGCACGAAATGGTCCCTAAATCTATGGACAAGATCATAGTCTCTTGCTATGGAATAAGAACTTAATAAACTCTAACTAAATGATAAAAAGCAATTGCTTCAAGAAATTCCATACTGCAACAAGATTTTTGCAAAATGTCGAAGATTTCCAAGCCAAATTTGAAACTTTGAAAAACTGACATCCTGACGTTTTTTCAAAAATCCATATTGCAATCCATTTCCATCCTCGCTGTCGTTCGTCATCCTCACTTCCTAATGGGTTCTTGTCATTTGTCGAGTGTTATTCTACAGAATCAAACCATTATTGTTCAACTTCCTATGATCTAGATATGTTTCTGGGCTTCCCCAAATCATGCTAAAATCAGGACAGTGTCCCTTTAAACTTGACTATTGTTAGACTAGTGTAAAATTCCGAAAATAAGCCCCTGTATAAGCCCCTCCATATATAAGCCCTCCATATATAACCCCCTCAGAATATAAGCATCCTCCGAATATAGGCCCCTCAAAAAAGTCCCTTGAAAAATATAAGACCCAGGGCTTATTTTCGTGATTTTACGGTATTTATAATTGCTGCGCAGCTCGCGAAGCGAGCAAGCAGCGATCATAATCTTCCTTATAAGGTTATTTATGCGGGAAAATACTCGATTTTGTCGATTTTTCATGTTCCACATTTTGTACCACAATCCCTTGCGAATTTCCAGAGATTTTCGAACTGAACGCAACAGTATATTTCATTACATTTACACTTGACAAAGTTGCTGCCATCGCGCCAGTAAGCTTGTGTGAGTAACGGAGAGATAACAATGAATTACTAACAGAGTGTAGAAATCTTGCTGAAGAAGAATTTATACTCTCCTTCGACGAGTTGGGAGTAAATAGATCCAAGTATCGAACGGCAGCGCTTCAAAATACAATTCGCAGACTCATCATGGATGTTCTCAAGACTTCTGAAAGCGAAATGGTAATGTACTCTATTGTGTTGAATGTAAATGGAATTAGTGGAAGGATTTTTAAAGCGATCGATTGTAAATGACTGTAAACGTTTGAATTCGCTTTTTGCGTAAACAGCAGATACGGTAGCCTGCGAGAGAGCAGACGTAATTTCCGGCTCGAGTTTCCCCGCCGAAAATTACGTTTCTTGGTTTCGGCTCGAATGTAAATTAGTCTCAATCAAAGTTTCTTACAAGAGCCGGGTTTTCAAATTGCTGTTCGAAATTTATTTTATAGTTTCGAAAGCGATTTATGCCGCGGCTACTCGCAATATTATTGCAGCAAGATAAACCAAAACTGATAGACCGACTTTTTTACCAGAGCCGAGTTTTGAGTACAAAGTCTTTGTGCTTTCGCGAGTTTCGAAAATAGCGCGGTATCGTTGTTTTCAAGTTTTGTAATGACATCTATTTTTAAATATTAAAGGCCGACGGCCTTTTGTAGTTTCCTAGTTGGATTAAAATACCTGTACCATAAAAGTGTACTAAAGAAGCTAATTATTTGTCTCTATTTACTTCGCATACGGTTTATTTTTTCAACCCCTACATTTCGCTCAATGTCGTAAATGGTTTTAACGGCAAAAAATCACTCTGGTTTCGCTTTGATTCTCATTTATTCTCTCTGATCCGTTTTGATTGTTTAATACTTGTATCGCGGTCACAATACATGTACAACAGATTTATACATCAGATAGTTCAATGTTCGAGTAGTTCATATTTCACTGTCACGCAAAGTTCATGTTTCAATGTAACGCTTTCATCGCCGACACTCAGATACCTAAAATATTGAAAAACAGTACACACAGACACTTGTCAAACTACATTAATTTTGCATTGTAATTCGTAAGAATATTAATGTTGTAACCATTTGCCAAACTTCTGAAATTAGCATGTTGCTATATTGTTCAGTTAATTGTATAATCCTTTTCCAAACTGCTCCTGTTTATTGTTGATATCCGAATCCATTACATGTATTCACATTGATTTTTTTACAACATCATTGCAGTACATGTCATTTTTCAATGTGGCAAAATTAAACAACTCACAAGTTTGTGAACCAATCATGTTCAGAAGTTATCTATTTCCATTTACAAACTGTGCTGTGTTAAGTTTTATTGAGTTCTAAATAAAAAGGGGGGGAGGGGTACTGAACAAAGTTTTATACGGGGAGGCTCCGCCCCGAGGTCCAAACCCTTACCCTTTCATATACCATTTTTGACTGAAAAGGTAACCCTTTAATATACCTTCAATAGAAAATGGTACCCCTTTCACATGCCTACAGTTGAAACACTGTATCCCTTTTACGGCTTTTACTAAACTTTTCGCTTGAATAGCCCAGTAAATATTGGATGAATCAGCCATTAGGTGCGTATGTTCGAGATATTTTGAAAGGCCCATTTAAACACTTAAATGACAGTTTTCCCTACCCTTTTCTATACTTCAATTCGTGAAATCCCTACCCTTTTCTATACTTCAACTCGTGAAATCCCTACCCTTTCATATACCTCGAGCCTAAAAAAGGACCCCTTTCGGGCGGAGCCTCCCCGTATAGTCCAGTCCTTATACATACTCCCACCCAACTCAACTCAGCGCAGCAATCACTATCTAAAAGATACACTAGTATTAAAATATAACTTATCCAATAGCTAAAATACAATTGCATAATGGAAACTAATGGATAACGAGCTAGACGATGTAATAGCCATTATCTATTAAGTCAAAACTGGAGGCAACGTAAGCTTTAATACTCGGACAAGATGACGGGAGTAGTCACAAATGTTCGCAAGGCACGATGGCTCCGATGGCACATGCGTTACCGAAAGAGCGTCCAATGCACTAACTTGATACATCACAGACGAGATACTGTAAGCAGTTACTACAGCTTGTTGGAATTGTGATAAGGAAGAGGTAAATTGTAGGTAAATTTCTCTACTCATTTCGCCCTTCGACCGCTCCGTTTATCTGTTTCTCCATTAGAGAGACTGTTATTAGGCTGCTACAAAACACACATAATAAATATGTTCAATGAGCAAAGAGCAACGCGGTCTGGTAGCTGAATATGTACAATAGTAGATACTAAAATTATGCTCTACTTATGTTATTAATAGTCCATTTTACAGTTCATTGTGCTTAGAATCCTGGCCTTTGAACAGAATTGAGGCTGGAGATGACTTTGTTGTGATGCAAACCTTCCTTCTTTTCAAATGTAAATTATTCTGTTGTTATGTAAACTAGTTTCTGATCTCATCATCTCATGGTCACCCCTAACCTCGATTTTATACAGAGGCTTGGTTACATTTCACAGAACAGTAAAATGGTCTATTATAATTATCATGCCGCTCTTGTAGAATTGTTTTTTTTTTTATAATTAAGATACAGTGACTAAGCAATCTCGTTCCCAGAGTCCTCGTTACCCTTGTCCAGCGGTGGAGCGGCCAACAAGGACCTCTGGGATAAAGCGATCCGCCATGACCGGATTCTAGGACTTCCGGCTCTACTGCGCATGTGTTCGACCCCATGTTTCAACTAACGGACGCCAAGATTCTTAGACTTCCGGTCTTACTGCGCAAGTCAGGCGGATCACTCTATCCCAGAGGTCCTTGGCGGTCGCTCTACCGCTGGACAAGGGTAACGAGGACTCTGGGAACGAGATTGGTGACTAAGTCGAAAGCTGTTGCTACTTTGGCAACTGTTCACATATTATATACTCAATAATACTCTAATAAGACTATTTATAATATACTCAACAAAATATGCAGCTTCTGATTGGTCAACGACGAATGCATAAATAGGTTATAGCCGCAAAACTCAATACGGAATTTGCCATGGAAACAACGGGAAGCGCCAATTTTGAAAATCAAAATGGCTGACAGCCGGTTTGCTTTGTCAGACCAAATTGTTGTTGAGAAACTTAAAGAAAATGCAAAAAACAAAAACACTACAAAAGCTACACAAACGTGGTTGAATGTCTGGCAAAATGGGCGAACGAGAGGAAAGTTAACCCTAAACTAGAAGAATACGCGAGACGAGCACAAAGACCTCGATAAAATGTTACAAATGTTCTACGCAGAAATACGCACTAAAGATGGTTTAGAGTACGAACCTGAGAGTTTGAAAACCATGCTGGCAGCCCTCGACCGCCACCTGAAAGAACATGGCTATAAGTACTCCATTATACGAGACCGAGAGTTTCATCAGTCAAAGTTGGTGCTTGAAGGCAAAGTCAAACATCTTCGTCAACAAGGCAAAGGAAAGAGACCCAACGCAGCAAATGCGCTGACGACCGCAGAGGAAGAAATGCTTTGGACTCAGCAAAGCCTCGGAAACTCAAGCCCAAAAGTTCTTTCGCAAACTATGTGGTGGATTCTAACCCAGCATTTTGGCTTTAGAGGAAGACAGAAACACCATTCAATGGACGTTGAAGACTTTGCCTTTTGTGTGGACGACAGTGGCACGGAGTACGTAACCTTTAAAGAAAACCCTACGAAGACGAGGCAAGGTGGATTAAACACAAAACATCGAAGTGTTCTGCCCAAAATGTTCGCCACTGGCGGTCAGAGATGTCCAGTCGAATTGTTGAAGCAGTACCTGAATCGACGCCCTCCAGAGCTACGTGAAAAAGGTCCATTTTACCTTGCTTTGATTGAAAATCATAAAACAAATGTCTGGTACAAGAAGCAGCGGCTTGGCGTTAACAGCATCGACAATATGATGAAGAACGTCATCAAGAGCACACCTCTGGAAACCAGTAGCAAGAGGCTCACTAATCACACCGCCAGGAAGACCGTCGTCAAGAAACTCAGAGCAGCGAACGTCGAGAGGCAGTCGATAATTCAGGTAACCGGCCACGCAAATGAGAAGTCTCTAAACGACTACGATGAAGGAAGTGAGAAAGAACAACGGCAGTTGTCAAACATCATCAGTAAAACGCCACTGTCTGCAGCCTCGAGCAGCTTTTCTGGTCTTCCAATGTGCTCTTTTCCTTCAGCCAGCACAGAACAGGTGCAAGCAAGCAGCCATGCGTTAACGGTGAACAACTTTCAAAACTGTCAAGTCACATTTAACGTGATCCAGGGACAGTGCAGCTCGCCAAAGTCTTCACATCAGCAGTAAAGTTATTAAGAACTGATTGTGATAAACGGTACCCGACAAGTTGAGACGTTTTTGCCCCTTTATATAAGCTTTCAAGTTAATTATTTTCTGAACAAGAGCACTGTGTATTCTTTCAAAACTTTCACGCTTGGTTTGCCTGTCACAAGATTGTAATTGATTGGTTCAAATAAAACATGTGAGCACTTCGGAAACCAATGAAGCGTTTCGTGTGCAGAGTAGCGTGACTGCCGCAGCAAATTTTGTTGAGAATATTATAAACAAAAAATCGTATGAACTGCTCGTGCAATTCGTGATTTATGGTCACTCGTGATGTTTTGAAAGTTCTCAAATTGCACTCGCCTAAAGGCTCGTGCAATTTTGAGAACTTTCAAAACATCACTCGTGCCCATAAATCACGAATTGCACTCGCGTTCATACGATTTCCTATACTTATTATGCGACATAGCATTTTAGAGTGTGAATACGCACAAAACGAGTGCAAATATGAGACCGTATTATACTCGTCTTAGTCCCCCTGACCGCGCGCAACGGAAAACAACCGTTGAAAGCCTATATTTCAGGAAAGAATTATGTCGTATAATAAACAATTTATTCAGCGGAAACTTGTATAATACGGCTGGGTATTTTTACGAGTCAGTTTTTATTTTTCGAGCCTTTAGGTGAGAAAAAATAAACATTGACGATTAAAAATACCCAGCCGTATTACACAGGTTTCCGCTGAATAACTTCTTTGTATAACTCCCAGTATAGCTCCCAGAAAAAGTCGCAGCAAAACACGCAGTATAAGTCGCAGCATAACTCGCTGTAAAAGTCGCAATATAACTGGTAGTATAAGTCGCAGTATAACTCGCAGTATAAGTCGCAGTATAACTCGCATTATTAAAAACTGGACCATTGGATAATGCATTTCTAGAGTTTTGATTGGCTTAGAGGCCATTGGATCTGAGCCATTATACCATGCCCGACAAATATGGTCAGTGAACGCGTCAGCGAGAAAGAGAGCTGAATTTTTTTTTCTCGGCGAGGAACAATGGCCGCCGCAAAAACTCGTTTCGCGGAAGAATTAAGTGAAGACCAAGTAAAAACACTGTTAGAAAATGCAACACCCGGAAACACAAAGAAAGCCACAAAGTATGGCCTGAACATATTTCAAGGTATTAATTTTTAAATGTATTCCTCGCGAAGCGAGGCCGAAGGCCTCGCGTAGCGGGGTTTATAATCGTGTCCCCCAAGGGCGGGATCAAATTCTCGTCTGGACTTTTGGGTCATATTTGTGAAATCGTGGATGCCGGAAATGACGTCACATCGCGCGCTCGTGGCAGAAAAGCGCCAACTTCTTGAGGGCGAGAGTTCTAATCCTAAAGGGACCTTCTTTTTCTCGGTTCAAATCCGGGCCGTTCTTTTTTTTTACCTCTTTTCTTTGCTTAATAACATTGACTTCGTAATGTAGAAACAGGAACGGCTACTCAAGAATTTTACTCCAAGTTTGTTTATCGATCGAATCATGGGTTTAAAATAACATTGACTACGACATATTTTTTAAAAATACAAATCGATCGAATTTTAGATGGAGGATGGGGGCTCACACCTTCAGACTACCACGACTTGCGTCTAAAAATAATTCGCCGATATTCTGAGTGACCAGATGCGAATTTGCCAGTCGCGGTAGATGCAAACGAAGAGAACATTTTACACGGCAACAGCCAAACTGTCGCCGAACTGCAGTATGGGAGGCGATTGTGCACGTTTCGCGATTCTAAGGCGAATGCTATCGTGTTGTTTTTCGCCCATTTGTTCTAATTTCATAGCAGCATTGAAAAAGCACAGGGCATCAGAAGAAAGGTAAGTGATTAAAGATACCGTCTGGGGTGTTTGTTTCGATATTTTGGTGACATAACTTACTAGGAATGATTTTGGCTTAAACTGTCTAAACTGCTGGCTCCCAATTAAATGGCGTCGTAATTTCTGTAATTTTATAGTCGGGTGATACGATTTATGCATTTGAGGTTTGAAGGATCGAAGCCAGAATTCCCTTGATTTTAAAGTTCAATTCATGAGGTATACTTAAATGGGGTCGCACCTCATCGCACCTCTTACGGTTTTTTCGCTACTTGAGTTTAAAGATGGTTGAATTTTGAAGGAAATAACATACAAACAACACCTTGCATTGTGGATGTCACAGATAACCAGCAATGAAACAAAGCTTATTCAAGCTCCAGATTTATTTTCTGTCGGCCATCAATCAAGGAGATGGCTGAATAATTGAAAATAATAGCTTTATTTGCATGGCTATATATATTAAGTTACAGTATAATACTATACACATCTCCAGATATATGATATATCTGGAGATGTGTAGAGTAAATTTTTGTGTCATTCTCCTCAGGACTGTTTGGTTGCATTGAAGTTGTCTTTATAATCCTTGCAAACTAGCACTATGATTTTTTCATGTTATTTTCCTCTTATGTTTTGAAGGAAAATCAATGTTAAATCACCTATCCAGCTATATTCTAGCAATTTCCATCTTATTTTTGTGTTCTTTATCTTTTGACCAATATATGACTGTTGCCAAAATTCAGTCAATATTCCATTTAGGTCAATATTTCTTTTATTTTTTTCTCAACAGGGAACTGAGTATATGCAGTAATTGATTGAAGAAGTGATAATTTCCATGACTGAAGAAACACATTCTTTGTTTATATCCAGTCTGAGTTTGCTTGTAGTTGCTCAATAAGCTGCTTAGGTGTCTTTATGAGGATGAAACAGCTTCCATGTAACTGATTTACATTTATGTTTTGGAATAATATACCGGCACCCATATGAACATACAAAGTTGTTAACTGTTATGGCCAATTTCTATAATATATAGTATTGACAAATGGATATATTACTGAACAATATTATAGGTTTCTTTATTAATATGGAGCTTTTTAAGTACTATTTGGCCCGTGTGTTCATTTTACCTATGCTAAAAAAATGTGCAGTTCCAGAAAATAACAATACCCACCCCATGAAAGGTAATTGGAAATTCTGAGGGGGAGGGGGATCTCAAAAGCGAAAACTTTTAAAGGAAAGTATGAAGCTAAACTGGAATTTCCAGGGGTTGGGGGAGTTCAAACCAAGAAACCTACCGTGAGGGGGTATGGATATTTTTTGGAACAACACAATATTCATTCCAGTTTCGGATTCAGACATTGCCTCTAAAAAATATATCTCCCTCCCTATTCAGGACAATTTAATATATACAATTCAATTTAAGTCCAACTTCAAGTAATTTACCCCAGCTAAATTCTTATATATAACCCTTTACCAACCCCCTCCCACCCCCCCCCCCCCCCCCACACCCCCAACACACACACACACACACCAAAAAAAAGGCACTTCTCCGAGCTTCGCGAGGACCTGCGAGTCACGTATTACTAGTTTTTAAAGCAATTTTCAACTAAATTTGCAACTCGAGCTACCAAGCTTAATTATTTAAAGTTGCGATATAAACATTATCTCGCTAACCTTTTCAACTCCCGTCGGAAACAAATTTGCTACACCACTCGAGGACATGACTAAAGAAGAACTGAATGCCTGCCTTAAATGTTTTTATACGTCCGCAAGAAAGCAAGACGGCCATCTTAAAAGTAAATTATATATATTGTAATTTTAATCTTAGATTTTATTACTGGACATCTTGTTGAAACCAGCATTTTTTATAAATGCTGATAGATTTTTTCCAGGTTAATTAAATAAAGCTTTTATTATTATTATTATTATTATTATTATCTTCCCTCAAGTCAATCCGTGCAGCCATTGACAGATATCTTCGGGCTCCTCCACGATGTAAACACTTCTCTATCATCGCCGACGTTGCTTTCACAGAAGCAAACAATGTTTTAGATGCCTTTGTAAAGGATCTTAGAAAGTCGGGCAAAATAGGCGGTGTAATTCACAAGAAGGCCATCTCCAAACAGCAAGTTCAGAAGCTCTTCGAAAGCGGTGAACTAGGTCCCGCGGACACAAGAAATCCAGCACAGCTGCAAAAAACAGCGTGGTTTTATCTTGGCATCTTCTTTGGAAGACGAGGCAGAGAAAGACAGCGAGATATGAAGCCTGCCATGCTTGTTCTTAGAACCACTCCTAAAGGAGACGAGTATTTCGAGCTCAACAGGCAATTTCCCGGCTCACTACCAGTGACGGAAAAACCACCAAGGAGGCCTGTCCGATGCCGAGGATGAGTCAGACGCAAAAATATTTTATGTGCCAGAATCTCCCAGATGTCCCGTGAAAACAATTAAGAATCACCTGTCACACTTGAATCCAAAGCTTGATGTTCTTTTTCAGAGGCCACGGGAAGTCAGAAGTTTTAACCCGGACGAAGACGAAGTGTAGTTTTGCAACGCACCACTCCGAGTGAACACTCTTGATACCATGTTGAAATCAATGAGTTCTCGAGCAGGAATTCACCCGCACCTGACCAACCATTGTCTCAGGGCAACTTCCGTGACAGTACCGTCTGACAGCAATTGCGAGTCGAGGCATATAAAGTCAGTCACCGGTCACAAGTCCGATACATCTATAGAGTATTACAACGAGCGACCGTCCCTCGACCAACAACGAAATATGTCAGATGTGCTTAGTACATTCCTTCACGTTCGCGAAGCCACAAGGCAAGATTCGTCATCCTCAACCTATTCAGCTGGCAAAGAAAACATGACAGCAAGCCTGCAGCCGCAAACACACTCTGGGGATCCATCTGTCACGGAAATTCAAGCATCTCCAGCTTCCGTTCTGGTTCAGCACATCCAGTTGGTGGCGGTTTCAAACAACGCGAGCTTCGCACATGGCGAACAACGGCATCGTTTTTTCCTCCGCAGTTCAACTTTTATAATTGTACCAATGTTTAGATTCACAATAATTCCACTTAAGGTCATTCCTTAGTATTGCACTGCGCATCCTTTCTGCGCATCATTTCGCGCGTAATTAGCGCGCGCACATTAAAAACATGGCGGCTTTTTCATTGTGGCTATGCTCGCCAGAGAGGTAAATGATTGTTTTCTCGTAAACGAGCGTGGTGACCTATCATTTTTTTCGCATATTTAAGTCTAGATAGACTAATTCTCAGTGCAGGGAAATTAATAATCACTGAAAACGTGAAAAAATACGTGTTTTTGGTTGATTTTGTAAGGAATTATGAGGTATTTTTAGTCGATTATATCTCTTTCGCGGGGCTGGTGACCTATTCTTTTTATTCTATATTTTGAAACATTACATCACAATGTTCAACTAGGGAAAGTTTCAGAAACTTCCCAGTGTAACTTCTATTTCGATGGAATTACCTTAAAATGCTTTTGTAAACACCCTCAGGGAGTCTTTTAAATTGTTCAGCAGTGTAATTTCAGAGAATCTTGATATTTCATATTTGATAATTCCATTTGACTTTCACATTCATTCCAGAGTTCGTTCGCGTTGTCATGGATTTGATGGTTTTGATAGACATGTGACCAATGTATTTTTGGAGCGGAAGTTATATTACATGTAAATCGTCTTCCGGTTTGTTTCTTTAAAATATTTTTTCCAAAATAAAATCAGCAAGATCTAGCAATATTTCGTGGTTGTTTTTAATAAAACAATTATTCCACTCGCGCTTGTTGGATACGAGATGATTATAGCCAACTCGCGCTACGCGCTCGTATCCAACGCGCGCTCGTGGTATAATTGTTAAGTATATTAACTCGCACTATAACTCGCAGTATAATTTGCAGTATAAGTTGCAGTATAACTCGCAGTAAAAGTCGCAGTATAACTCGCATTATTATTCAACAAATCGTAACACTGTCCAAATATGGTCATGATGCACTCAATATCTGTCGGCCGTACTCAACAGATATCCTGCGATATATGTAATTTCGTATGCGCTTGGTAAAATGTCCAAGTCAGTTCTTGACTAAAAGTGGAAGAGCATTTTTTTTAGTTGTGTTATTAATTTGTTGAATAATAAAACAATTGTATATCCTGCTCAATCTTGCGGAATATCGCCTGATTTTAGCCAACTCGGCCTACGGCCTCGTCAGCTAAGTATCAGGCGATATTCCGCGCGATTTCGCAGGATAATTGTTAAGTATAAGTCGCAGTATAACTCCCAGTATAACTCGCAGTATAACTCGCAGTATAACTCGCAGTATAACTCGCAGTAAATTAAAAGTCGCAGTAAAAGTCGCAGTATTAGTCGCAGTAAAACTCGCAGTAAAACTCGCACTAAAAGTCGCAGGTATACACTGTACGTTAACTGAATGCCGGAGCATAGCTGATCAATAGAGTTGAAGTTTCGCTTTACATGGGATCATATTTTAAAGTTTCATCAACAACACACCTACCTTCTTGCCAGGTTTTCAAGCTGAAACAGGTTACCTAGCCCTAAATGACAAGTTTTCTCACGATCTCAACTGATTCGATGGCCGGAAACAACATGCCAGAAAACGGCTGCTATCTCTGACTATGATCTAATTCTGTTTCTGTTTCTGTTTCAGATTGTCCGCAAGGTTGGGTTCTTTATGGACAATCATGTTACCATGTCATTGACACCTCAACCCTTAAATGAAGCGACGTTCGTACGACTTGTCAGAATCTGGGTGGAGACCTCGCCATAGTCAGATCAGCCGATGAGAATAATGTTATATCTGACCTGATTATGAAGCAGCAACAGGTCCAAGGTTGGGGAGCGTGGATTGGACTTGAGAGACGGTCTGACAATGCGTTCTACTGGATTGATGACACTCCATTGACAGGCCAGTATACTGCATGGGCGGATGGCGAACCGAACAACCTTGATGAGAAATGTGTCCATACATTTAACGGATTGTCTAGAGCGAGAAAGTGGAATGACAATTTCTGCAATTTGCCCCAGAGCGATATGTGGAAAGCCCCAGTTGTCCTTTGCAAGACTGGAAAGAACATTTGAAGTGGCTTTAGTTTTCCTTTAGGCTTTTTTTTAGTCAATTTTCGTCAATTTAGCTGATATCTCGCGTAGGACTTATAAGTGTTGACGTGTACTTGCTAACAAAGCCGACTATTATATTGCGATATTTCGTTTCGTAAAGAAGGACTTAGCTGAACGTTTAGGTTAATTTTGTGGTTTGAGTTCACGTGTGAACATTGAACTTTGGTCGCTGACACGCGCGATTTTCGCGCATACTGTTTAGCCAATAAGAACATTAGGATCAGTGTGGCATAAGCCATTTGAGAGCTTTTGTCATCGCGTACGAGAGTTTTTCCGTCGCCGTTTCATTAGCTTTTTCTCCGCTTTTATCGTATTTAGTTACTTATTTAGTATTTTTCGAGCCATTGTAAAGTTGCGGAGGACCCTGCATTCGAAGTTACTTACCCCTTCCGTACACTTAGCTTGATAAAATTCTGAAAATATCAGCTATTGTTAGTTTTGATGTATGCCACGTCATTAAATCACGTAAAGTGTTGCGACCATATTTCATTTTGTCTCTTTCTTTATTTAGTTTTGTCTCGTATGCGATGAGAGTTTGGTCGAGCCACGGTTCGTATTTTGCCAAGACACAGTCGAGCCAAATGGTCAGAAACAAAACTTGTACCCAGTCTCTATACGCGCCGCGTAATTCATCTCGCTCCAGATCCCCTCGGCTAAAATTCCAACCAGATAAACAGTGACTGGATACGAGTCTGGAAGCGTACCAAAATTGTACTATTACCCAAATTCAGTTTTTTCTTTACCTGAAGAAAATATTTCTCGAGTCGAAATTTGTCACGCGTTTCGATCGTCGATGCCGATGCCTTTGCACTCTCTTTCATGATTGCGATAGTTTTAAAATAAACTGTTTAAGGTGAGAATTTTTATCATCTCAGCTTTAATGTTCTCCTGCCTTATTTTTTCAGCCATGAATTTGGCCAAAAGATCGTCGAATTTCATATTTTGATGGACGATTTGTTGATACAACCGCGAGTAGGAGACGAGACGTGTGTAGTGCAACAGCTGCGTTTTTGGCGCTCAAATTTCACTCAAATTACTCGCTTTTTCAACATATTTTCCTGTTTTTAGTTTGCCTGTATCATCTTGATCAGGAAAAACCTCATTTACATTTACTTTAAATGAGGTTTTCCCTGACCAAGATGATGCTAAGAGTTTGCCTAAGAGTTTGCCTGCAATTTGGTAACATTTTGTTTTGAAAAATTCAGTAATAAATCACAATTTATTGAAAATAAATTATAGTTAAACAACGACTCTTGTTTCGAACCATGAGCTTTGTCCTATGACCTCACATGAGAACCCTAGAAACCTCTATCCTTTGATTAGCCAATCAGATTACACCTCGCCTCCTTGATAAGCGTGTGTTCCGCGTGATTGCTGTCTTTCGTTTCTACACAAGTAGTCCAAGCATTTTAGCGAATAAAAAGGGTCAACCTATCACTAATTGGCAACAGAAGGTATCTTAACAGTTTTTATAACCAAAAATATGTCCTCTACAACATATCAAAAGTCTAGAAAAATCTAAGAAAAAAAAAGATGCCAAAAATCCATTATTTATATGGATACCCTGATACAGAACATGAAAACGAGGCTAAAGGAACAATTATCATTTACATGCCGTTTACATGAATCAGAACGTTAGAAAAAACCATGTCATTGTCTTTATTGTTTGAATAAATGTTGTCTTAACATTTGAGACTGTTTAAAAAAAGAACCGCTGACCAGTAATCACCACAGGCTCAATTTAAAAAGTTATGCAATTTTCAATAATGGCCACCTCCACGGGGAATTTGCTGTGTACAGGTCAGTCATTTTCTTACTTGATTTGACTTACTTCACCTTACGGGCATCTCCACACTGGTATCTGAATATGCCACAGTTATTATTCAAAAAATTGTTACACTGTCCAAAAATGGTCATGATGCACTCAATATCTGTCGGCCGTACTCAACAGATATCCTGCGATATACGTAATTTTGTATGCGCGCGGTAAAATGTTCAAGTCAGTTCTTGAAATAACAGTGGAAGAGTATTTTTTCAGATGTGTTATCAATAATTGTTCAATCTTGCGGAATATTGCCTGCTTTTAGCCAACTCGGCCTACGGCCTCGTCGGCTACGTATCAGGCGATATTCCGTACGATTTCGCAGGATAATTGTTAAATGTAATGCGTCAGTCAGTGCCCATTCAAACCCGGAGGCAATCTCCGGATATTAGCATTGTTAAGTGGCCAATTCTCCACGGAGGAGACAAGCAAGCCGTTCGAATTCCCCACGATCAGACCAAAAAAGGCTCATAATGCTCATGTTTAAAATCAATACAAAGAATCAAGACACATAGTCTTATATAGCCTGTGAACAGATATTAAACTCATCACCAATAGATGAGCTTGGGGAAGTTGCCTTGGTAGAGCCACACCTGAATCGGCCAAAGCGTGGAGGTATCCATGGCAACCCTGCGAGCAGCAACCACCCAATCATCAGTCCAACAAAAGGTGCTTGGAAGGGTGAGGGGGCCCTCAGAACCTACCCAAACAATCCCAAGCACCCTCCCCAATGCCTTACCGATTACAAGTACGTAAAAAGACAAAATAAATCACCTACACAACTATCCACTGTAACGCGTCCAACACGATCAGACAATTGCGAGAGCCAATGGCAATATCAGCCAACCTAACCGCGAAGCAGCAAAAAAACCAGCCTGCCTAACCGATAGGCAAAGCTGCACGCTCAAAGGTAATGGAGTCCACTACGTCAAGTGGCATAAGAGGCTAACCAACGCCTCTGAAGGCGGGCGAATGTACAGCTGGTAAGCATTACTAGACCAGCGGCCCAACGCTTGAATGAGGTGGTCCGGAACCCCATTGCGTGCAGCTACCGTGGCCGCGCCGATACGAAAACTGTGGCTGGAGATGTTGCCTGGAACTCCAGCCGCAGCCATAATCTGCCTAATCCAATGAGAGAGCCTACCCAAGGCCTTCCTGATGTGAGAATATACAGCTGGTATGCATTGCTGGACATGGCCGGAGAATCCGAAGGTCAGCCATAACAAAGTGATTGCCAAATGTATGTTACACAAGCGGTGCTAAAAATCTAGCCAAGGCCAACGCAAGAGTTCAATATAGGACCTGGACCTGAAAGCTGTCACAAAACCGATTGCAACTAAGCGAGTACGAGGTGTATGTTGTTTGAGCAGGTGCGAAAGCCTAGCAAAATCCATTGCCACTGATGTACCAGTCCACATGCTAGAGGCCACCTCAAGCACCACGCTAGCATGATCCTCCCACGACCAAGTGGCCAGAGCCCCTAGGGGCCAATTATTGAGCAAATAGGGGCCAATTCGATTGAGCAAATAATAAAGGCATGTAAATTTCAGGCACAACCAATGGCCAGGTAAAAGACTGTCGGTAGTTAGCAACGAGGGCTGCTGCGAGAGCCCGCAAGATGGCTGGAAAGCATTCCGTAACAAGGGCTGCTGCGTGAACCCACAAAAAACCTGCCCATAGCCAATAGCCAGGTTACCAAACATGAGCAGTTCGTCAGGGGGTAACGAGGGCTGCTGCGTGAGCCTGCAAGAACCTGCCATAGCTAATGGCCAGGTTACCGACCGTGAGCATTTCGTAACGAGGGCTGCTGCAAGAGCCCACAAGAACCTGCCACAGCCAATGGGCCAGGTTACTGACCGTGAGCATTTCTTATTTTGTAAAATTAGAAATTAAGTACTAGTCAAGCAGATTATAATTTATAATTCACCTATAGCTGTATTTCCCAGTTGAATGTGAGGTTGCGAGGATGTCTGGATAATTTATCTCTTTTGTTTGAGTGACATTGGTGAATTTGTGATCAAAGAAATACATGTAAGAGTAGGTTGTTGTACGTAGCCTCGTTTTCATGCTGTACCTATAGAGCTACATTGTATAAGTAAGAATTTAAGTCACTTCCCCTTCGTAGATTTTTCTAGACTTTTGATATGTTGATTGGTGCACTTTTCTGAGATGGATAGCGAAGAAAATAAATTCTGTTGCAATTTGTGATGGGTCCCATCAATACATTGACTGGACTACGACAGATACAATTGATTCTTCGCACAGAGAGGAGGCCCACTTCCTCCTCTCTACCCAGGAATGCTCATAGTCGGTGGTTTGGAGGCCCAACTTCCTCCTCTCCATCCGGTGTGTGCACCTCCCTGGGCCGTAGGTTTTGTTTCATTGTAGCTTGTCAATCCAGGAGTAAAAAATTAGTGTACATGGGGCTGACGATTAATTTTTAATTGAGCACTTTGTCACCCGCTTCCCCATTTTCAGCCACATCAAGTTGTTATTCTTTTGTTATTTTATTGCTATGGGAGGAGACTACAGGAGACTCGTAGGAGCTAAGGCCATATAACCTATATACCATCATTTCTTTCCACAATTTCTCAATCATCGACAAATCTAATCCTAGCAGTATGCGGGATGTTTTGTCACACTTGAACCTAGTTATATGGCCTTAGCTCCCACGAGTCTCCTGTAGCTCAGTGGTAGAGCGTCCGACCGGTGTGCGGAAGGTCATAGGTTCGACTCCTGTTGGGGGAACTCGGAATTTTTTCCGAGTAGCTTGTGTCACTGACAGAATAATATCTTTCTCAATACGACATTTGTAAGAGAATAGAAGATTTTTGCAAAGCTCTAGGTTCCACATGCAAACTAAAATTAAAATTAGATGGTGTCGAAGCGGTAGGAGGAGCCAAGTCCCTTTTATTGTGCGCCTTCGTGTTAACATTGTAGGCGAGAAACAAAAGAATAGAAAACCAACATGGTGTGTTCACTGATATTTTATTGTCGCCTTCAGTACATTTTGCCTAGTACATGTAATAGTGACTTGCTAGCACGCAGGATACTGGCCTGGATGACATATTGCGGACCTTCAGATTGGGGTACGAGTACGACTTTTTAAACCTATTGCGCATCCTCAAGATCATCACGTGTCACGCCAATCTCCGGCCAGAACCTACACTTCTACTGGTCAGTCACAGGGAAGAGCGAGGGCTCTGGGAACGATATTGTTTTGAAAGTAGAAGTCGTACTCGTACTCGTTCTCGTTCTCGTTCTCGTACCCCAATCTGAAGGTCCGTATTACTCTGATTAGAGGACTACACTCCCCAACAACCTCCAACTGAAGTAATAAAGTATTCATCAGTTGGATAGATACTGGCTCTCTGCTTGGTGTAATGCTCGATAAACTCCGCTTTAGTCACCTCAACAGGCTTAAAAAAGAAAAAACAACAATATGAGCGAGGTTATCGTGACTGTTAACACCACAGCTTTGTAAAAGCTCATTAGTTTGCTATAAACACTGTTTTAAACCGCAAATTGAATAGCAGAATGCGAGCAAGTCAACCTCTAATCCGACTCTAACGTTTAATGTTGATGTGATTTACCATCAGATTGTCAGAACGAACAATGGGTAATACCTTCATGATTACCGTCACGAATATAGTACCTCATACGGACTTTGTATACCGTCACTAAATGTAAATAGTTCAAGTATTTTACTCAGTTGGTGTAGTTCAGTATAGTTCAGTAGTTCGTGTAGTTCTTGTAGTTTCTGTAGTTCGTGTAGTTGCTGTAGTTCGTGTAGTTCCTGTAGTTGCTGTAGTTCTTGTAGTTGCAGTAGTTCCTGTAGTTGCTGTAGTTCCTGTAGTTGCTGTAGTTCTTGTAGTTGCTGTAGTTCGTGTAGTTGCTGTAGTTCGTGTAGTTCCTGTAGTTGCTGTAGTTCTTGTAGTTCTTGTAGTTACTGTAGTTCTTGTAGTTCTTGTAGTTGCTGTAGTTCCTGTAGTTCGTGTAGTTGCTGTAGTTGCTGTAGTTCCTGTAGTTCCTGTAGTTCCTGTAGTTCTTGTAGTTCTTGTAGTTCTTGTAGTTGCTGTAGTTCTTGTAGTTCTTGTAGTTGCTGTAGTTCCTGTAGTTCGTGTAGTTGCTGTAGTTCCTGTAGTTGCTGTAGTTGCTGTAGTTCCTGTAGTTGCTGTAGTTCTTGTAGTTCCTGTAGTTGCTGTAGTTCCTGTAGTTCCTGTAGTTGCTGTAGTTGCTGTAGTTCCTGTAGTTACAGCAACTACACGAACTACAGGAACTACAGCAACTACAAGAACTACAAGAACTACAGGAACTACAGCAACTACAGGAACTACAAGAACTACAGCAACTACAGGAACTACACGAACTACAGCAACTACACGAACTACAGCAACTACAAGAACTACAGCAACTACAGGAACTACAGCAACTACAGGAACTACTGCAACTACTGCAACTACAGCAACTACAGGAACTACACGAACTACAGGAACTACACGAACTACAGCAACTACAGGAACTACACGAACTACAGCAACTACACGAACTACAAGAACTACAGCAACTACAGGAACTACACGAACTACAGCAACTACAGGAACTACAGCAACTACAGGAACTACAGGAACTACAGGAACTACAGGAACTACAGCAACTACAGCAACTACAGGAACTACAGGAACTACAGCAACTACAGGAACTACAGCAACTACAAGAACTACAAGAACTACAGGAACTACAGCAACTACAGGAACTACAAGAACTACAGAAACTACACGAACTACACGAACTACAGCAACTACACGAACTACAGCAACTACAAGAACTACAGCAACTACAGGAACTACAGGAACTACAGCAACTACAACTGAGAACTACAGCAACTACAGGAACTACACGAACTACAGGAACTACAGCAACTACAGGAACTACAAGAACTACAGCAACTACAGGAACTACACGAACTACAGCAACTACACGAACTACAGCAACTACAAGAACTGCAGCAACTACAGGAACTACAGCAACTACAGGAACTACAGCAACTACAAGAACTACAGCAACTACAGGAACTACAGGAACTACACGAACTACAGGAACTACAGGAACTACACGAACTACAGCAACTACACGAACTACACGAACTACAGCAACTACACGAACTACAGAAACTACAAGAACTACACGAACTACTGAACTACACTGTTACAAGAACTACACGAACTACTGAACTATACTGAACTACACCAACTGACTAAAATACTTGAACTATTTACATTTAGTGACGGTATACAAAGTCCGTATGAGGTACTATATTCGTGACGGTAATCATGAAGGTATTACCGAACAATTTTTGGAAAGCTGACGAATCTCTTAGTTGTCTCGCGATCGGCAATGCAAAGAGAAATGAGATTTTGATCACTTAAATTAGCCAATCACAGCAGCGCTTTTCATTCTCAACATTGCATTTATTAGCGGAAGTTAAACATAATTGTTGCAGTCCAACAGTGGAATATGTGAGAAATTAAGTGATGAATATGAATGAAATCATATATGAACGTACGGATAGTATAAAGTGAAGGAATGATCCTAACTTTATTGTGGCTTGCCCAACCAAACATTCATTTTGTTTCTAAACAATGCTAAGTTCTACTCCTTTGTTTGACTATTAAAATACTTTTATTTTAGCTTCTTCTAAATGGTTGTATTTATACTGGCCATGGAACACATTTAACTTCTCAGGCGCCAAATGATGTCCGAGTGTAGAAATGAGAGGCATTTTAAAAAGTCAGACGAGCGAGACCTCTCACGAATAAATATGGCGAGTGTGTTTAGGAATTAACTTACCCCAGCGCTTGCATCAGAGGAATCAAAATTGGCCAGGTATGCGTCAAAATTAGTATCATCACTCGCGCTATAATACCTACAAAATGTACTTGAAGTTAGTATAATATAAAATCTGCGGGAAATTAACATTTAACCCTATTCGGCCTGGGTTTTTTTCGTTCGTGAGCACCTCCCCCCCCATCCCCCCATCCCCCCCATCCCCCCCATCCCCCTCTCCCCTCCCCCCTCCCCGCCCCACGGCTATGTATCCCGAAACGTATTCACGCTATGAAGGCTCTGACAGCTCTCTCTCCTCCGCAGAGGCTCTTCTCCCTTCTCACCAAAATGTTACCAGGTAATATTTAGGAAATGTCACAAAGTCTGGTTATAATTGCCTGAATCCATTCCAATCTTTACTAACTGAATCTTGACTAATCACACTTCTCTTCTGCTTCCAGGAACTGACGAGGTTCTTTCATAAGACTATTAATGACATTAATGTGTCATTAAAATAACACTTACTTTCTCAAATCCTCAGATGTAATAATTCCATCTCCTGTCTTGTCTAGTTTGGCAAAAGCTTTCTCAACAATTGCCTTGCATTCAGCTGACAAAAGCTCCCCCACCCTGAAATGGGAAAACAAAGTAGCTGTACATAATGAGATAACAACGGAAGCATACGAAAAAAAAATGAACGATATATGGCGAAGCAACGAATGATCATATGTATCTTACTAAAAAAAATACGCGCCGTACAACGATAGTAAGTAATACCAACGAGATTTCTTCAGCTTGAATTACGAGGCGACTGAAATGCGACTTAATCTGTAATGCTTTATTTCCCATTTCATCAGTACATATAAGTTACATGATGTTAGATCATGTTACAACTTGCCTGGAGTACATCTTACCCTCAACATAGAATAAAATTCATCGAGATTGATGCTTTTGAATTATCTTTATCGAGTCCATTGAAAAGCTGCTTGGCTTCCTGAAATAGCAAAGAAAATAACACGTGAGAGTTATCAACATGGAGTGGTGTACCTGTAATGATATTAGCGCGAGGGCGTTAGCACGGGTAAAATATGTCAGCCTATGTTTTCCAGAGTGAGTACGTGTGCTATGTACGGGTCTCCGGATCGAGTGGTTCGGGTTCGAGCACTACAATAACATACAATAAAATACAATACAAACTTTATTAACACTCCCCAATGGGGCTTTTTGGTGTTAATTACCTAAAATTACCGTCAATAAAATTATGATAAGAAAAATTACAATAAAATTACAATAAATTACGATAAAAATTACTATAAAATTACAATAGTAAATACTACCGAGAAGCTAAAAATTCACATAAGAGTTTATTTCTTAATTTTCTTTAAAAGCAAAAACGGATTTGCATAGCTTAAAAGTCATATCTAGCACTGACCAGGAGCTTTGCTAGCTGCGATGGACTAGCATCCTATCCAGGGTAATACCGTCAAGTACTGATAATCGTATACGCTTTATGCTATGGAAACCGGAGTTAATCGCCGGTCTGACGGATAAGCCACTAGGCTTGTTTAGGAGTGTTCACTGTTTATCAACATTACGTCACATTTGTTTTGTTATTCAAATTTGCCAACCATTAAACAAAAGAACTCTTTGTTTCAACAGCCAATAGTTCTCTGGTTGGCACATTAATAACAATAGGTGACGTAATGAGAAACATCGCTATATGGACTTTAACCATGTACTCCAGACTCAGAGGTTAATAATAGGCTTATTTTCCACTTGGTTTAGGTTCCGAGGTTTTAGAGTAATCCTGGTTCTATGACAGACTATCGTTTTTACTTTTTAGCATAACGTATAATGATTTTAGATTGTACTTCGTGATCCTGACTCATGATATATTTTTTATTTATTTTTTATCTTTATTTTACTCATATATTATATTATTCACTTTAAATTTTAATTTATGTGGAATACCTGTAAATTAGCTGGTGTGTCTTTTCTGTGATGTCACACCTTATCCATAGCTAAGTGCGTATTACACAATAAACTTGCATTGCATTGCATTGTATTGCATTGTATTGTGTTGTATTGTATTTTCCAAGGCATTTAAAACTGTCGTTACCAATTTATAAACGAAAAATTATTTGCTTTTATTTGCATGAAAATGAACATGCGAGTAAAACTCGTTTCATTCATATGAAAAATCAGTTGCACCGAGACAGCTTTGAAACAGAGTCAAAAGGAAACCAAGCCTTGTACTCACCTCCGGTGTTAAACCAGTATTGAAATCTAACAGTCCTTTCGTGAATTCCTCAAGTTGAAGGTTTTTGTCGTTGTTGTCATCAAAGATTTTGAACGCCCTTCAAGCAAATTCATGCAATAGGCAAGATGGTTAGTCGTTCATACAACTAACACACACTTGAAACGGTACATACAGACAGCTACATAGCTGCAATCTCCACTAACGGTCACTGAAATATTTTATCAAGATAAACGAAAATATAGAGGGAATTTATTGAATAGAAATACTCAGTGTATGCCCAAACTAACCAATCCCTACATCACTGTCACGTTAGCTTTGCCGGCGCCACAAGGAAATGTTACGGTTGCTTAGCAAAATCTGGCAAAAACCAGTCAATTTCTGCCCAAAAAATGTTCTTGTTTCTAAGAATGATCTATTGGTTTGGTAAGAAAGGCCATTTTAGAGTTGCCTTTTGCCTCTGTTTCAAAACGAGTCCTCTGGTGCACAACCATTCATATGGAAATGAGTTGGACTGGACGTTCATTGTCACGTTGTATATCAAATCATTTCCACAACAAAGGTTGTGCAACAGGACTCGCTTTGAAACAGAGGCAGAATACAACTCGATAATGGCCTATATATAGGAGCATTCAGGAGCCCGATGAGGTCATGCAATTCCCGTATATGCCTCGATATGAAGTTTGAAATGAATAAAAGCCAGAATTATGGAACTTCTAATAACATACGTTTTAGTCAAAATTTAAGAAAGAAAATCAACGATATTAAAATCGAACAACGTTTCGATGACTCCATGTCATCATTTTCAAGTTCAAGGTACATCGAAATTATAGAATTGATTATATATAGGAAACATTGTGTCAAATTAGGGGAATTTAGAGGTGTTAAAGTATTCAACTGTTATGTAAAACGTTTCGCGCGAACGGAATCTGACTGCGTGTTACGTTTTGGTTCAGTCCTGTTCCTGATAAACAGCATCTCGTAGATCAAACAATCCAGCTTTGTGCGACATTTCTTTAGCCACTGTAAATTGGTCTTGTAAATTAGTTGCACTCAGATTGTGGTCTTATTTCAAGTGCTTACCAATTGCAGAATATTTATATATGTTCCGCGATGCGTTTGAAAAGGTGTCGGGATGTGTAACCAACATAATCTGTATCACACAGGTCACATGAACATTTGTAGACAACGCAATGCTGGTTAACTTAAGGGGAGGCTTGGCCTCTACCACTCTGATGTCATCGATGATTTTTCTGCTAGTAAACACTGGGCGCAGATCACTTGAGATGATGTCCAGGATTGACCGCAAATGAGATGCACGCTCCTCATGATAGGCATCACAAAGTGTCCTCATTGATAAAAGTTCACCAGAACACACATAATTTTGTCAAATATGAAGTAATATGAAAATGACAAATAACCCAGCCATATATGAAGTATTTAAAAAACATTATTACCATTTATCTGTTTTGTATTAAAAAAGCTATGCCGTACAAGTAAAGAAATCACAGTCATTGTAAAGCCGCTGATCTTGAGTATAATAGTAGTAAAAATTATTGTGTGTAATAGCGAAGGGAATCATGTAAGAGTTTTGTAAATTGCCGCATTGTAATAGTATTGTAGTATGTATTGTAAGTAGTGTTCTTTCTTTTGTATCGTATTGTAAGTAGTGTAAGTATCGTATTGTAAGTAATGTAAGTATCGTATTGTATGTAATGTAAGGAATTGTAAGTAGAGCATCCAATTGTATAAAGTAGCATAAGTAATCATAATACTCAATAAAGTCTTTACTTACTCAAAAAAAAAAAAAAAAAAAAAAAAAAACAATACCTGCGTTCAATCCTGGACATAAGTAGCCTCCTCGCAGACTTTCTTTGGGCTCGTCACGTGTGACGAGCCCAAAGAAAGTCTGCGAGGAGGCTAGGTGACAAAACTAGATTCTGGTACCTTTTAGGCCGTTAATTTCAAAAAATATCCGACGATCACCCCATTACTTTTTTTAGTGCCCTCCTCCCGGTTGAAGGATGGGGGCACCTGTTTAACTTACTTTCCCAATTTCAACAATCCAGTGGTTCCTCTTTTTTCACAAGCATCCTTCACCTTCTTCATCAGTGCTTCCATGTTTGCGGTTGACATATCTTCAAATCTGTATACTAAAAAACATTCATGTTAAATTCCACTTTTAAAGCCTGGGATCAGCAATCGAGCTTACTAAACTTTGAGTGATTCACTAAATTGGGTCATTGTGGTTTCATTGAAGCCATTTCCGAATTGTCTGTGTTTGATAAGCATTTGAATGAACTTGTGAGTAAAACTGGCATGGTTGTGTACCAGGGCCTGGTTATTCAAAGGAAGGATACCGCTTAATCCACCCTTTGAGCAACTGGGGCCAGGCGGGACTAGTTTTGAATAAGAAATGAAACAATCTCAGAAACGACCTTTGGTTTGCTTCATGCCAGTTGTCCTCTAGATCTCTTGGTTCATCAATGATTAGTAAATTATGTTATTAAACTCTTCCATGCGACTTTAGGCATCGACGTTTAATTAACGTCCGGGACTAGCTGTGAGATGCAGAGACAGAAAAGTTGAACAGTACCTTTAATAATTAACTATAGCATTCGGCACAGCGCATCCTTACTGCGCATAACTTCGCTGGTAATTAGCGCGCGTACATGCATTTGACCGGTTTTTCTTTGCGGCCAAGCTCTCCAGGGAGATCAATTATTACTCATTTATCTCGTAAACGAGTATGGTGACCTATCGATATCGCTTTTCCCGTATTCTAAGTCTAGCATTTGGTTTATTTGTATATAATGAGTTTGAGGAGAGAAAATTAGATTATCTAGTTTTATTTTGTGGATTCTCTTTGCTGTGTTAGAAATATAAAATCCAGCATAAAAGTCAGAGTTTGTTTAGCCAGCGTTAATCGTTTTTCGTATCAGTTCTATAATAAGCGTCGATCTGTAACTGTAACCTGCACAAAGCTGTCATCCACCTGTGTGTGGTTTTGAAAGTAATTAATGTTTTAAGGCTTGGATTAGTTTAATCCAACAGAGTTTTTCTAATGTTGTTTATGTTTTCGAAATAGCGTCTTCTTGGGTATGTTGTAACGTATCACATGATTAGCTTGGTCTTAAATAGGAGTGCATTGTAAAATATTCGATTCTTAGGTATCCCGTCCTGGGTAACTACTAATGGGCAAGAATTGTCAAAAGCATTATTTCAGTTACATAAACGCATTTTTAGAACAGTGTCCTATTTATTTCAAATCGGTCCTTTTGTGCTGTGGAAACAGTTCTAATTCAGCTGAGGGTTGGACTGCTAGGATTTAATTTTCTGCCCAATGTCGACAATGCGCCGAGTCAACTCTTATCGGCCACCTCGCTCTGTACAACGGCCAGTTAATTCTGCCCCAGGGAGGTTGTTTAGCGAGGTTTAAAATACCTTCAGAAGACCAAAGAATTATATCGATATTAAAACTAGCACTATATATACGACTTATTTTCGACACGAGGCACCAGTGCACTGTCAGTTCGAATAACGTCTATGCAATTTAGACAGTTTTTGCGTGTCGAAGAGAAAACAAATTGGGAAACTGTCACCAAAATATGATCAACTTTCAGCCAGTGGAAGCTAAGCTAATAAAACAAGATTGTAATAAATTAAACTAAACGACTTACCTCCTGGAACGATAAACCAACCGACAGTGGAAAAGCCAAACAATAAATTAGCAGCAAAATGCAAGCAGAGCTATTTATATATGGGCGGTGGTCAACGAGCCCGACTAGTGGCTCATTTAAAAATAAAACAAAACTATACATAATTTTAAGGTAAAACAGATTCACAAATATAATATAACAATAGATGGTATTTCTTAACAAAGGCACCACTTGCCAAAGCCGTCACGATAGCGAAAGGCCACTGCTTTCTATTTTTCCACTTCGCTACCGCCATTTACAAAGGGAAGAACTGTTTCTGAATATGCTATCGTCGTCTGAAAAAAAACAGAGAAACATCCGAAAACAGCACTGACTACGATCGCGTTACACCACACAGATTGTTGATTTGCATAATAATGTCCTAGACATGTCTAGTCAGTCGTTATGGCCGAATTATACCATTAAACGGAAAGCGTTTTGTCGCACGGAAGGAGAAAAGCCATATAAGGTACTGCCTCGTACCCTGGCCAGCACCGCTCGAGCTTTCGGAGTCGCAATACCCTGCGAGACAGAGATTCACTTCTCTTTCTGCGCCGAAGAGACGCTCAGCACGCGCGCGCTAATTGTACGCGTAAGCTTTTTTTTTTTTTACTTTAAGGTGACGGTGCCTCCTAATACCAAGGTATTTTTGCGCGGTTTATGACTATGCGGGAAAAGCAGATATTAGCAAGGGCTATTGGAATCCAAAAAGAAAATTGGAGGTAACCACGCACTTTTCAGAGATAATCAAGCTTCACTCTGGAAAAAAATGCTGACGTAGCATTTTCTCGAAAAAGAAGAAAAAATATTTCTTCGCAGATTCCCCTTTAAATTTGCCTTTACATACACAAAAGCAACAATAAATCTAAAAAGCTTTAAAATACTTAACAAATAGTAATATAAAAACCGACTGTTTATTTGTTTTTTGTTAATTAAAAATCATCGCAACATAGCCATTATCAACCCTTAGGACGGTGCCTCCTTTTGTTACTGCGCATACGTTCTGCGCATAATTTCTTGCGTCATTGGCGCGCGCTCGAGCATACCAGAGGAGAACTATACAGAACATTGCGGGTTTTCTTTCAGGCTAACCCCTATTTTTCATGTTAAAAATGGAAGCGGTAAGCCTATTCAACACATGATTATTTTTTTGTTGTGTGCAACAGTTATTTAGACTGTATTTTTGGTTTTATACGGGGAGGCTCCGCCCCGAGGTCCAAACCTTTTCCCTTTTATATACCATTTTTGACTGAAAAGGTAACCCTTTAATATACCTTCAATAGAAAATGGTACCCCTTGCACATACCTACAGTTGAAACACTGCATCCCTTTTACGACTTTTACTTAACTTTTCGCTTGAATAGCCCCTAGCCTGCGTGGCAGGCGTATAAAGGGGAGGGAGGGAGGGGAGTTCGGCGCGCGCGAAGCGCGAGGAGTCGGAGCGCGAAGCGCGATGGAGTGGGCGAGGGAACGCCTGCAACCACGCTATTGTTTTTTCGATCTTTTACGTACACATTCTGGACGCAAAATCCGTGATTGGTCAGAATTAATGAAATGTCAATAAAGCAGTTAATTGGTTGTTCTGATTGGTCAGTTATATGTCATTTCAGTTTTTGAATGATTCCAGGTTGTTATCAATTTACATGCAACCGCCAACCGGACGGATAAATCGAGAGACGATCGCTTTGAGCTACTTGAATTGTACGGGAATCACTTTCTTTATTGGAAGAAAACGGCTTTAACCTTGAATTAAAAGTGGAGCAGAGGAAAGGGTCACGTCACACGATCTTCTACAACTAAAGTACAGCTGTATTTGAAAGCAAAACACGCACTTATATAACATCATGCTGGGAAAGAAAGTTATTCGGGTTCGTCACGCCGGTCAAGACTCTCGTCAGAATGTCTCGCAGTTAAAGACAACCTTTCGCCAATTAATATTTCGGAGAAAATATTATGAGAAAATCATTCCACTTTTCTTCAGAAGTTTTCATTCACGGAAAGCGAAGCTAGACTTGCAATACACTGTATTCAATGCGTGACGGAAGTCGGAATGTCTGTTGAATTTTAGGACGTGATCAACGGAACGTCTTATTATTGGAAACTTTCGCATTCACGTGAAAATTATAAAACTTTACTCGGCTACTTCCAACCCCGTCTTTCTATACATGTGTTTATTATGTTTTAAAAGAAGTATTTCTGTCATAGCGAAAGACAAGAATGATTTCAAAGAGTGCATATTTAATCAAGTGCGCGTGAAAACTGTCAAAACTAATTAGGGGCGGAATGGCAAAAACAATACCGTGGTTGCAGGCGTTCCCTCGCCCACTCCATCGCGCTTCGACTCCTCGCGCTTCGCGCGCGCCGAACTCCCCTCCCTCCCTTTTCTACGCCTGCCACGCAGGCTAGAATAGCCCCTTAAAATATTGGATGAATCAACCGTTAGGTGCGTCTGTTTGAGATATTTTGAAAGGCCCTTTTAAACACCTAAATGACAGTTTTCCCTACCCTTTTCTATACTTCAACTCGTGAAATCCCTACCCTTTCATATACCTCGAGCCTAAAAAAGGACCCCAGCCCTTTCGGGCGGAGCCTCCCCGTACAGTCCATTATAGGGAGTAACCCCCCCTCCCCCGGGCACGAAACATTGTACCATGCAGCATCACTTGAAAACAGATCAGTCTATTGTCAGAGTTGCAGACTTATAGTTGTAGTCTCAAGATAGGTGTAGTAATTCTGCTCTACATAAATTGTACTTCCAGATTGCCTATTTGCGACTCAAATGAGTGGTTCTGTAATGTTACCACATTGGAAAATTGCTCAATAAACAACAACAAAATATGATACTAAAAGTTTACTCAAGGTTCAATAATTCAAAATTTTAATATTAAGAAAAAAAATCTGAAAAATCAAGCTTGTCTACCTTGATACCGAGTGTGCACTCTGTCCAAGTGCTCTGTAAAGCTTAGCAACAAACATTATGGTAATAAAATTAAAATTACTAGGCATTGTGTAAAAACAACAGTAAAAAACAAACAATGTTAAATGATTTGATTTGAGCAATTAATTATAAGGCATTTAAATTGTATATCTAGTAAAAAAAAACAGAATTGATCAGCTGTCTGCTGAAAAAATAAGCATTTTAAAAATAATCTGTTTGTCGCTCAAAGCCACATTGTCAGAGTTGCAGACTTATAGTAAGTGTTGTAGTCTCAAGATAGGTGTAGTAATTCTGCTCTACATTGAAATTGTGGATACTTCCCCTTTGGAGAACTTGGTGCTATACAAAAGCTTTTCACCTGAGGTGACCAACTCCCTTATTCTCATAACCCACCTGTTTAAATGATTATGTTAAAATTTAAAAATCGATTGCTGGTTTGGATGCATTAGATGCTTTGATGTGATTGTAGTATGTACAAGTAATGTTCCACTGGCTCTAGAGGTGCGGCTACTCTAAGAGCTGCTCTCGATCAACTGTCTCGGACCACCTTTCCTTGGCCACTGACCACTTCATGTCTGCCATTCATTGAGTCCCTTGGAAGTGTTTATATGAAGCTACAATAAGCTTGGTGCATATTCAGAGTTTGTAGGCATTTTTCATCATAAGAAGGAAGTAAGCATCATTGTCTATAGAAGCACTGACGCCGCAATAGTAGTTCATGAATTCATCTCGAGTAATCTAAAGAAGAGAAATAAAAAACAAACATTTTTGTACATTTGTATACTTTATTTAAGCACTTCTGTGGTGGTGTAATAATATCATGAAGGATGCTAGAATTTACACTAAAATAACTTGATGTAATTTGTCCAACATTCCAGGTGGCTTTACCCAAAGGAATTTATATATCCGTGGTCTAGCCTGCGAGCAGGCTCTCATAAAGCGCGATCATGATCCTTAGTATTGCGTGACGTTCGAGCGCAGAGCGCGAGGGCGTGGGACGAGATTGATTCTCAATCTCGTCCCACGCCCTCGCGCTCCGCGCTCGAACGTCACGCAATACTAAGGATTACTAAGCGCTCATCGCGCTTATGAGAGCCTGCTCGCAGGCTATCCGTGGTCTAACAATGTGCTCTTATGAAAATCATGATGAGAAAACAGTCTGTAGTACCCAATTGTCGAGGCGATTACGTTTATTCATTAAGTATTTGTTCATAGTTTTCGTGACTATTCACAATTCTACGAACCATTCAGTAAATCCCATACATTCACTATAAAAATGCAAAATAGCACGCACACAGTCAAACAGTTTGTCTGGGCTCCCTGTGAGTTTTGTTGTTATTTTTCTACATTTTACAGTTGCTGATGATTATTCACATACTACATCTTACCTTTCCATCGATTTCAGCACTGCCCACTTCAAAGGTGTTTAAAAATTTCACAAAGATCTGTTCTTCTGTCATCTCTCCATTCTGGAATTTTGGGTGCATCTTAACATTGTAAACTCTAAAAACAAGTCATTTGACAAATTACATGTACAGTGTATCTCCTTAATATATATACAATATTAATGTAGAGCAACGGGGATTATGCCATTAAGTTTAGAAATGAAGCTTAGCATTTCTGACTCATGAAAATATCCAGCCATATCATGAATAACTCTTTTCATCATTAAAATACAGCACTGTACATGTAGACAATGTATTACACTCATCTTAGTCCTCTGACTGCATGGTACGGTTACACACAAAAGAATGTTGTACATTAATTTGGTGGAGCCACATGCAAAACGAGTTGAGTGCGGCTCCAGGGTAACCGTGACAACCCTGTGGACGGCAACAACCAGGCACCGTCACACTAAAATTCAGTGGAAAAACTAAATACTTAATACCTAGAGGGAGGGATGGGCCGGGAGCAAATACTTCGAATGGTCAACGACGAAAGGCAACACGCACGAAATGGCTTGACATCCACAGGAGAACTGTACAGTAACACAATAAGGGTTCCTGTGGCCACTATTGTCTTGCGTTTAACTCAGCTTAAATTCTAATTCAACCACATACAGTTGGGCATTAAACTGTCAAGATTAAATGGCCAGAAATAGGCATCTGGGATGTTACAGTGTAGATTGCTGTTTTTTGGAAAAAGCCCAGGTGTCAATGGGTTATTAATAGACTATGTACGACTGTTCCAACTTTGCATAGAATAATGTCTTTGTACATACCCCTTGAGATCTTCAATAGTAATGACTTGATCTCCTGTCTTGTCTAACTTATTAAACGCTTCATCTATTATACCTCTTCTAGCTTTACTCATTGGCGGCTGAAAGATAAGAAGTTTAGGATTGAAGTATATACAGTGTATAACACATGTAAATATACTGTACAATATCATATTTACTCATTACAAGTGAAAACAACAACTATTTGATTGCCAATAATCATTGTGCATATATACATATATATATATATATATATATATATATATATATATATAATTATGTACTGTACATTCATCAGACAAAACAAAGGAAAAAATTACAGTCAACTACAAAGATAAAAACAGTTAAAACTCACCCGCTGCACTCATTCGTAAAATAATTATTGTTTTTACCATTCAAAAATAAAATACTTGTATCTTCGCACCGCCATATAATATGCTCTAGACTATATGTCTTTTAATACGAGCTGTGATGTATTTTGATGAGTCCACAGGGTGAGTCAAAATTATATTATATATAATTTAAAACATGAAGTAAAAATATATAGAGGATATTAAACGGCGGCGCGAAGATATGAATTTTATTTTCGAGTGGTAAAAACAATATTTTACGAATAAGCGCAGCGAATGAGTAAAATATTGTTTTTAACACAAGAAAATAAAATTCATATCTTCCAGCCACTGTGTAATTTTCTTTTTATTATACATGTATAGACAAACAACAAAATTAATGCACAAACTTTATCACAAACTCTTGCTTCTCAATGGCTGGACTTTCTTAAATTTCTCTCCTTTTGTCTTCACTTTCAATGAACTCCTTAAATGATTTTAAGTCATATGACGTATTCTTCTTTGTGTTAGCATTTTCCTAATCTTCAGTGAACAATTTCATGTCCACGAATCTCTTCGCTTGCCATTTTTCAACCGGCGTTTGGTAGCTTGCACAAACAACCATGCAAAAGCGGGAAATTACATCATTGATATCCTCACTAGTGAGGATATGGAAAATATGCCACTCGGGTCCCGGATGTACAATGTACATACGTACGCTAGTGTATAATTTTATTATAATAATAAACAAACAGAAATCATATCAACTCACCCTGAGTGCTATGAGGAACTCATCAAAGTCTATAACCCCACTGCCATCTTTATCAAAGGCACCAAACATCTCTTCTAATTCCTAAAAATATCAGTCGAGGGTAATTTTAATATAATTGTACTAACTCTAGAGTAATACAATTATTTTGTACATATATACAACTTTTTGTACATGTATCATTCATTTATTATCATGCAGTGATATTTTTTCCATTGCTTATTTATAACTACTGTACTAGTGCATTTTCCAGATACATGTACATGTACATGTATCTCCAAATTTATGCGCTTTACAATAAACTTTTGATCACACTCTGATTGGTTGACATGTACTGTACATGTAGTCTTTTTCTTTTAAACACAGCTATGCTGCATCATAGCATTTTTTGGCTTTTATTTTTATAAAAGAAATATAAAACAGCTGCTTCTTGTTTGTATGATGCATTGCACTTGAGAAAGTTTGGGAGAATTTGAAAGTACAGTGACTAAACCCTTGTCTCAGCAGCTTAGGATTAAACTTTTGAATTCTCCCAAACTTTCTCATGTTTGTATCAGGCTACATGTACATGTATGTAGACAGCTCCCTGAACTTCATGACAGCAAATTACCTTAGGTTCCAGATAAAGACCATAGTCACGGATACCCTTTTTGAACTCGGCAAAATCTAATGATCGATTTTTGTCATCATCCATAATTCTGAACACTCTGAGGAGAGAAACAAAATGTACAGTATATATCAGCTTCTACATTATTGTATTATTGTAGATCTCCGGTGATCACCAAATTAATTCAGCCATGGCATTATTTTCTCCACAGCATTCATTTTGTTACTTATACAAACTTGTACAGTCTAACCTCTCATAAGCAGACACCCTCGGGACCAGAAATAGTGTCCACTTATTAAGACAGGTGTCTGCTCCTGGGAGGTTAAAATGTAGTGTTAACTTTGTATGTAGCTGGGAACATGACCAACTGTCCGCTTACGAGAGGTGTCCATTAGTGGAGGTTGGACTGGACATGTATCCTTCCAAGTTTCTACACAATACTGGACGACTTCAGAATGATGTCTTTAATTTTCAGGACATCTTTTGTGGCTTATATACATGTACATAATAATTTTATTTGTTAACATTAACTTAACTGAAACTTTACATGTATAGCTTAACCGTTTACGACGTTACCTTGTGTAAATTAACAAAATTATTTATTGACTGTGTACATACACCTGTAGTAATGGTCTTGGGATCTTGGCAATAATAAATAATTGTTGCATAGAAATCATTCTGCAATGCTTATGGTACAAGTGACCTTGTACAAATTTGTCATGCAAATATCAACAAACCTGTGTACAAAATCGCATAAATATATAGTACAGTGCACAATTGCTAAATATTAATAATAATAATCTTCAACTCTGAGGAGTACAGCGACCAATTCACCTGTCTCAAGAAAAAAATCGAGCAGGTTCAAATTTGATGAGGCTTGAACAAGAGTGGATGAGAGTGACTTTAATGCTTTTAATAATAAATTACTCCTACTGACCAGAAGCATATGAGAGTTCACGGCAACTCTGATCCTTGTTAATTTGTCCCAGGCTATTTTGACTGAAGCAATAACTCAATGGGGCAATTTTTTGTAACTTTTTATCAATTGTAATTTATACAACTAACACAGCAGGTATAAATGTAGTTGTCCAGTAACCGTTGGTTACAACTTATTTCGAGAACTGTCGAATTGCAGTCCCAGTTGACAGTGCAAGAAAGTTTTAAGCTTAAAATTATTTGGAAACTTTCCCGAAATTTCAAAGCCTTTTTAATACCTTATACATGTACTACTGACCAACTAAATTTTTGCTTCGACTCGCTGTGTAGGAAGAAAACTGTTCAGATCGTGTACCTTTATCTGGAAAAATTTACTGAAAAATTAGCTATACACCATCCAAAGTCTAGCGCGTGCGAACGTACCGGCCACTATAAAAAGTAACTAAAATACGCTTATTTCTTTAATAAAATACACCGAAGAAATGTAACTTGATGTCATAAAGCATCATAGAAACCAACAAACCACCCAGAATATAAATTATAGCAAAGAGAAGTTGGATTTACACGCGATGGTTTGAAACGAATATATTGAAACGGTAAAAAATGCTAAAACCTTTCGTAATCTTACCTTCCTATGCCTTTAATTCCCGCCGAACCTCGACTAAGACATTGTAGTCTCAATCGCTCGACTGGATCTTTAGCTTGCTTTGTATTTAGCATCTTTTTACACTTTTGTCTCATTTCTGTATCGGATCTAGATGTAGCAGCCATGTTGTTGTCTATTGTGTGTAACAAATATGGCGCTCTTTGAAAGTCACGAAGATTTTATTTTTCCGTTACCCTGACAACCACCGGGTGGTACCCAGTCCGTTTACAATAATAGAACCGTGGGCTCAAAATCATTTTTTCCCTCAAAGTTATTGCGGACCTATGCGCTCTGAGCAGGGTTTTCAAAGAAACCAGAAGAATTACAAATACAATTCGAATGAAATGTTGTTGTTAAATGAGGCAGCTCTTGACGACAAACGAATTGTTTTCCACGTCAAAATATTTTGAAAACCTGGACTTACTAAGTACTGTGACCATTCAGAAAATTTGAATAGGAGTGTTCACTGTTTATCAACATTACGTCAAATTTGTTTTGTTATTCAAATTTGCCAACCGTCGCTGAAATTAACGCTCACAAAAATTAACGCGAATTTTTAAATTCGCGTTAATTTCATGGAGCGTTAATTTCCTATAATAAGGTAGTTTAGACTGTGCCGGTCATCAGCCATGAATCGAACTAAAATATATACATGTGCTAACTGTTAGTTCAGATCGGGGTTCAGTTGCGACGAAGGATCAGAGTATCATCCATGCTAATTAAGAGAGCGTCTCCACAAGAATCAAACAAAATCGGAAAATAGCGGCAAAAATGTGAAAACTCAAAAACGCTCAAACTTTGGCTGTTAGTAGTCCATATTGAGTCATTCATTGCTATGTGGTTCATTTGTCAAATAATTTATTGTTTTGCCAGAAAATGACGAAAATCAATTTCAGGGCTCCATACAAGAAAATTTGGCTTGAAAATTAGCCATTTTTAAGCGAACCGCTTGCTTTAACTATTAATCCAGAAGACATCCACTTGATATCAGCGTATTCTACGACTATTCGAGGTTCTATTTTATAATTTCCATAAAGATTGAAAAACTTATGACACTGAGAGAGGCCTGAAAAAAATCTCCCTGTTTCTCTATGGCAATTACTAGCTCGATTGAAAAAATTATTTACCCTACTACCTTTATCACAAATCAAATGAAATTTAGGAATTACACTAAGGAGGAAATGGCCTTTCAACTGATATTATTTTTTTTCTGGGGAAATTATATTGCGCTCTGTGAGAGAGCGCTCAAAATGGCCGAAAAATGATATACGTGACTAGTGGATTGCGTGACATACCGTGACCATAGCACATATTTCAGTGCTGCTTTAGTCAAAGAAATGGTAAAATCCAAATTCCTGCCTTGGGGATATTAAAAAACACTTTCTTTTGAGAATCTCAGTATTATTCGTACATCATTGATGCTTCCCACGATGATGTGACGTAAGAAAATGGTTTATTTCACTGTGTGAATTGTACTTTGGCTTATAAGAAATTCTCTGATATCCACGCTATTTGAACTTAATCTTGTGTAATCTTGTTGTTTTTCTAACATTCATTCTCAGCTAAACACTTCTCCGGCTGGGTACTAATTTACATATCATACATGTATGTGTTACAAGAGGGTTACCAACTTTAAATGTATAAATACTAGGGTGGATCTAAGGGGTGGGGTCAAGGGTTTCTGGACCCCCTTTTCCATGAGGGTAGATACTTTAAGGATAAGCAAATTACATTGCTTTACGCGTTTTGACACCTAGCGGGAATTGTATCTATTTCTACATTTACATATAAATATAATTTCTTTTTCATCCATACTGTTGTCAGAACTTACTCATTTAACATGTGACAATAAAGACTGTTATTTGTTATCTGTAACATCTTTGAGTACCAACTAAATTAACACTATTCTGCCTGGGCTTTGTTTTTCATTCATGAGCCTGGGGGAGGGGGGGAGGCAGAATGTGCCCCCCCCCCCCCCCCCAATATATCTTCATAAGTATTTATGCAAAATAAATGAAACTTATATGGTGTGTAAAGCATCAAAAAATGTTTATTTTGGTAACAGTCACGTGTCGATCACGACGTCATATCACGCCAAATTGACGTCATACGTTTAAAAAATCCGCCATCTTGGATCCGCCATCTTGGATTGCTAAATCTTTCGGAAATGTCAGAAAATCTCCAAATTTGATTTGAAAAAAATCAAGAAAAATATAAGGATACAGAAACTGTAAAGATTTTGGAAGACACTCTTAATAAAAAGCAAAATCGCATAAAACACCTAATTTGAATAAAACAACCTGTCAAAAATTGATTGCTATGGAAATGTCAAGTCACGTGATCAAAACATTGACGCACCAACATGTTCCCAGATAATTTTTTAGGAAAAGTCACAAAGTTTGGCTACATTTCCTTAAAGTAATAAAGGTTTTAAATCAGCGCGGGCACTTTCCGCCCCCCCCCCCCCCCCCCCAGGCAGAATAGGGTTAAACTAATTTAAATACCCTTTTGGAAAACTATCTTTGAAAAGCGCCGGCTTACTAAGCTCGTCTCTCAGGGAAATTTATATAATTATATAGTGAGATGTTTCGTATAATCATCGATACTTTTTAGAGTTTGATGAAAATTGTCATATTCTTTTTCTTCTTTTTCTTTTTCGATATGTAACTTTATATTTTTGGAATATTTCTTCTTTCCTTTTTAAATTATAAATATTTTAGACTATTTTTATAAGAACAATTATTTATGTACATATTTTATTGTAAAAATTTAAAAAATCGTTCTCTGGTTAAAAATTTAAAAATATGAGCTTTCGGTTGCCAGTCTGCAACCTTTGACAACCTTATTTACTGCATCGCACATAGGTTTACACCAGCTGTGATTCTTTTTCACAGCTGATCTATTATTATTATTATTAATTTGCTGGCTCGTGAGAAAATCGCCATAGCCGTACGCGAATAATCTCTCCCCGTTGCTATCTTTCGCAATCCTCATCGCTTTAGAGACGTCGGTCGATCGTCCTTCTTCCCGGTTCTCTCTCCAATTTGAAACTTGACATTTAGGTACTGCTTTTGTTTGTCGGTAAATTCAAAGCCTTCATGACTGTGTCGATATCAGTGCCCATCCCATCGTGAGAGTAGGTGTGGCTGGTAGTGATGATCTACTTCCCTCTACATGTATCACTGTTGGAGCTTTGCTTGCGCCACAGTTCAGTTTAGTCGAGTAGTCTAACATGGCCTTGTCATAGAGCATTTTGTGCGCAAATATAGAAATAGATACAATTCCATGTTAAATGAGTAAGTTCTGACAACAGTATGGATGAAAAAGAAATTATATTTATATGTAAATGTAGAAATAGATACAAATCCCGCTAGGTGTCAAAACGCGTAAAGCAATGTAATTTGTTTATTCTTAAAGTATCTACCATCATGGAAAAGGGGGTCCAGAAACCCTTGACCCCACCCCTTAGATCCACCCTAGTATTTATACATTTAAAGTTGGTAACCCTCTTGTAACACATACATGTATGATATGTAAATTAGTACCCAACCGGAGAAGTGTTTAGCTGAGAATGAATGTTAGAAAAACAATAAGATTACACAAGATTAAGTTAAAATAGCGTGGATATCAGAGAATTTCTTATAAGCCAAAGTACAATTCACACAGTGAAATAAACCATTTTCTTACGTCACATCATCGTGGGAAGCATCAATGATGAACGAAAAATACTGAGATTCTCAAAAGAAAGTGTTTTTTAATATCCCCAAGGCAGGAATTTGGATTTTACCATTTCTTTGACTAAAGCAGCACTGAAATATGTGCCACGGTCACGGTATGTCACGCAATCCACTAGTCACGTATATCATTTTTCGGCCATTTTGAGCGCTCTCTCACAGAGCGCAATATAATTTCCCCAGAAAAAAAATTATATCAGTTGAAAGGCCATTTCCTCCTTAGTGTAATTTCTAAATTTCATTTGATTTGTGATAAAGGTAGTAGGGTAAATAATTTTTTCAATCGAGCTAGTAATTGCCATAGAGAAACAGGGAGATTTTTTTCAGGCCTCTCTCAGTGTCATAAGTTTTTCAATCTTTATGGAAATTATAAAATAGACCCTGGAAAAGTCATAGAATACGCTGATATCAAGTGGATGTCTTCTGGATTAATAGTTAAGGCAAGCGGTTTGTTTAAAAATGGCTAATTTTCAAGCCAAATTTTCTTGTATGGAGCCCTGAAATTGATTTTCGTCATTTTTTGCCGAAACAAAAACATATTTCACAAACAAACCACATAGCGATGAATAACTCAATATGAACTACTAAAAGCCAAAGTTTGAGCGATTTTGAAATTTTGAAGTTTGCCGGTCAAAGTTCGATTTTTCTGGAGATGCTCTCTTAAATATTTTATGATATCAGTCTCGGCCCGACTATGAAATATATACAAAGAGAGCTACAAATGGGTTCGGAGCATCTTACCTTCCTAGTCCAAGAATGCCGTTAGCACCTCGTGCTAAACATTTCATCCTGAGAGATTCTTTTGGATCTTTGATGTTGGACATGTTCTGTTTTGAGGCTTTACGCATCAATTGTTGATTCCCTCTGTTTGTGATCATTATTGAGAATATTGAAAACCAACCCTAGCAACGTATCACTGACGTATATCGAACTTATCAGGTGGTGTCGGCTTCCTACGAAGAGACTTGATTTATATTCTTATCTGTTCAGCTTAATAGATCACCCTGGAGATTAGTAATCAACTCACATAAGGCCAATGAACTATAGGAACATAAGAGTATTTTAATTTTTAACTAATTATTTTTACACCTACTTTTACTCCTTTTGTTTTTATCCTTTTAATATTTTTTATTGTAAAGCGCCATGAGCAAGTAGTGGATTTGGTGCTATAGAAATATTATTATTTATTATTAATGTAACTCCAGGTGTGAAAAAAACAACTGAAAACAATTAAAGCAGAATAAAGATAGCCTGCGAGCAGGCTCACAAAAAATAGAGCGGCGCTAGCCGCGACAACGAGCATTCTCGACATCAGAGCCTTTTTTGACTGCGCAAGACGCGAAGGCTCTGGGGAACTCTCCGCAAGCGTAGCCAAAATCTGGCTATGTTGACTTGACAGCGCATGCTCTACAATCCAAATCCAAAATGGCAGCTCTATTGTTGTTGTGGCGTGTCTCTCGGGATATGCACGAGAGCACGCTAGCCTGCAAAACAGGCGTATTTGGGCGAGCGAGCGCTTATGAGTCGCCATCTTGGATTAGGAAAACATTGGAGGCTTAGCTTGGGGCGGGTGCAAAAGAACGATGAAGGGAGAGGGAGTCAGGCAAAAAGGTGAGGGAGGAGGGAGGGGGAAGGGGGCGATTATTCTAACCCCTCCCCAACCCCGCCCCGCCCCCTTCCTCGCCCTCTTTCACTCGCCCCAACTCTCCACGTTTTGCGAATCCAAGATGGCGGCTAAACACTCGAAGGAGATAAACAATCGTAATCCCACAAACCGCCTGCATTGCAGGCTAGAGCACGCAAGAACGCTTAGTTTAATTAATTCAAATGATCTTTGAATGCATGCTGTGGTTGTCAATGAATATAAGGACACTCCTACGTCCGTCGTTTATCATTAGCAAAGTTCGCGTTCATTTTGCTGTCTGTTGTACAGACTGATTCTTGGACTGACTGTAATTATATTTTCTGCAGTGATTTGACGGAAACTCAATCGTAAACCATCAAGTGGGCGCATTTTAAACCGTCCAAATCCCCGATAAATAAAACAATTGCTTTTTTGCAGTTCATCCTGAAACAATTATATGCGATCATATAGGTTGGATAGACATTGGATAGATCAAAATTGCAGCAACGGCAAATGTTGAACGGAGAATGCGACAACGAGCCGGCTTGCCGGCATTCTCGTCCCCACAGCCCTTTCGCATCTCTTAGCCGGCGGGGCCTAGGCACGAGAAAAGAAGGGCTCTGGCGACAAAGGATTTCCGCTCCTAGATTCTAGGACTTCCGGTCTTCATGTATGCTGTCGTGATGTTTCTACATGCTGTGGGAGAGTGTAATGGCGACGGTAGAGGCAGGATTCGAGGAATCGAATCTTTGTCTCAGGCCAATTTGGAGAATGTTTCCCTCCGCGCCGAACAGAAAGAGGCTACAAGGAACATTGTCGTTTTAAAGAAAGACACCCTGATTATTTTACCTACGGGTTTTGGCAAGTCGTTGATTTTTCAGTTTAAGTTATATTTGCCCTTTGTTTTTGACTCGCTCAGCAACTGATTCTTTTATTTTGGTTGTGTCGCCTTTAAACGCCTTGATGTGAGATCAAACAGTGAAACTAAAAGATCTACAGGTCAGCTGTGTCATGGTTCGTAATACTGAGTCATTGAGTGATGTTGAAATTAACGATATCAAGCAATCGAAGTATCGAATAATTTGTGGCCACCCGGAGGCATTTGTTGGCAAGTTAAGGAAGCTTTTGGATAGTAAGACGGAATATGAGAGCTGTGGTAATTGATGAAGCACATCTCATTGTAGAGTGGCAAGTATTTATCTGTCTTTAAAACTTTCCGTTTAATACAGTATATTGTGTAATGTAAGGCTTTGTAAGTGAAATAATTTTATGATCACAATAATTATTAGAGCTCTATATGAATGGTCTTTAATGCTTTGGTGTCATTTCAAGAACTATAAGTCATAAATCTAGTCATAAGTAGAGTGAGTGTTGTAACCAGACAATGTGCTTTGGAGCCAAGAATGTGACAAATAAAATGATGTACCTTTTTTGTGAAATTGTCAACATGACTACTTGTAGGTTAAGCTTTGTATACAAGTATGTAATCTAGCTTGAATTCTTTATTTAGTATCTCCCCTCCCCCTCTATTTGAGGGTGGAATTTTGTGAATACATCTCTTCTATAAGGTTATTAATTACAGTGATGGGTGGTCAGTTTTTCTACAACCTTTTAGGGAAGTTGAGTTATATTATATGGGATTGTTGGAAGACACTTAAGACGGATTCCGCTCAACGTTCAAGCAATAAATGCAAAAAATTAAGATACCAAAAAAATACTAAATAAGGTTTAGTCGTAGCGTTTATTCAATTTACTATGATTTTTATGCGGCTTCATTAACTCTCAAATCATAGAAATCTTGAGCTCACAATCTAATAATTGTTAAATCTGTTTAATTGTACATGCATTGTATTTACAGGAAGAGTTTTTAGCCTGCTTATGCCCAACTAGGTACACTGTATGCTAGGTGCCATATTTCCAAAGGTGCCTGTAGTTGCACTAACTGCAACAGTTTTTAGCTAGTTTCTTAACTTTCTAAGGATAATTTTTTGTATATAGAGTTGACAGTTACAACTGTCTTTAATAGGTTGTTATGGCACATAATTCAAGTTATATCTCTAACTCTTTCACTTTAATTGTTTTAAAATTTAAGAAATAGAAAATGGCATGCATGGTAACATAGCCAAGCACACTTAGAGGGAGCTGGTTTTGGAGAATTCAACAGTTTATGTGAACCCAAGCTGCAGGCAAGGGTTTACGTTACTATCTTTGAATTCTCCCAAACTCCCTCGGGAGTGTTTGCATCAGGGGTTACATGACCCAATAGCAGTCATTTTTATTTATTTAATAAAATTAAGCATACAAACATTAATGCATGTGTAACTTCATTCTGGTGTTTTCATAAGGTGATCCAAAATGGTTGCACATAAAAAAAAACTAGAGAGTGTGCATTATATGAACACTATTTTATAATTTTTTAAGATAAATTTGACATGTATGTAATTTTTGTTTGATCTACATAATAAATTTACCTTGTTTACTATTGTTGTTTACCCTCTTTGCAGTAGGTTCAGGACTTTGTGATACATGTCCTATAGTACATGTACTTTTTTTATTTTATTTTTTTAACATAAACTTTTGAATTCTCCAAAACTCCCTCTAAGTGTGCTTGGCTATGTTACCATGCATGCCATTTTCTATTTCTTAAATTTTAAAACAATTAAAGTGAAAGAGTTAGAGATATAACTTGAATTATGTGACTTGAACTGCAGCTTCAGTTGGGGCTGGTTTTTCTGCCCTCACAGAGTCCTCATCGACAATCTAACCAGCAGCAACAAGAACACACTGTGTTACTAATTAACTCTTGGCTGTTTTGCTTCAATAGCAGAACTGTTGTACCTTAAATCAAATGCAGGGAAGTCAGTGGTTTCATAATTATAGGCATGTAATACATTGCACCTTGATTAATTAAGAAACCCTTAACTCTAGTGGCTGTCCTCCAATAAGTCACTGAATCCACCAATAAGTAGTAACCCAGAGTGCCATGGTTAGATTTGGCAAAGGATGTTAGGGTGGGATATCAACTAATTTTAGTATTTGGGGGGTCATGCAAATTAATAACCTTTTTTATGGTATTTTGTTCAAGGTTTTTCATTATCAAATTGAAAAATATTTCCCTTTGTTGTCAGAAATGACAATCAAGTTTTTATAACTTACTTATAATAAATTATTTTATTATATAGACACGAGTGTTTTACTGGAAAATAGACCACTCATAAAATTCATACGAAACTACATCCGGGACCCGAGTGGCGTATTTTCCATATCCTCACTAGTGAGGATATCGATGACGTAATTTCCCGCTTTTACATGGCTTTTTGTGCAAAGCTGCCAAACGCCGGTTGAAAAATGGCGAGCGATAGATCGTGAATTCACTTGAAGCTGACACGGAAATCGTTCACTGAGGACGGTAGGAAAATGCTAAAACGAAGAAGAAAACTTCATAGACTTAAAATTATTCAAGGAGTTCCTTGAAAGTGAAGACGAAAGGAGAGAAATTCAAGAAAGTCCAGCCATCGAGTTGCAATAGTTCGCGGATAAAGTTTGTGCTTTTGTGGTTTGTCTATATAATAAAAAGAAAATTACACGGTGGCTTGAAGATATGAATTTTATTTTCTCGTGGTAAAAACAATATTTTACTCATTCGCTGCGCTCATTCGTAAAATATTGTTTTTACCACTCGAAAATAAAATTCATATCTTCACGCCGCCGTGTAATATCCTCTATATAATAAAGTATTACCATACTATACAGATTTTGCTCTATTGGTGACAGTGTGTGGTTGGAAACTTCTGCTCGTGCCCAGAAAACCCCAACACTCTTTGGTTAGTGATTAATGGGTACGAGTGATGTTTTGAAAGTTCTCAAAATTGAACGAGCCGCTTCGACGAGTTCAATTTGAGAACTTTCAAAACATCACGAGTATCCATTAATCACTAATTGTACGAGAAGGTCATGCTATTTTTTATTTATAGTACATTCAACAAAATGAGAAAAAATTTGTTGTAACAGTTGCATACCGCGTTCGGCAATCTTCGGGAGACTATCGGAAATATTTGCTGACCTTCCGATCACGTTCGAAAATCTTCGACTAGTCACTTCGGGTGACTTTCGGAAATCTTCGGAAATCTTCGGAAATCTTCGGGTCATCTTCGGAAATCTTCGGAAGGATTCGGAAATCTTCGGGTCATTTTCGGAAATCGTTGGATGCCTTTGGGTGAATTTTGCACTCTTCGGCAATCCTCGGACGATCTTCGGAAATCATCGTTACCATAGAAACCTAATAGGTACTCCTTCAGAGTACAATTTGGGATTAATTGTACTGCTCTTGTCCAATCAGAAAGGAGTAATTTTGTTGAGTGTACTATAAGGTAGGTATAATATAATATCAAATATGTTATATCAAGAAAAATAACGACATTGTTCTCAAACAAAACTTTGTGCCTAATAAAGAGAGCAAGACATTGCCTGAAAGACAAAAGTAGCAGTTGAATATATAATTTTGTATTCTAATAACATTGGATAAATTTGAGTAAACGATCTAACAGTGTTCTTTGACATGCAATCGCATGAGAAAGAAACCTTTATCATCACTGCCTCAGATTTTAGATTTACTGGTGTAAGGATAGCTTGACTCTCTCTAAGGCGGACACTTCCCTAAGACGCAAAGCCTGTCCATCTTAACAGAGAATTGACTGTATTTGTTAAAACACAAGCAAAGCTTAGGAGACAGAGCTGAAGAACAAGGCCTGCTGGTGTTTACTCGCTTGTTGTAGTGTTGTACTGTAGGAAACTGAACTGAGCCTGACTGTATATCACTAAGCGACTGACCATTTTATTTTTGAGGTAAGTTACAGTCGAACCTCCTGTAAACGGACATCCTTGGGACCAGGTGTCCGCTTACGGGAGATTAAAAATGTAGTGTCTGTATGTAGCTGGGAAGTCAACACGACCAAGTGTCCGCTTGCGAGAGGTGTCCGCCTACAGGAGGTATCCGTTAGTGGAGGTTTGACTGTACTGAGAAATTATCACCACAGCTTTGTTTCACCCTTTCTTTTGGCAAGAATTTATAAATTTGTGGAAAGAAATGATGGTATATTTTAAGCTTGGCTTAAAATATACCATCATTTCTTTCCACAAATTCTCTATCATCGACAATCTAATCCTAGCAGTATGCGGGATGTTTGTCACACTTGAACCTAGTTATATGGCCTTAGCAGGCTTTTAGCCAGAATTTGTAAAGTGGGCGTCCTGGAGGCATGTCCCCCAAAAAAGTTGTTAAAGGTTTGGTGCATTTTTCATCATTTTCTCCCAGGATTGGGCGTCCACAGGACACCTGGACGCCCTTCTGGCTAAAAGCTTGGGCCTTAGCTCCCACGAGTCTCCTGTAGCTCAGTGGTAGAGCGTCCGACCGGTGTGCGGAAGGTCATAGGTTCGACTCCTGTTGGGGGAACTCGGAATTTTTTTCCGAGTAGCTTGTGTCACTTACAGAATAATATCTTTCTCATATTCCTGCCAAGCTTAAGATATACCATCATTTCTTTCCACAAATTCTCTATCATCGACAATCTAATCCTAGCAGTATGCGGGATGTTTGTCACACTTGAACCTAGTTATATCGCCTTAGCTCCCACGAGTCTCCTGTAGCTCAGTGGTAGAGCGTCCGACCGGTGTGTGGAAGGTCATAGGTTCGACTCCTGTTGGGGGAACTCGGATTTTTTTTCCCGAGTAGCTTCAGTGTCACTGACAGAATAATATCTTTCTCAATTTATCAAAGTGTTCCCATCTTCTTGGTATTTTTTCCTTTGGTTCTTAGTGCACTATATTTTTATCTTCTTTCCCTGTACACCCCCCCCCCCCCCCCCCCCCCCGAACATCCTTAAAAATAGAATGGCGCATTCTAACCACATGCTCTTTTACCACAGAATATGACATGGCTTTTGTTCGGTTTGCACTGTTCGGGAGCTCAGCTGGAGTTAACGGCTAACACACTCGTACTTGCCACAAGGTACCCATGCGCCATGGGGTTAATAAGGGCTTCCTTCCTGTTTTATGTCTTTAATGTTGCTTAACAGTTCACAGATACTGAAGCAATTGTCATGCTCCTCGTCCTTGCATGGCCTCTCTTCATCATGTGTGGATTTATGTCTCTTTAGATTTCCTGCCCGACTAAAGCACTTGCCACAATGGTTGCATTCAAATTGGTTATCTCTTGTGTGTTTTCTTTTATGAACCATCAGGTTTGATGTCTGATTAAAACACTTCCCACACTGGTTACATTCAAATGGCTTCTCACCAGTGTGTATTCTTTTATGTGTCTTTAGATCTCCTTGGCGGCTAAAGCACTTCCCACACTGGTTACATTCAAAAGGCTTCTCGCCTGTGTGCATTCTTTTATGTTTCTTTAGATCTCCTTGGCGGCTAAAGCACTTCCCACAATGGTTACATTCAAAAGGCTTCTCACCGGTGTGTGTTCTTTTATGTGTCTTTAGATTTGTTGCACGATTAAAACACTTCCCACACTGGTTACACTCAAAAGGTGTCTCCCCGGTGTGTGTTATTTTATGTTCCTTTAGAGTTGCTGCCCGATTAAAACACTTCCCACACTGGTTACATTCAAAAGGCTTCTCACCAGTGTGTATTCTTTTATGCCTCTTTAGATTTGCTACCTGATTAAAACACTTCCCACACTGGTTACATTCAAAAGGCTTCTCGCCTGTGTGCATTATTTTATGTTTCTTTAGATCTCCTTGGCGGCTAAAGCACTTCCCACACTGGTTACATTCAAAAGGCTTCTCACCGGTGTGTGTTCTTTTATGTGTCTTTAGATTTGTTGCACGATTAAAACACTTCCCACACTGGTTACACTCAAAAGGTGTCTCACCGGTGTGTGTTCTTTTATGTTCCTTTAGAGTTGCTGCCCGATTAAAACACTTCACACACTGGTTACATTCAAAAGGCTTCTCACCGGTGTGTATTCTTTTATGTCTCTTTAGATTTGCTAGCTGATTAAAACACTTCCCACACTGGTTACATTCAAAAGGCTTCTCGCCTGTGTGCATTATTTTATGTTTCTTTAGATCTCCTTGGCGGCTAAAGCACTTCCCACACTGGTTACATTCAAAAGGCTTCTCACCGGTGTGTGTTCTTTTATGTGTCTTTAGATTTGTTGCCTGATTAAAACACTTGCCACACTTGTTACACTCAAAAGACTTCTCACCATTGTGTGTTCTTTTATGTTCCTTTAGAGTTGCTGCCTGATTAAAACACTTCCCACACTGGTTACACTCAAAAGGCTTCTTCTCTGCATGCATTCCTTTATGTTGCTTTGGACCTCTTGGCATACTAAAGCAAAAGAAAAAGTAACATTGGATTAATGTTAATGCAAACTTAGTCACTCATTTTACACGCTTTGATCGCTTGCACAGCCGTTTTGTATGAGGCTATACATAAACACCATTAAAATTGTACTCTGTTGGCAATTTTCCTGATGCCAGACCGGTCAAAATTCAGTGAAAATTTTCCTGATGCCGGACCTGTAGAAATTTAGTGACAACTTTTGTGAGGCCAGACCTGTCGAAATCGAGTGAAAATTTTCCCGAGTCTGGATCTGTAGAAATTTGGTGAAATTTTCCTGATGCCGGACCTGTCAAAATTAGGTCAAACTTTTCAAGATGCCGTACCTGTCAATATTTAGTGAAAATTTTTGTGATGCCGACTGGATTCGTGGGCTCACCGGAGGTACAAAGCTCTCTAGATCTGTCAGCGGTCAGGACCCAAAACAATAGCCGACAAGGCTCATGGGCAAAAAGTGCAAAAAATTAAGTTACCAAAAAAACACTCATAGCACGGTAACATTTTGAATACAGTTAAGAAGAAATTATCGATAAATTAGCTCCCAAGCTGACCCCGCGAGAGAAGTCATTACATATTTTAATTAAAAAGACGCTTCATGTCAGTTCAAAACAAAATGGCGTGCGTTTTTATCATTTTTTACGAGGGTCAACATTAATTTTCTCGAGAATGCTTGAGAATTAAATTGCGGGGTCACTTGGAGAAGTGAATTAAAGTGATATGTTTCAAATAGTATTCAAAATGTTACCGTGCTATGAGAAGTTTTTTAGTAATTACTTTTAATTGCACTTATTGCTCGAATGTTGAGTGGAATCTGTCTTAATTTGATACAGGAAAATAGCTCTAAATATAGGGGTAATCTTCAGGTAATAAAATAGAAGCAACCAAGTAGCTCATGCAAGTGGCATTCACAGTTTCTGGGTTCAAATCGCCCTATAATGCATTGCAAGCTTACTGAAATCTTGAGTACATCATGTACATGTATGCTAATGGTTTGTGTCTCTGGTTACTTGCGATCGTGTTTGGCTCATGTTAGCTACAAAGTTAGTGGCTGGAAAGTCTTAATATTTAATTTGTTTGTTTTCAAGCTTGTTTGCAAAAATATTTTGTTTTGTTTTTATTTTCGCAACCATAATGATTTTGAACACTTTTTAAAATTAAACTAGCTTCTATTTGATTTCACAATCTGAGGGGTGGTGAATCGGGTCTTTCAAAAATTACAGGTCTCGCAAAATTTTAGTTGAATTTCACAGGTCTCGCAGTCTCATTTTTTCAACAGTTCTGTATGTCTCGCAGTCTCGTTTTCTCGCAAAGGCATTTCAAAGTCTCAATTTGGACTCGCAATTTAAAAATTCAAAAAGTCTCGGTCTCGCAGAGAAAAACGCTACTCTCCCCGTCTCGCAAAGTCTCGAATTTACCATTCGCCACCCCTAATCTGGCAACTAAAAAATTGCATTTGGCGACTAGTAATTTTGAGCCCTGGACTCAGACATGTTATAAGTATTGAACCTTGACACTGAATAAAGTAAACAAGTAGTTACATATATACTAACTTTGTGTGAAACATTGTGAATTTATTATTTGAATTAATGCACTTCAGAGAATTGTGAAAATTGAGTCAAAACCCATAATTAGGCAATAGGTCAGGTAATATTTTAAGGACAATGGCTGCTGCTACCCGTTCAGAAAAAAATCTTCACCCGTTCGAAGCTAAGCCAGGTAATCCGTTGAGAAAAAATATTGAGCGGCCGTTCCAACGGCAACGGTTATCCGTTGAAAACTTCTGTACAAATGGATAAATCTAAGCTTGGCTGTCAAAAGTGCGTTGCGTTACGGCCGTTGCAAAAATATTTTGTATGCAAATCATGTTTCGGAAATACGTATGCGAACAGCGCACGCTGTTACAGTAACATTATGACTTCATCTGTTTTACATAATCGTGATTAGAAACAAAATACATGCAAATATTTTCACTAACCGTCATTATGGAATGGCGGCCAAATAATTTATGGTCGGAAGTGAGCAGTTTTCGCGCATGCGAATCCGTGACAGTGCCCCTTTAAGCTTAAGGTACCTGCACTGGCAAAATGTATGATTTTTATTTCCCCCCCATTTTTTTGCCATCTTGTCCCTTAGCACCCCTATTTTGCAAAAATATTTAATTTGGGACAAAATATCTTCGTAGAGATGAGAACGGTTAAGCCGAAGTTTGTGCATTTACCGGAAGCGAATAGTATTTCCGAGTGAGGAACTGGGTCGGTTGCTAGGTCCTACATTCATTTCTCTGCTTTTTCCCCTGATTTTTTCATGCTGGTAGCTACATTGTATTTGTGAGGTTGTTTTGATCTATCGAGTGCATCTTGTCTTTTTGGACACCATATTGGATCTAAAATCTTGTTCCTAGTCTTCTTGCATCAATTCTTGCGTAACCGGAAGTCTGGGACGAGTGCTCACCTAGCAACGCATAAACAAAACAAAAGCTCATGGTTTTTATGGGTCTGCAAGCCTTTTAAACAGCGGAAACTAATTCAAAATGGCCGAATCGAACGTGAGTGGCTTCTTACTCTTCAACAAGGCCGATTTTGCGGGAGTTTTCACTAAATCTTCAGCTCAATGGACTTGAATTTGGTTTGTTCGCTCAACAGGGTACCAGAAAATCGAATTTTATTCTTGAAAGGTAAAACATTTTTGAATGAAACTTGGCATGTAGTTCAGACTTGTCACTGCCGGATCATGTATCTTATGGGGGGCCTCGGCCGATACATCGGTCGATACATCGGCCGATATATCGGTCGATATATCGGATGATACTCGACCGAGACTCGATCGATACTCGATCGATACTCGGTCGATGTCTCGGTCGATACTCGACCGATACTCGGTTGGCATGGACCGCTATATCGGCCGACATATCGGCCGATATACATGTCGGCCGATATAGTTGGCAGTACACCGACACTTCACCGATACTTTACCGATACTTTATCGATACTTCACCGATACTTTACCGATACTTCACCGATACTTTACCGATACTTCACCGATACTTCCCGAGTATATCGGTCTATGAAAAAATAAAACATTTAAGTGTCAAAATTACGAGTTATGTTTTACCTGCTTCATTGTTTTAATTACCTACTTCAAAAACTGGTGGATTTCCGCTGTTGTGTAATTTGGGTAACTGTTTAGCAGTGTTCGCGCGTTGTGAAATGATAACATGGCGGGTCAGATGTCAATTGGTAAATAGAGATGTTCTAGGAATTATACTCAGATTTATAGTGAAGGACAGCTTGGTGATTGAAATAAAAACTCCTTTTTTCCGAGAACAATTGAATTCGTGACTGGAACGCTCTGCCAGCAGAGGCAGTCGAGGCTTCATCCCTTAAGGCGTTTAGAAACCATGCATTTACAAATCGTTTCTAGATTATTATTTTCTATTTGTTTTATTCTCTATTGTATTTTTCCTTTGACCGCTGACCGATTTGCAAGAATCATCATAAAGATGGAGGCAAATATGGTAAATGTAAATGTAAATGGTCGATATATCGGCCGATATGTTGATCGAGTTAGGATCGACAGTCGACCGATATGTAACCGATAGTTGACCGATACACCACCGACAATATCGCGCCGATATCACGAGGGCCATCGGTCGATATATCGCGACCGACAATCGATCGATACTCGACCGATACTCGGTCGATGTATCGACCGATACTCGGTCGAGAAATCGACCGAGTATCGGTCGAGTATCGGTCGAGTGTCGGTCGAGTATCGGCCGATATATCGATCGATATATCGGCCGATGTATCGACCGATGTATCGGCCGAGGCCCCCCATAAGATACATGATCCTCACTGCCTTTAATCGTGTGCTTGGCACACGCGGATATCTCAAAATTATGGTATTGGTGCCCATGGAAGTTAAAGGTAATTACAAAATATCAAAATTTGATGATATCTTTTTGGCAATTTTATATATCCGATGTGCCAAGCACAGATTTTTGTATTCTTTGATGCAGAATCAAAATAAAGTTAAATTTTTGTTCTATATCTAAATGGTTGTGAGAAAAATGAAAAAATGTTTAAGATATTAAGTTAATATTGATGTTAATTATTAAGGGGGGACCTTCTTAACTACCACTCTATTCTTAGGAAGACTTCAAACTATCATATCTTTGGATCACCGACTTCTACAGTATAAGCTGTTTGGCCATGTTTGTTCAATTGAAAGTCCCTTCAAGATTTTTAAGTCACGACCATATTTGGCAAGTCACGTGACCAGGACAGAAAATCCCCTAAAACTCAAACAACTTACATTATTTGACATTAAAAACAATGCCAATGATTAAAGAACATTGCAATGCATAAAGCGACGTATGCATTTGTTGAAATTCACATTAATACCAAAGTTATGACGTCATAAAGACGCAAAATTGTACGTTTTCTTTAATAGATTTGCTGTTTTAAGCGTAAACAGTAATCCCATACGTACGTTTATAAAGGAGGATAGACTGCCTCTGATTCTCAAAAGAAGTTGAAACTTTATCACTTTTCCTTCGAGTTTTAGGGATTTCTATTTCTCGCGCGCGGTTTGGGACTGGCACTAGTTACGCACGCGCAATGTGTATTTTTTAACACTAGGCGTTCATACTAATATCTCTTGCCATGTTAGCACGTCGCAACACGCTAAATGCTTGAGCAATAAAATAATGTCCTTCACAATTAGTCTGAATCTGGTAGTTAAGGAGGACCCCCCTTAACTTGTGGAGATGTCATTATGTCAAAAAAATATGTGCGATGTATTATCACAGGCAGACCATCCTATGTTTGAGTTGTCAGTGTTTAAATAATTTATTCAGGTCACGAACTACAGACTTACTGTGACGGTTGAGATTTGGTTCACTAGTTTAGATTTAAGAGTCAACTTGACCTGTATTGTTCAATAAAGTTTAGAATATATGTTAATTGAGTCATGTGTGCTGTTATTTAATCATTCCGGGCTGTTTAAGACGTTTTTTGGCGAAATTAAAAATTTGGAATCCGGCCTAAGAGAAGAAGAGAGACAAGGCATGCAACTCCAGCCGCAGAAGCCGCGACCGGCTCTAGTTAAAAATGGATTTTACGCCAAATAATTAAAATTCTCACCTGGCGGACACCGGCATCTGATCAACTAGATAATTTTCTATGTCTTGACCAAGTTTGGGTTTCATCCCTCCAATTTCGACCGAGAAAAGCGATGCTGAAATGCTCCATGAAGCTTTCTGCGTATGATCGGTGCCAGACACGGCGACCAAAGGAATTCGAAGGATGCGAGCCGTTTGAAATCAGCCAACCAGCGCATCGCAGCCGTTAGCAGCACGTGATTTTTGAAACTGTCACGCCAGTAAACGTAAGTCGCTTCAGCTGCATTATCGGTTCGTTTTAAGGGAAATTTTTTCGCTCGGTGCTAAGCGAAAGATGTATTTTATTCTGCAGTACTTCATTGGTCTATCTGAATCGTATTTTCGCTTTCACTGTTAGCAAAATGCTTCTGTTGGAAGCGACGAAGCCAAGCGTGTCGGAAACAATTGTTTCGAAATTTGCATACTTCACAGCTCGACCCACATTCCTTTGGTCGCCGTGTCTGGCACCGATCATACGCAGAAAGCTTCATGGAGCATTTCAGCATCGCTTTTCTCGGTCGAAATTGGAGGGATGAAACCCAAACTCGGTCAAGACATAGAAAATTATCTAGTTGATCAGATGCCGGTGTCCGCCAGGTGAGAATTTTAATTATTAAAATTAACATATATTCTAAACTTTATTGAACAATACAGATCAAGTTGACTCTTAAATCTAAACTAGTGAACCAAATCTCAACCGTCACAGTAAGTCTGTAGTTCGTGGGTAGTATCGAAAACGAAGACCCCTAAAACGAAGACCGAAGACCCACTCGAAAACGAAGACCCACTCGAAAACGAAGACCTACTCGAAAATGAAGACCCACTCGAAAACGAAGACCCACTCGAAAACGAAGACCTACTCGAAAACGAAAAAAAACAAATTATGCAATGTTTTGAGTTGTCAGTGTTTAAATAATTTATTCAGGTCACGAACTACGGTAGTATCGAAAACGAAGACCCCTAAAACGAAGACCGAAGACCGAAGACCCACTCGAAAACGAAGACCCACTCGAAAACGAAGACCTACTCGAAAACGAAGACCCACTCGAAAACGAAGACCCACTCGAAAACGAAGACCCACTCGAAAACGAAGACCTACTCGAAAACGAAAAAAAACAAATTATGCAATGTTTTGGGCCACGGATGAGTTTGGTGTTTTGATATTGCGTGACACAACAATGACACTTTTCACGCCTCACCCCTCCCCACTACAACTTTTTTTTTTCGCTCTTTTCGCCTTCGTTCTGTATGTCTCGAAGTCTCGATTTTTTTGTAAAGCCGTTTTGCCATCGACGGGAATGGCAAAATCGCACAAAAACTCGTAAATAGCGGCACAAGTCTTGTTTAGTTAATTATTATTTTTTTTAGTGTTTTGTTTTATACGTCGGTTTCGTCGCGGTTTCGTTTCATTTCGCAAAGTACAGTTTGGTTTCGTTTCGTTTCGAAAAGTACAGTTTGGTTTCGTTTCGTTTCGCAAAGTACAGTTTCGCTTTCACATATTTGTAGGATTTCACCGAAACCAGGACAAGACGTTCTCAGTCTGCTTATTGTTCATTTCCTGTCATTAATATTTTGTCACGCAACCCTTGGTCAACAATATTCCCCAAAACATTGCGTAGCAAAGCGGTCAAAAGAACTGTCGTAATTTTTTTCCTTCGTTTTTGAGTGGGTCTTCGTTTTCGAGTGGGTCTTCGTTTTCGAGTGGGTCTTCGTTTTCGAGTGGGTCTTCGTTTTCGAGTGGGTCTTCGTTTTCGAGTGGGTCTTCGGTCTTCGGTCTTCGTTTTAGGGGTCTTCGTTTTCGATACTACCGTAGTTCGTGACCTGAATAAATTATTTAAACACTGACAACTCAAACATAGGATGGTCTGCCTGTGGTATTATGCCCTCCATAGTGATTGTGTATGGAAAGTTTGGTGCACTTTGAATAAAAATATCCTTGTATTTTTTATTGTCAAAAATGCACCAAATTTGCCAGGGCAAGTACCTTAAGCTTATCTAGTTTCTTCTCGGCTGTCCGATAATAGAAAGCTCGAGCATGGCGTCCGTCTTATTTTCTTTCTACAACTGGGCACAAAGATGATTACTATATACACTACCATTACTCTACGCTATTATAAAGTTTTTCTTACCTCTACTGGAGTAAAACAGTCAATAAAGTGATCGAGCTACAAACACAAACCACGATCGCACGACGCCATTGAAACCACTAGAGCCCAGTCTATCTACAACTAGATTCGCAACCTCGTTTCCAGGGTCTCTCTTCTTAAATTTATATAGGACTGGACTTGTTTCTCATGGACGGAAGATCGGGGAAAACGCTAACAAGGAGTAGAATGTGTGTACTATACTAGATTCCTGTCTCACCTTCCAGAATGGAGTGTTTAGCCTTTTCTCTCTCGTAGGAAGGGGAGATACAGGAATCGAAAAATTCATGGTCATTTTATTGAGAATTTTACCGTATTTATGAACCGTATTCCTATCTATAATAATTCCTCGCGAAGCGAGGTTTATAATGTTGCCCCCCAAGAGCTCGACTGGATCAAATTCTCGCATGGCGTTTACGGTCATATTTCTTTATTTATTTCCGATGGTACTGGACCGCTACTAGGCAACAACAACAAATCAGCGGTTATAACCGGTTGTGAACGCGGGCGCACTCTGTGTTTTCTTGTGGAGGGTAGAAGAGAGAAAAATTGTGCTCGAGAAAATGTTCAATCTGACCGCAATTCCTTCAAGTTCCACTGGAAATTCAGCAGGACAGGACCCACAATTACAGGTCCAAAACAAGATTGTGAACAGGAAAGGCGTACACACAGATGTCACTAGACTAATGAACTACAGTCTATCTCTAAGGCTTGGTTATCACCCTCACCTCCCAAAAATAATTAATCCCCATTCCAGCTTCGCGAGGACCTGCGAGTCACGTATTACTAGTAGTAATAATAATAATAACAAGAATTTTCGAAGAAAATATAACCGGGCTTTTTTTATCAAGCAAGCAAGCCGTTTTACCTGCTTTCTTGCTTGAAATCTATCAGATTAGTCACGGCAGTCACGCTGAAGTCTGATGTTTGCGTATAGTGCCTACTGTCAATTTTCTTGCCTCTGAGCAGTCTTTGAAGATCATTCCTCAATATAAAGCCAAAGTTGAATAAGAGGAAAAAACACGACAACATAGGTACGAATCGGTGTTGAACCATCAATCGCAGACGTTCCGCGTTGCACCATCATCATTCGCAGCTATTCTAGTCACAGTTCGACAAATTGCGCGAGTCAAAATGTGATATTGTAACGTAATGGTTGTTATTTATAAATTTTCTGCATACAAGGAAGTGAATTGCTGCACCAACACGAAAAAGTAATGTATTTCACACTAAATAAACAGCAGAGGATTCATGTTCAAATCAAAAGTAATAGCTTGATATGAAATTTGACCTAACGGCGACCCTGGTTTATCACAGACGTTGCGAAATCTCTTCAAGTCACAGTTAGACGTGACTCATGTGACCCCATGACGTAATCGTCCTTATTTATAAATCTGCATTTCTCAGCAAGTTTCTGTTTTTCTCAGAAAATATACGGAAAAGATATGTATTTCACACAAAATGACAATTATTTAACAGGACAATATTCATAAAATATCATTTAGGCAAAGGATGACCCTGGCGAAATGTAACGTGGCCTTGATAAAAAATTTGATCTAATGGCGCTTCCAGTGTATGTGATGTACGTACGCACCTCACAGACAATCTCTTCAAGTCACGATTCGACGTGACCCTATGACGTAATCGTCCAAATATAAATCTGCACGTCTCTGTTTACATAAATCTGCGAGTCTGGGCAAGTTTCTGTTTTCCTTTTCGGAAAAGAAATGTATTTCACACAAAACAAACAGGACAATATTATGACCCTGGCGAAATGTAACGTGGCCTTGATAAAAAATTTGATCAAATGGCGCTCCTAGTGTGTCCCACCTAGTAGTGAGTACAATGATTTAATATTTTGAGGAGTCAAACTTACCGACGTTGCGAAATCTGTACGCCGCTCCGATGTGTTTACGCGGTCCTAAATTAATATTTATTTGGACCAGTCCAACTTTCACATAGGCTCGATTTCCGCCGCTCTCTCGAGTCCGGGCTTCGTTCTTCCCCGAGAAAATCTTTCACAAGGCGAATACATTCATATATATTCATACTCACCCCTAGCTCTCCTCCTAGCACTTTGGCGGAGTAGAGGTATAAGTGAATCACGACAAAAAACAGAAGCTATTCTCTCTGGGGAACCCGCATATAATGCCTCTATATTCCTGATTAGATATATTCGACGTGCAGTATGTGGTCCGTTGGGATGTGTTACGTAACCTTATACCCCGTGTTCAGTATTTCAGTCCACACCTCACGCCATAACTCGCTCAGTCTTTTCGACAGGACGACCGTCACTTTGCTTCGTTTGTTTCTGCTGAAATTCATCGCTGCCCTCTCTACCAAGTTTCATGACAGTGCAAGTTACCGTTACCATTGATAATGCTTTACTTCTAGAAGTTATTGCCGTCCCAACTGCTCCTGTTTAAGCTGCTCATGGAGACCAACCTGCTCCGGCACAGTACAATGCTTTGACTTTCGAGAATCCATTCTGCGGTCGAGCGCAGGCCGTCCTTCTTCCGTCAGATCAAGAACAGGTTGTCTCTAGCGGGTAACTAGTTTGTTCAAAATTTCACTGTCTTGTTTTGTCCGTATTATTGCTTTTGCGAGTTTTTCCTCGCCGAGTTTTGTTTCTCGCGAGTCAGTTGTCTCGCCGAGTTTAGTTGTTGAATGGCAGAGCTTGGCTCGCCGAGTTCACTGAGCTGTTATTGCGAGTTTGTCTCGCCGAGTTTTAGTTGGTACCTGCGAGTTTGTCTCGCCGAATTTAGTCGTTGAATGGCAGAGTTTGTCTCGCCGAGTTCGCTGAGCTGTTATTGCGAGTTTGTCTCGCCGAGTTTTAGTTGGTACCTGCGAGTGTGTCTCGCCGAGTTTTAGTTGGTACCTGCGAGTGTGTCTCGCCGAGTTTTAGTTGGTACCTGCGAGTGTGTCTCGCTTTAAGTTTTTATAGCGAGTTTGTCTTGCTTGGAGTTTTATAGCGAGTTTGTCTTGCTTGAAGTTTGATAGCGAGTTTGTCTTGCTTGGAGTTTTATAGCGAGTTTGTCTTGCTTGAAGTTTTATAGCGAGTTTGTCTTGCTTGAAGTTTTATAGCGAGTTTGTCTTGCTTGGAGTCTTATAGCGAGTTTGTCTTGCTTTAAGTTTTATAGCGAGTTTGTCTTGCTTGAAGTGTTATAGCGAGTTTGTCTTGCTTTAAGTTTTATAGCGAGTTTGTCTTGCTTGAAGTGTTATAGCGAGTTTGTCTTGCTTTAAGTGTTATAGCGAGTTTGTCTTGCTGTTTATATTGCGGGTTTGTCTCGCCCGAGTATTTAATAGTTGTTATTGCGAGTTGTCTCGCCAAGTTTAGTTGAATTATTGCGTGTTTCTCACGCCGAGTACAGTTCTTATTTTGTGTTTGTTACGCGTAGTTCAGTTGTTTATATTGCGAGTTTTGTCTCGCCGAGTTCACTTGTTATTGCGTGTTTGTCTCGCTGAATTTAGTTGTTATTGCGTGCTTGTCACGCCGAGTTCTCCGAGTTGTTTTATTGCGAGTTTTGTCTCGCCGAGTTTAGTTGTTATTGCGAGTTTTGTCGTGCCGAGTTTACTAGTTATTATTGCGAGTTTTGTCTCGCCGAGTTTAGTGTTATTGCGAGTTTTGTCGCGCCGAGTTTACTAGTTGTTATTGCGAGTTTTGTCTCGCCGAGTTTTACGGTTGTTATTGCGAGTTTTGTCTCGCCGAGTTTAGTAAGTTATTGCGAGTTCAGTTTGTCGCGCCGAGTTTAGTGTTATTGCGAGTTTTGTCTCGCCGAGTTCAGTTGTTATTGCGAGTTTTGTCGCGCCGAGTTTAGTTGTTATTGCGAGTTTTGTCGCGCCGAGTTTAGTTGTTATTGCGAGTTTTGTCGTGCCGAGTTTACTAGGTGTTATTGCGAGTTTTATCTCGCCGAGTTTTACGGTTGTTATTGCGAGTTTTGTCTCGCCGAGTTTAGTTGTTATTGCGAGTTTTGTCGCGCCGAGTTTAGTGTTATTGCGAGTTTTGTCCCGCCGAGTTTAGTGTTATTGCGAGTTTTGTCTCGCCGAGTTTAGTAATGTTATCGCGAGTTTTGTCTCGCCGAGTTTCACGGTTGTTATTGCGAGTTTTGTCGCGCCGAGTTTACTAGTTGTTATTGCGAGTTTTGTCTCGCCGAGTTTTACGGTTGTTATTGCGAGTTTTGTCTCGCCGAGTTTAGTTGTTATTGCGAGTTTTGTCGCGCCGAGTTTAGTGTTATTGCGAGTTTTGTCCCGCCGAGTTTAGTGTTATTGCGAGTTTTGTCTCGCCGAGTTTAGTAATGTTATCGCGAGTTTTGTCTCGCCGAGTTTAGTTGTTTAATATTACGAGTTTTGTCGTGCCGAGTTTAGTAGTTATTGCGAGCTTTGTCGCGCCGAGTTTAGTTGTTATTGCGAGCTTTGTCGCGCCGAGTTTAGTTGTTAATGCAAATTTTGTCTCGCCGAGTTTAGTTGTTATTGCGAGTTTTGTCGCGCCGAGTTTAGTTGTTATTGCGAGTTTTGTCTCGCCGAGTTTAGTGTTATTGCGAGGTCGCACCTAGTTCAGTTGTTATTGCGAGTTTGTTGCGCCGAGTTCAGTTCTAATTGCGTGTTTGTTGCACCGAGTTCAGTTGTTATTGCGAGTTTTGTCTCGCCGAGTTTAGTGTTATTGCGAGGTCGCACCTAGTTCAGTTCTAATTGCGAGTTTGTTGCGCCGAGTTCAGTTCTAATTGCGTGTTTGTTGCACCGAGTTTAGTTGTTATTGCGAGTTTTGTCTCGCCGAGTTTAGTGTTATTGCGAGGTCGCACCTAGTTCAGTTCTAATTGCGAGTTTGCTGCGCCGAGTTCAGTTGCTATTGCTAGTTTTGTCTCGCCGAGTTCAGTTGTTATTGCGAGGTCGCACCTAGTTCAGTTGTTATTGCGAGTTTGTTGCACCGAGTTCAGTTCTAATTGCGTGTTTGTTGCACCGAGTTCAGTTGTTATTGCGAGTTTTGTCGCGTCTAGTTCAGTTGTTATTGCGAGTCTGTCGCACCTAGTTCAGAAGTTGTTATTGCGAGTTTGTTGCGCTGAGTTTAGTTGCTATTGCTAGTTTTTCGTACCGAGATCAGTTGTTTTTGCGAGTTTGTCCCGCGCTCCGACTGAGCCCAGTTTATTTTGCCAGTTTGTCTCGCCGAGTTTATAGATAGTTGTTGTAGGACGTTTGTCTCGTCGAATTAGTTTGTATTGTCTCTACGAATTTAGCTGTTTATATAACGAGTTTGGTCTCTGCGCCAGTCTGCGCCGAATCAGTTCTGATGGCGTGTTTGTTTTCCACGGCCTCGCAGAGTTGTTTCAGTGGGTTCACCGAACTTCGTTGTTTTAGCGAGGCTATTTCCTTGACGGGTTATAATGTATGTGTCTCGCTGAATTTTTAGTTGTTGGCTCTAGTTGTATTCTTACAGTTACTGTACCAAGTGATTTCGTCTCGCTACTTATTTCGTTTTTCTGTGGGTGGCCTTTATTGGCGAAGCTTCCTCGAAGGGATTATCTAATATCCTTCATTGCTCTGTCCCTGGACGGGGTATTTCGGGGTTGCTTCGCTTTGGGGTCCTACCCGTCCCTAGTGGGATTTATTTTCTTTTTATGGCAACCTATAGCTACAAACCGTTGTCTCTTTTGCCCATAGGAGGCTGTGTCGTTCCGTATCTGTTTGCTACTGTAACTTTATGGGTAAACCCCAAAGCGTCGCAGCCCCGATGCTCTCTGTGTTTTAGTCTCTGAGCTATCGGTTCAGACCTCAACTTAGGTTGTGCTCTTTTAAGATCCTAAGGATTGGTGGTCGTAGATTCATCTGTATGTCAAGAAATGGAAAAATGTTTTTTCTCCATAGCACAGTATCAAGAAACTCTATCTTATATCAGACGCAAATGTAATGTTAGAAAAGTCTTCGGCCTATTTTTGGGGGGTATTTCCAAGGCTCGTTTTATAACTCTAAACATTTTCAAGCCGGAGTAATTTGTTTGTTTGTTTGCTTTTTTCAGTCCTATCTTGCCATGGGTTTTTATGCAAGCCTTTATTATGGACCTCCTTTCAACTGGGGAAAAGTGGGCGTGGTTGGTTTTACTCACCTCAGTTATGCCATTTACTGTTTAGCCCTCTAAGCCCAGAATGTTAATTATACGAGTTTAGAGTTTAGCCCTATTTAATAGCCCAGAATGTTGTGTCATGATGAGTGTTTTTTCTTTGTGGATCATGGACTACATATAAGTGGTAACCCTGGATACGTGTCACTGAATCCCGGAAGGGAGTATTTTTGAGTTATGGGAGGAACATACAAAGTATTACTGGATTTCCAGCTTTTGTGGTCATGAAGTTCCCTATTAGAGTTACTATGTGAGTAATCGCCGACGGGCTGATTCTCCCCATATCTAATCATAGCCCAGGCATTGTTTGTAGGGGATCCCAGTGAGAATATATTACTATTCTCTCTGGGGAACCCGCATATAATGCCTCTATATTCCTGATTAGATATATTCGACGTGCAGTATGTGGTCCGTTGGGATGTGTTACGTAACCTTATACCCCGTGTTCAGTATTTCAGTCCACACCTCACGCCATAACTCGCTCAGTCTTTTCGACAGGACGACCGTCACTTTGCTTCCCCACCCACCTCCCGCAGCGATGAGCCATCCTCTCCTCTGGGAGCTACCTGCTCCCAATCGCCTCGGGCTGATTCTCCCCATATCTAATCATAGCCCAGGCATTGTTTGTAGGGGATCCCAGTGAGAATATATTACTATTTTACTAACCGGGCTGGGCCCCAGGCCCACGCCCGGTTAATAATGTTAAAAATATTTATCCAGGGAGCCCACTCACCACAGCGGTTTTCAGTTCAGCCCTGTAAATAATAATAATAAAAGAAAACAATTTTAAATATATACACAACCTCGTTCCCAGGGCTTTTCCCTTCTAAATTTTGTCTAAAAATCTTTAAAAAGTTAAAAACAAAATAGTTGGCGATTAAAATTACTTGTAAAATCCCCATACAAATCCTTATATTTTGAGCTATTACTGCTGTCGATGACGCAGGAGTTTCATTAGAAGCCGGTTAGACCGCCGCCTACGTTGCCTCTTGCCGCCGCTTACTAATCAAGCCTTCTGGCCTCAGTTCTGGGCCCAGTTGTTCAAAGAGTGGATAACGCTATCCACCGGATAAATCACTATCCAGTGGATAAGTGTTAACTAAACAAACTACGTACGCTATCCGTTGGATAGTGATTAATCCGGTGGATAGCGTTATCCACCCTTTGAAAAACCGGGCCCTGAGAGTTTGCTTATAAGATTTATGAAAGAAAGAAAAACAGTGACTGTAACAGAGAAAGTCTTTAAACTCCAAACTCCATACAGAATAATCGCAAGATCGTTTAAAATACCTGAGATCTACTGTGATCGATAAAAATTGTCATATAGAGCACTAGATTTGACTCCCAGAATGCTTAGCCTGCGTGGCAGGCGTAGACACTCCTCCCTTCCCTGTCTACGCCTGCCACGCAGGCTACAGAATGCCAGAATAAAGAGAGCGTGCATACGGAATGAATATTTTGTCTTTCTATTCATAAAACTCAAGCTACTGGCTCTCAGTGAAGATATCGATGTGCCATCCGTCGGGTCAGTAAGGCCCGGGCAAAACGACGAACTTTTCATGAGTCGAACTAAATTACAGGTAAGGTCGATCCCGGGCCTAAACTTTAATGAATTTAACTTATTGTTCAAATAGGCCCGGGCCTCGCACTTGGGACAAGTTTGTTAACTTTTAAGACTTTTGATCAAGACGAACAACTTGTCGGTACAAGATGAAAATTAAACAAGCTGTAGTCCTATGATAATCCCGTGTCGCACGTGTGACATGACTAAATTTTAACCAGTGAATAGGCTCTATGCGAGAGTTTAATCCCGGGGGGGGGGGGGGGGGGGGATACTCCCATATGTAAGCTATATAGATAGGTATGTGCGGTGGGATAGGGTATCGTTTTTTAGGTGCTCATGTAGTCCTTAAATAGGGTATCCTTTTTGGTCTGTTAAAACTGAACTACCCGTCGTAGTATAAACGAAGCGACTTTAAAACAGAAATAAACCCGACCTGTTCACACAATTTTGAGTTTATCGTGGGTGTGATTTGTCGGTTTTGGGCCTTAAGGGTATCAAATTGACGGGAGAACCCAACACATTGAGGAATAGGAATGTTATAGTTAAACAAAATAATTAATAAAACAAACAAACCAAAAAACAAAAAAAGAGGTGGTTAAACCTGCGTTAAATGTATACGATATAATGGAGGCATTGCATTGTCTGCAGAGGTTTTCTTGCATGCGCTATAATCGGCAAGCTTTCCAATTCGTTCGTTTCTCTAATAGCCCCAGTACGTAGTGGAGAGCGGAATTTTAAAAAGGCGAGCTGCTATGATTGTCCTAAGCCTTAATCCAATAGTGGCATTAAATATATGTGTTTTCGTTTCCGGAACATGCAGGAATATTCAAATGTTCCAGAAATTTCTGTTACCGGCTGGTTAGGTTTTCTCAAGCTGCACATGGCTTGACATATTTGTGATCTGAGTGACGTTTATTCGCTGTTATAAATGTATTCTTTTGAAAAAGAAAACATTTATTCATGCGGTGATGACTTTATTCAAATTATGAAAATAAAATAAAGAGCTAAAAAGTTCCGTTCTTGTCAACAAAGAGCATTTTCAATCCGCAAATGCAGTTGAGCTATAACATACGGAAAGAGAGATCCCTGGAATATTTTACTGCCTTCATTTGCCGATCGATGACCACTGACTGATCACTTATATTATATAAAGATTAAGGGAATCACCGGTCCCGACACAGAGAAAGGAAACTATGTTCGTAAAAATTTCGGGCTGCGAAGCAAGCGGATTTAGTGTCTCGCGTGAAAAACGTGACAGTCCACATCATGGCGAAGTTATCTTGTGGCATACTGCAGTATCTCCCCTTAAAGTCCGAAGTTCAAGAACTTTCGTCGTCCTACATTGCTAATTGTGTCTTCAACAGTTTTCTATCCTATACCGCCATCATGTTGAACATTGTAACAATCCACGCCATAAGAAAAACTTCGTCGTTGCCAAAACCTTTAAAAACATTGCTCCTGAGTCTTGCTGTTTCTGATGTTGGAGTTGGTTTTCTGGTCCAACCATTTTACACGTTATTTATTGTCAAGAGTTTACAAGAAAACATTCCCGACTGTATCACCAACGAGGCTTTTATCATCGTTTTAAAGTTGTTTTTTCTGGCTTCGTTATTTGGTGTTGTGGCCATAAGTGTCGACAGATTCTTGGCAATTCATCTTCATCTCAGATACCAGGAACTTGTAACTCGCAAGCCGGTGAGGGTAAAAGGCGGCATGAGTTTGCGGAATGGCATGTGGCATGACTTGCGGAATGGCATTATTATGCGAAATAAATGACTTAAAGAAATACATTAACTACAAATAACCGCTTTACGTAATGCTGCGGGCTCAAACCATACGATATTGTTCAAGATGGCGGCTGTTTGGTGACAAGAAGCGTATAGGTTCGCCACTTTTGTGTTCGTGGTAGCCATATTTTTCGGTCAAAACAAAGAAAAATTATCCTTTAAGTGATATGCTGTATTGTGGAGGTAAATCATTTTAGTTATCAGGTTGTATTTTCACGAGGAAGAAGTGTTCTGTGTCGATTCTGTGCAAGAAATGAAAGTCACGAATTATAAAATTATTTGAGTAATAAGCATAAAATATCCATGACAGATCCAGATGAACAGATCGAGGGGTTATATTTTGCCAGTTATATGGGTGCTGTGATTTCTTGGAAACGGCAGCTCTCAGAAGATATCAATAAATTAAAATTGGATTTGATGATAGACTGTGTGACTGTGCTCACACGTGACACTTCACAAAAATAACCCAACTTCGAGCACTAAATTCGCCAAGAAGATAAGTCGCGCTTAGAGGCACCTTCTATCTAGAGGATTCATGCACATTCGAAGAGCAACTGGCCGACATTTTCGGCAAATTCCACCACGCAGTTTCATATATAAACGCCATTTCCTGTGTAAACTTTGCAGAAATAAAAAAATAAAAAAGTGATGGATTTCTTCCTAAAAATACAACCTGATAACTAAAATAATTTACCTCCAGAATACAGAATATCACTTGAAGGATAATTTTTCTTTGTGTTGACCGAAAAATATGGCTACGACGAACACAAAAGTGGCGTTGTAAATGGGTTAAGTTTAACCTATACGCTTGTAACGCTTCTTGTCACCGAACATCCGACATAAAACGTGACAAGATCGTATGTTTGAGCCCGCAGCATTACGTAAATCGGTTATTTGCAGTAAATGTATTTCTTTAAGTAATTTATTCCGCATAATTATGCCATTCCGCAAGTCATGCCACATGCCATTCCGCAAACTCATTCCGCTTTTTACCCTCACCGCTCACAAGCGTGTTGTTGCAGTGGTGATCTCAATATGGCTGTTAAGTGTAGTTCTTACAATAATCCAGTTTTGGCTTCCAACTGAAATTTGTTTCGTAATTTTGTCCACTATTTTAGTTGTTTGTATCCTTGTTACAACAATAGTCTATTGTAGGATTTATTTAGTTGCGCGACGCCACAAGAGACAAATGCAATTGCAAGCCCTTCAAATGCAAGAATTACAACAAGTAGCACAGAATGGTGACATGACAAATTTCGCGAGCCTCGTAAAATCTGCTGTTGATGTATTCTTCGTATATCTCGTGTTTTTGGTTTGTTACCTACCTAGCTGTTTGATTTTGGCTGCCAATGCAATCCACGGCCCGAGTATTGCTAAGAAGAGGTTTACACTGTACTCATGGACACTAATATTTCTTAATTCGTCTTTGAACCCTGTGATCTATTGCTGGAAGATGAGACACATTCGCCACACTGTCATAGGCATACTGCGAAACATTGTACGTCGGTACAGAAATTTCTAAGAGCTTTGCTAAGAGCTTTGCTAAAATTGCTAATTGAAAAAGGCTCTGCAATTTGGAGTGTATAAGCGATCCAAGATATTGAGCGGTCGGTTGTAAAAATTGTAACAGGGTCTTTTGGGGAATTTAACTCCATGGTTGAGCGGGAGGTGCCCTGCTACCCTCCGGATCTTTTATATCAAGTGGACCAAAACATCATCAAGGAACATGATGTTGACTCACTCAAGTACAGACAGAACTCAAAACTATTACTAAAAGTAAAATTGTCATAAACATGTTGTAACCAATAGTATTTCGACAACTCAGTTTGACTTGCATATAAAGCTAAGCAAATAGAGGAAATTTTAAGGGAGATTACTTTTCGCGCTCTTAGAACCAACAGCTCATTTCTTATTCAAAGGTTTTGTTCTAAGAACAGGTGCAGAACACCTTACAACTTTTAGATTGCGATGTTTCAGTGAAATGAACTGAAATCTACTTTTTACCGAAAAGTGTTTCGCAACAAAATGTCGCGGAAATGTGTTGAGTGAAATAGTCGTAAAAACACGGACACCTGTATTTAGCCGTAGCCCTGGACACCCTGCATATTAAAAGTAAGTAGTAGATAAACCTGTATTTACAAAGGGTTGTTCGTTTCGTTGTGCAACATGCTACTGAATGATTATATTATCATAGAACACAGCTGTATACGGAGTATGTTCCTCTTCCTCAATATAAAATGTTGATTTGATCACACAGGGTGTGAGTGTGGTGGTGGAGAGAGGGGTGGGGGAGGGGCAAACCTTCAAATGCTTTCTCTGAAATCTCCTTTGATGTACACGCTTATAGGCGTAAGACTCAAAGATGGAGGGTATATGTGGTGTGATGGTAGGAATGGCGGTGGGAAATCATGGGAAACAATTCTCCCCTTCGACGTGGGCTTATACAGAAGACTCGAAAGGTGCTGGGGTGTGTATGGTGTTAGCCTGTTCACAGACGTTTATTTTTTTTTCTGTGAACAGGCTAGTATGGTGTTGGCGGTGGGGGGAGAGGAGGGGAGGGGAGGCAAGGAGAGTATAGGAGAGGGTGGGAGGGGAAGGTTGCCAAGTGTAGCTCAAGACATCTCTTTTCATGTTTGGCATTTTCACGTTTCTCTAATTTTCGGGGGTTCATAAACAACTGCTATACACTGTAAACAAGTCAAAAATAAACAACGGAAATCATAAAATGGGGTATATACAAGGTCCTTCTGCTCCTAAACTACCTAGACCCCCCTTTTATATTTCAAAATGTAAGTAAACAACCAATAGGCAAAGTTTGAATGAAAAAATATTGTAAGTTCTATTTCAATGGAATCACCTTAACATTGCTTCCATCGATATATGTAGATCCAAATCAGATACAAGCAAAACAAAGTTCAAAACACTTTGATCCGGCAGGGTTTAATTATTAGTCTATTATCTTTTTCTGCAGTCACTGTGGTTGATTGGAAGTGGAGTACAGTATAACAAGAAAAAAAACTTAGTGCCACACAGTAGGGCAAAAAGAAACTCGGCCGCCATCGGAGCGAGTCAAGTGCGAACTGGGGAGGGCCGCTGTCCACGGGCGCGCTAGGCGAATATTTGACTGAACGGGAAAAAAAGCCCAAGGAGTGGTTTGTCCAGCCTGTTTGCAAGACTACGACATTCCAACACTCCTGGTGACTCCAGATAATAAATGCTTTTCTGACCATTGTGCTTTTCTTTTGCAGTAGGTTCACGAGTTATTTGATTTCAATTTACCGTGGCCTCCAGCAAAGAAATAAACGGAATTGTGATGGGGCAATGGAATAGACTACGATGATTGCCTAACCTTTCCTTATACGCTGTAGATTGTTGAGCAGCAAAAAATCGCTTCTCGCTCGACTACTGAGGGTAAGTTGGAACTGCTCGTAGTGTACTTTTAGCAATTCTGTTATGAGTTGTAAAGTTACAACAAAGCACATAATAAAATACTTTTATTGCATATTTCGTGTGACACTAAACATATGTGCACTATTTTACAACATGATATAAAATTATTTAATTCCAGCACAAAACGTAAAAAAAAAAATAGTTGTTCAAAGAATACAAAAACTTGTATTAAAAATTGCGGATAACGAAGATAAGAATTTATGTAAAAGAATTTTAAATATATTTTCTTCTCGAACTGAATTAACATTAAAAATACAATTTCAAATCATATAAGATTTTTGAATCATGCGATTGGATAGATCCTAAACACGTGACCTATCATCCACTTAATGGTGGTCACGTGCGATTCTTTTGAAGAGCATACAGTACGTCATCTTGATTGACATTCAAACGAATTCTCTGCTCCAGGTCACGACGGCCAGACTCCACTAAAAGTAGCTTCCAGGCTCCTAATCGACAACAAACAGCCGCGGCTTGCGATGGTGTAGGGGACGAGAGACCTGGTGGAAACAGATGCAAATAGGAAAGAAGTCTTTGGACACAAATAATAACCATTATCACTCTTATCAACGCAACAAACAGAACAAACGCAATAAAGGTAATGAACCAATCAGAACTCGAAGAAATACACGCAGCTGGTGCCAAACAATCAGTGCCAAGAGCGGGAAAACATGCAATCGGTGCCAAGAGCGGGAAAACACGCAGCCGGTGCCAAACGCAGGTAAACATGCAATCGGTGCCAAGAACAGAAAAACGCGCGTGGTTTTGATTTTGTTCCTGATTGGTTGAACAAAAACGTATGTTTGCTCTGATTGGTACGATGTCAAATCAAAGTGCGCTTACATACTTACATGTACTCTAATAACAAGTGGTTGAGAAATGAAAATGTATTGAAAAGTTCCTATTCTGACGTTTAGCATGCTTGTACATAGCCCATAAGGATCCTCGTAAGAAGCGAGGTAAGCGGTGAAATTTGTCGCATTTGGTCTACACTTAACTGAAGGATATTATCGACCATAAATTAAAAATAAATCATTAAAATTCTAACGCACGTAGTTCTTTTTCAAGACATTAATGGATTAATGGCTTTGAATTCGAGGTAGCGAAGCCTGACTTAACAAGACATAGGTAACAAGAACGAATTTATTTAAAAAAACTTACCTTCAATACGACAAAAATCAACGAGTTGCTGAAAAACCTGAAACGAATAAGATACATGAAGCCATTAGCAAACAACAACTGGCTCTTGGAAGTCATTGCGTAATACGGTTCGGATTCACACAAACCTAGTCGAGTATTGCATCAGGCTATGTATAATAAATAAAATAAATTTAGAGGCCTGCGCACATTTCCCATGCAACAGCCAGACGCATCCGCGATATAACGGATGTAAAACTCATAGATATAACGAACAAATTTTGCGGAGCCGGCAATTTCTCCAGTAAAGACTGATTATAAACTTCTACAAACTATGAAACTACGAATCAACTCACATCTCCAAACGTTGCCTCTTCCAGCCCGGAGCTACGAAACTCTGCGATAACTGACTTGATAAAGAGACCTTCTACTTGTGATAAGCACCTGGAATAGAAACAAGAGCGTAAAGCTGGTGGATAGAACACCAAACAGTGCTTTACAACAACAATAATAAATAGTGACCTTCTGTAAGTAACGACCACATGAAAGTAGCGACCTCTCTCCCCCAGTGGAAAAAAAGTGAAAATCACGTTTCATTGTAAGTCAACATGTTATTCGTTTTTACCTCGTTTCTGATCCTGTTAACAACTGCTGAGTAACTCCTTTGCCAAATTGTCAAATTTCTGTTCCTGACAGTTTTTCAAAAAATTATTGGATCAACGAGTTACAGCAAGGCGCCCACTTTTAATTAATTCACATTATTTCGTGCGTACAGACTAACCAGTCAGAAGCCGAAGAATAGATATCCTTGACTTCTGATTGGATAGTATACGCGCACGAAAGAATGTGAATTAATTAAAAGTGGTCACACTTTTGGGCGCCTTGTTGTAAGATTCCATCATTTACCAATGAATTCACTAAAAGAAACTTTTTTCTATTTTAAAAATTAAACAATTTGGCAAAGGAGTTACTCAGCAGTTGTTAACAGAATCATCCTCGGACATGCACTTACTTCATGGCGCGTATCTTAGGTGACGAGAACATATCTTGTAAGGCTGAATCCACGTGACTCATTCCAACCAATGCAGTTCCCTTCTTTTTGGAACGCGAATCTGCGATCTCTACTGCTCTGCGGCATATATCCAAACAGCGGCGGGCATCACCAGACACGGCGGCTACCTGCGAGGTGCAGAGACAACCAAATGACAATGTACTGCTACTACTACTCACTCAACACAGCTTGATATATAGATCTTGATCCAACGTGAGCAAACGTCAGTGAGTTGTTTACCCAGCTGGCTGGTATCTAGAGGGCCATGCATAAGCTAAAATCTAACTTGCACGAGAACGAGATTCGCCGAGAGTTGGAAGGGTAAGAGTTGCACGTGAGTTTTTTTTTTAACTCTCAACAGCCCGGACCAAACGAGATAAAGCCCTCGACGACTCTGAAGAAAAAATTGAGTATCAGGCCAAACGAGAGAAAGAGTTTAAACTCTCGTTCCCGTTTGACCCGGTAAAGGTGACATACTTAACAAAGTTTCATTATTCTTTTTACCTTTCTGGAGACCAGCTGTATAGCATCTGGTTCAAATGCATTTAATCCAGCGATGCGAGACATAACAATCTGCTGTAGTTGCGAAAAGGTGTACGGCTGGAATGTCAGGCGGGTTAGTCCCTGAAAAGAGATGAACTTGTACTCTCAGTTATCATGATCAGTATTCGCCCAAGCACTCGACGAGTTTTCAGAAGCTTTTTATCCAATCAAATAATAGCGCAAGCACTCCTGAGTATTCCAAAGTGTCACGTCAGCATGATGTCATAAGGACAACACGTTGCTAACATTTCTGACGAAAATCGCGAGATCACTTAGGTAATTCTCATAGACGGATTTCGGCCGAAACATTCTTCGTCCCCAGAGCCCGCGATTATTGTCAGCACCAAGAATCGCGGCCTCTGACTGGACAAAATTTTTTGAGCTTGCGCAAATTAGTACTCGTTTCCTTTGTTTTACCAGCCAATCAAATTTGCGGCGAAATTGAAGCTTGCCCAGAGGTCGCGATTCTTGGTGCTAACCAAAAGAATCGCGGCCTTAGTTAATGATCTAAGCTAGTTATCTGGCTACTTTCTAGGCAAGCCACTCAAAGGGCAGAAATACATGTGATTATTTTGAAAGCTTGAAGAGTTTCCTTACCAGCCGGCTAGAGACGCGCTTCATCATAATTCTTTCTGGCAGGTCCATGGTGTTCGCAATGGCCAACACAATAAGCCGAGCATGTCGCCGTGTGGGCCACTCAAACAGATTGTACAACACGTGCTGTTTACGCGTCCACAACAGATCCAGCTGAAAGATAGCATATCATCAAACACATATCCTGGCTAGCGTTACTTCATTATAAACATATAACAAGCTTTGTAAACGAGTCATACTGGTCACCAACAACAACAACAACAACAACAACAAGCTTTTTTAAGTCTTGGGTTAAAATACATAGATTTTCACCTCCCGCAAATTAGCAGGGCTATTCGAGGCGGGAGGTGAAGAATATAAAAACCTACTTTCAAAAAGACCTGCGAATGCACATTGTGAAACCAGTTTCATTGCCTCAACGTAAAACAATCGGGAAGATAATTTTACAACGAAAAGTGTTGCCATTCGATGTTTACATGTAATCGTTTGAGAAACAAGAGCATTAGCTTACAGCTTCACAAATTTTCACCACTAAGAACACGGACAGCTGGGTTTTAAACAGGCAAGCCGTAAATCACGACAAAATGGCCAACGAATATTGTAACAGAGAGGGAATACCAGTCACTACTCGCGGCCGCATGCGTAAAACTCGCTCGCAGTCGCTCGTGTGAAACTCGCAGTCGTATGCACGGACCTCGCAGTGACGCGCGTGACACTCGAAGTCGCGCCCGTGAGACTCACACAAGTCAATTTATATTCTCAAACTCATTAATAATTCATCAAGTTAAAACAAAGGAAATCATAACCGTGTCGGAGGTTTGGAAACCCGGTCTTAATTAGCATAGATTTTTACGATTTTATTTCTCCGTTTACTCCTTAGTTTTTGTTTCGATTGAGAAGATATATCAAACACTCGAGACAGTGTTTCATCGGCTATCCAAACACCTCGAATTTCGTCAAAAATACTCCGCTGCGCGTCGTATTTTCAACTCCATTATCGGTGTTTGGATATCCTGATGAAACACATCCTCGGAGACCCAGGGGCAGATAGTGGGGGCGAGCGAAAAAAATCGGCAAAGAAAAGTAGGAGCGAACGAAAATAGCTATTTTCGTTCGCTCCTACTTTTCTTTGCCGATTTTTTTCGCTCGCCCCCACTATCTGCCCCTGGGTCTCCGAGGATGGATGAAACACTGTCTCTCGTGTTTGATATATTACGTCAACAGCCGTTCAATTGATGATCAACAGTACTGAATAGCGATATTAGCCAACCATTAGTCGATGTTGAACTTTTGATTGACGTTTACTGTCTCGTACCTCATCCACCAATAGGATAACAGGATCCCTGTCAGGGGCTGGTGTGTTGAAAATCCTATCTAATAGATTGGAGGCATGTTCGGGTGTGGCTTTCTGCCCTGTTAGCAGCTAGGAACAAATTGAAGAATACACATTAAACTAAAAGATCACATACACTTGTCATTTGCTTGAAGAATATAGGAAAAATAAAATGTTATGAATTCTAGCTAAATAATGAAACTTCTTCAATTTCTTTGTTGGAAGGTCTATATACGCATTTACCGGTAATGCTTTATTCCTTGCAGCCCTAAATTTCTTAATTTACTAACTAAACGTGATTGAACAACACTCCATACAATGTATACTGAAACTACTTAATTAACCATAATAATATAGCACTGTTGGTCAATCAACAGAGTTTACTCAAGACCACTTTATATACATGTACTTTTGCTAGGTCTGGAAATTCCACACCTTTTCCAGAAAAAGTGTGTATGAACTCTGTTACATGCAGGACTGCACTAACCTTAAGGAAGGCCGAGTAAGCTTGAGCTGGTTCTGTTAACTTCATTCCATTGATTTCTACAAATGTAAACTCTGGCAGATCATCCTGGGCTTCTTGTATGCTGCGTATGACCTCGTGTACAGTAGCTGTCTTCCCTGTGCCTGGCACTCCAGAGATGTACATGCATCTAAACACACAGGGAATGCAAGTCAACTCAGAGAATGTATTTGACTTGACAGACATGTTGTGTCTCCACCGGATCCACTGTTAACCCTTACAGTGCGACTACTCAAAGCGGGCCAGTTTGAAGAAAAGTAACCAATCAAAGTGTTAATTGAGAACAAAGGATGGCGACCTTTTTCGTAAACTGACCAATCGCATTGAAGCATACAGACAATAGTTCTACAACAAAATTTGACACCAACAAAGTGTGGACCTCTCCTTTTGATTGGTTACTTTTCTTCAAACTGGCCCGCCTCGAGTAGTTGCACTGTAAAATTTATTTTAATATTGACTGTAACACCTACCCTCCAGTCCCGTCAAGAAGTTTTCCCTCAACAAAGCCATAGATATCTGTAAACTCCTTGTCACGGCATGGAAGAGATGATGGAACTGCTGACACATGTAATCTGAAATATAAACAAACAGTATTAACAGGTAATGACATTTGAATAAATTAACCAACATATAAAAATCAGTAGCCTCCTGTGCAGGTACGGTATTTCCTTGAATAATAGCCACGGTCCCTCAATTAATCACCCCCCTCAAATAATTGGCCCCTTTGGTGAAAATATTTGAAATAATTGCCTCCCTCAAACAATTCGAATAAATTAGCCAACATATAAAAATCAGTAGCCTCCTGTGCAGGTACGGTATTTCCTTGAATAATAGCCACGGTCCCTCAATTAATCACCCCCCTCAAATAATTGGCCCCTTTGGTGAAAATATTTAAAATAATTGCCTCCCTCAAACAATTCCCCTCCCCCCTTCCCACTCTCCCTCCCCTATTTCTTTCACCTCCTTGCTGTCAAGTTAAAAATTTACACCTTGGATAGGAAAAAAGCTTTGATTTAATCATTACAACAGAACAGTAACAACAGCTCAGATTTTGATGTGATGTTGAAGTATTTGACTTTTCCTTTATTTCGCGGAGCTCTCTAATTAGCACATTAGCACTTCCAGCAAGCAATAATCCCCCCCCCCCCCCGAAAAATCACCCACTTTTGGAGCAAAAAGATAATAATTGCCTCCAGCTATTATTCGAGGAAATACGGTAACTGAACTCAAAAGTAACAGCTTTGGGAAGAGAGAGCACTGGCGTGAGGGGAGGGGAGGTGAGGCAGAAATGTTTAAAAGGGTCTGGGGAAAGAGGGCTCTCCAGTCTCCAGTCCTCTCTCCCTTCCACATACTCGCCCCAGCCCCCTTGTTATATTTTCTCCTCCCCAGTGCTCTCTCTTCCCAGACTGCTTCTTTTGAATTGCAAGACTAATAAAATGAGTAAATAATGTCAGAGTAAACTGTCTTACCAAAAAGCACAATACAAGGACAATGTCCCTGGTGTTTCAGTTCTAAGTTCCTACAGGCTAGGCCACTTTATCTCCCACTTATTCAAGGTACAGTTGTAACAAAATGAAATATTAGATGATTCAACATAGTAACCTACTTTTTTCTTGCCATTTCAAGTGGTGTCCCTGGTGTCTTGCACGGCTGCTGTCTCTCAGGAATGCTTGGTGTCATTAAGCTTTTCCTGGACGGACGCCTAGCACTGCTTGTGACTGGAGTCTTTGGAGTCTTGCAAGTATTCCTTGGGGTTTTCACCTTTTGCTGTGCAGGGGTCTTTAGAGGTGTTTTCTGGGATGATCTTGCTCTGGATGGGGTTTTAGCAGCAGATGTACCTACAGCAAACATAATGAGAAAGATCACGTTAATCAGTCGGTGACACTGAAACTACTCCTGAAATTTTTTTCCAAGTTCTCCCAATAGGAGTAACCTATGACATTCAACACACTGGTCAGAGCCTAACCTCTGAGCTACAGGAGACTTATGAGAGCTTAGGCCATATAACTACTACCCCATCTACACATTCACTTGAGCTATTAGCCAGTAGGGCCAGGTGTCCTATGGATGTCCATTTTTTTAGTTCTAAGGTAAAGTTCATTCCCCTCCTAGGGATTGGAGGAGACAGGACTAATAGCATTTATTACAGACGGTTAGCGGTTTGACATGCAAACAAGGCGAAAGGGTCTGGCATTGTATTGGCCCATTAGCCTCATTTGTAGGCTCGATTACCAACTGCTGTTCGGGAAAATGAGCCAGAATGAAGACCAGACTCGAGAGAGCGGCGGAAATCGAGCCTAACTCGTTTGCATACTTTTTAAAAACAAAAGAATATTTGACTACGGGCTCAACTGTAATAACAGCTATTGGTGCTGGCACTTGACTCCAGTTTCCATAGCATGAAGTGACTAGATTGCTACTGACCCTTCTGGATGCATGGGATCCTTCCACCTTTCTTCCCTTGTTTTGGTCGGTACTAGTCCTTCGCAGGTTACAGTACATATACATGTACCTCCAGCATCTTTTAGCCAGGATTTGAAACCCGGGCATCCAAAATGTTATATGGGGCTAAAGGCCCCATCCCCCTAGGGGATTTGGGGGACATGCAGAAAAGAAAAGTTTACGCAATTAAGGTTACTGTAAACCTTCGAGGGTGCCTTCCGGAAAATATTTCCTATGCGCGTTGTTTTAGAAGAAACCCTAGAAAACTATATATCACTGTAAAGGTAATAGAATGAAGAATCCGATAAAAGCACTATTTTTGTCCGTTGTTGTTCTGTTCGGCGCGCGCAAACCTTCGAACGCAAAACTGACAGTGTCTGCTTAACTGAGTTACAAGCCTTCGCGTTACCGCAGACATCAAAACAATCTGGACTATATCATTCAGGAGATAATGGGCTAACAAAGTGTGTGAGGCTTTTTCAATACTCTTATTGGTTCCCGAAAAAATATATTTTAAAGTTAGACAGTGGGTATGTTTTCGATGCGTGTCACGTGCTGGGACGCCACGCGAAAAATATTTCGAATTTCGTTAAAGCCTCACACACTTTGGTGCATTAATGCCTAACAAACATTTTGGCCAAATTTCATTAGAATCCAACAAATCTACATACCCTGTTAATTCATTTGAAGAGAGGGAATTCACACAAAAACAAATCCGAAGTTTTCGGGCAGAAAAGATTTTTGTAGTTTTCACACTTAATCAAAGCGGGTGTGAATGCGGTCATGCCGCCGACCAATAGAACACAACATAGGAATCCCCCAGAGAGCCTCGTGACAAGGCAGTCTATTGAAATTCACGGGAAACGACATTTCCATGCTTAGAATATTGGGGAAAGTGAAGTCTGGCGCACAAAATTCATCGGTGAAACCGAATCAGTGGAAAAGAAAACAACCGCAGCGGAATGCACGGGAAGAACAAAGGAAGAAAAAGGCTGGTGAAAGTGGCGACGAAACTGGAATTCATCCAAAGCAGGCGTTGTTTGCGGCTATAAATGCACGCGGGTATTAAAGCTTTCCTTGATAACAGCCCTTTCCTCTCTTTTCCCCAATAAACGGCGTACGGAAGCGTAGATTTTGGTGTCATAAATTACAAGACAAGTATAAACACAAGAATCAAAGCGACGTGAAATACGAGGCGCGGGGTGAGATTGCCGTGAAAAAACGTCACGGGGAGCTCTGCGGTTGACACATTCTAATTGCCTTATAACACCTTAGTGGATTTTTTACTTTTATTTGAAAACACGTTTTTGTCGATAACTCGCGCGCATTTCAAGTTTTTCAAATTATTCTTTTTGGAAAATGCAGAAAAAATAGTAGTCTTTAATTTGGCTTGAAAAACAAATTTTGCAAAAAATCGTCCCTTGAAGGTTGACAGTAACCTTAAGCATCCTAGTAGGTGCATTTTCCATAGTTTTTGCACATGTACATATTTATTGAAAGATTTTCAAACTTGCTAAAAAATAAATATAAAATTAATAACCCATAAAATTTCTCCAACAAGTGGGCATCCACCCATCTGGCTAAAAGCCTGCCCTGCATATCAGGTTAATGCCTCTGTTAACAAATTGCCGGTACCAATTTATTATACTCCTGGGTGGAAATAGGTACTGTGAGAGTGAAGTGTCAAGAACAAGTCAACACATGCAATGACCCTCGTCAGGGCTTGAACGTTAATTTTATCAGTAAGATGTCATTACAGTACCTTGAGGTGTGTCCTGTATTGATGTGAATGTCTTTTCACCCTTAGAAGACCTCAGGCCGGTTCTTGCTGGTGTGGGCCTAATTTGACCTGTTTTAAAAATAATCACTACAGCGTTGTTAATATTATCTTGTGTATACAATGTATGGAGGCATATCTAGTAAGTAACGGTCAAGTTATAGTAGTCCCACAGAAGTGTAATGTAAAGTGATGCAATCACCATTGTCGTCGTGATCATGACTGTTACTGCCTTGCATTATTTCACCAAGAAAATGACACACACAATGCAATGAGTCATCCTCGAGTAACATACATGAGGATTTGCTGATTTAACCACATGTTATACCTCAGAGCCCGGTTGTTCAAAGAATGATTAAGCTTAAATCCACGATTGGTGTGAATACTGATTTCAGTTTTGTAACTTTTCAGGGAGGTTAACAACCGCGTCGCGACAAACTAAATAAATAAATAAATAAATAAATAGACGTAAGGGGAGGGAGGGATGGGGACGCAAAAAGACAACCACTGCACCGACACAGCGAACGCACAAAGTGACGAAGACCGAAAATGACGAAGCCCGAAGGCACGTGGAAATGGCAACGCATACCGCGCACTAAACGACCGCTGACCACCACGCTGCCACAGAACACTAAACGCTGAGCGAACGATACAGGACAAGCCAAGAAACACTACGCGAACCCAGGGAGCCATCAACACAGGCAACCTAATGAAGGTCACGCTAAACGCTACCAATACCAGGCCGTGCGGTAAAAGCTCCGATAAATATGCCAGGAACGCTATAAGAGCCAATCCGGGAACGCTACAAGCGATACGCCGGGAACGCTACCGAAGCAACGCCAGGCGATACACCAGGCACGCAGCAATGGATACGCTAGGCACGCTATGGAGATTCGCTGAGAGTGCTAAACAACAACGCGTAGAGAACTCCGAAGGGAAGCAGGGGAAAACGCTAACAGAACCATCTAAACGCCAGACGCCCCGCCGGCTCCTAGTAGTTAACTAAGTTAAATACTATTTAACTACATTTAAATTCTGTAAAAAATATTTTTTGTCTACTGTCTTTCAGTTTTGACTTTGAGTAATCTCACACTCTACAAACACTAGCAGTGATAAAACCTCCATTTGACGATTAATCCAGGATTAGTGTTGATCGGCTTTCAAACAACTGCATGGGCCCTGATGTCTATGTTGGGGCCCCAGTTTATTTGATAAAACACAATACATGCACCTGTGATACAGTTAATAAAATAATGTAAATTTTACTTCTTCCATTGCTTTTAACTTCAGCCTCCCAACGATCATCATCATCATCATCATCATCATTATCATCATCATCATCAGATAAATCACTAGCATCACTTGGTTGAAACACGCTATCATTGTCACTATCATTCCCATCATCACTGTATCTTGATTCACTCTCCAGTACTTGCTCCAGAACTTCTGCAGTTCCTACAGAAAGCATTAAATCATGCAAAAAAAAATTCATTATAAGACTGAAAGTGCCTATAACCCTTGCTCAGACTATATTTTCCCCGAAAGTAATTGCCTTATGGAACATTATTTTGCCAAAAAAACTTCCAAGTTTTGAATTGCCATTTTTTTACAGCTATTCAAAGTTAGTGAAAAATCATCATTTGTGCTTCCTGTGTCATAATAATCGAGCGATAAAAGAGTCTGGGGACGAGTGTTATAACAATAATAATAAAATAATAATAATAATAGAATACATTTATGACGTAGCCTCCGGAACACGCTTCTGACGGTCTTCACAACTTCACTGCTTTTCTACTCTCTAAATCATCAAAAAATGCCAGATCAATGCACGGTATACGGGTGTTCAAACACAAATAGCATAGAAAAGGGAATATCTCTTCAACAAGTGATCGTCTTCCGTAGGCTACGTCACAGAACAGCTCGGCCCAGGCTCACCGCGCGCGCAGATTTTCAGCGCTGAGGCGCGGGTTTAAATGCTTCTAAAATAATGAAGGAAAAAGAGAATTGGATTTTTTCTTTTAATATACATGTAATATCTTCAACCTTCCTAGTTTAAGAAAAATATATAGCTAGCGAAGGGTTATAGGCACTTGAAGTAAGGACTAGTGGATCAAAAGGCTGTAGTTCGAAATATCAACTACTTGCATGGAGGAACTGAATTTGTTACTCTCCCTAGGTGTAAGGTGGGATGCTACATGTAGTCCAACACAGATTGCCCCCCCAACATTTTTCTTAGCGCGTTAATTGTCCCAACATATACCTGGGTGGAGAGAGATGCTGTAATAAAAATATATTGTAACGTGTCTATCACAGGAACACAACACAACTTGGACACTAGCATTGTATAAGGATTGAACTCTCAGACTCTAGATTTCACTACTGCCAACTGACAACATAATGCAATACATAATCATTATGACAGTTCATCTACATTACATAGTCTCCTTACTCACTCCGAGTTTGCAGTCATTATTTATTTGCACGATAACCCAAATAACAGATGCAAAAGAGATTACATGACTGTACAATATATCTACATAATTATAAAACATAATAGTTACCATATCTTTGCCTTGGAGACATTATTGCATCATTTGTCTTCTTTGTACTGTGGTAGCCTTTACTTCTCTTGGGAGTTACATTAGATTCATCAGGGACACTGCGACTTGCTCTTCGTTTCACTGGCATGGCACTGTTGCCATTGAACACTAATGGCTCCAAAGGTACCGTGCATTTGCTGCTTGCTGTTGTTTTGTTGATACGAACAGGAGTCTTACTTTTTGTCTTTACTGTGGAATTATCTACAACTGTACAAGTATAAAAATGTGTACAAAATTCAGTTGATCATATAAATCCAGCGAGTGACTGCATTTTCAAAGATCAGTGCATACATGTAGGCCTCAACCATTGTTATATATCCTAGTCTTTTATCTTCCAGTATATTTTTAACTGATGTATAGTTTCCTTTTTATTAGCCTTTTTCATTGTATATTAATATACAGTCGAACCCCCTCGTGGAAATGGCAAATGGCTGCTTAATAGAGGTTGGCTGCTTAATAGGGGTTTTATTTACAGTATTGTACTGATATTGGGACTTTGATAGCTGGCCGTTTAATTGGGGCTGGCCGTTTAATAGGTGGCCGCGTAATCGGGGTTCCACTGTACTTTTAGTTGTAGTTTTTAATATTTAGTTTTAGCTGTAATTAGTATCGAGGGCTACAAGTTCGTCAGTCTCTGACTGTAAAGTGTTTTTACCCTCTTTAAATAAAGTTGTTATTATTATTATTGCCATTAAATTGTTGGAAATATTGATTGAAATAAATTTAAAGTGTACGGAAAAATTGGATACAAATATCAGCCATTGTGGGGGTTAAATTTCCTGTGTGCCACCATTTTGTATTAATGATGTATTGTTGTTGCCATTATTGTCACAAAACAATAGCTCTTTTGTTGCATAACAAAAGCCCTGGGTAACCGTGAAACATTATCAAATCCAAGGTGGCGGCATGCGAGTAATTTGAAACCCAAAATGACAGATTTCAAAATAATTTTACTTGATTTTCAACAATAATTGATGGAAACATAATCTAAACCGAAAATTATTGAATGGTAACTTGTTCAAGGATTCCTTAAAAACCAGTCAGAATGAATGCAGAGGAGAAAGAGAATTACTCCAGAATTATTGCCAAAAAAATGTAAACTTGTAGCTTACCCATTCCTTTTGCTGGTATTATTCTGGCCTTTGGTGTTTTCGCAGTATTAGTCAAACAATTTTCTTTAACAAGATTCTGTTTTCTTGTTGATGCTCTCCTTGGAGTACAGTTGGGAGTTTTAACATGATTTGTACTTGCACTTTTGGACACAGATTCCCTGGTGACCATTTTAATATTGACAGGATGAAGGTTATAATACCGGTCAAACCTGTAACGCACATAAAACAAGTCTTCCTGGGAAGTTCTATGTAAGCAGTCTGGAGGTATATCATGTGGTTCAAGTCTTAAAACAGTGCACTTCCGTGATATGGTTTCAGCGTCAATATCCATAACGCAGTGATTACGAACATCCTCACTTGATGATAAAAATAATTCTCTCCAAGGTTCTTCAATATCAACTGTTATTATATGCTTTGACAATTTTAGCAGTTCATCATAACTAAAATACCACTGTATTATAGCTCTGTTGGGGTCAACTGTTCCTTCAAGCTCATATAACTTGTCTATATGTCCAACAAGGCACTCATTCTTAGTGCCATTGATAATGACATCATCACCACAGTTGATCAAGTTTCCATTAAACTTGCATTTGCTAATTAACGAAAAGAGAGCAATATAGATGAGTTAAAATTCCTGATATGAAAAGCATCAATCTTGTACCCAGAGTCCACAGTCTCCTCGGTCAGTGGTTGGTCGTCGCCAGGTGGAACTCGGGGGAATGGAATTGTTCATCCCAGAAATCTGGGATAATGGTCACTTCCGCTGCCATTCTTGTTACATGAACAGCCAATCAAAAAATTGGATATTTATTCCATTTCCCCCAGAGTCAGTAACCTGGCGATGACTACCGCTGACTGAGGAGACCGTTGACTCTGGGTATGAGATTGGCACAGCATCATTCCAAGGCACCGTTCAATTTCGCCAGTGAAGAGCGGTAAAGCAGGGAGCGCGGGGCTTGATGGGAAGGAGGCACATAGCACTGCACATGATCAAGGAGTTATCCCTGAGGTGATGATATGCAGTTATAATATTATTTATCAAATTACAATAATTATTTTATTTTAAATTATGTGCACACTTACTGTCTGGCTACATGTTTCAGGGTGCATTTCACAATGGTTGCGCCGGAGATCTTTGGTGTGAGATGTACATGTACATGGAATGCAAGCACACCTTGGTACAGTGTAGGTGTTTTGTAGCCTGTGAGTAAGCTCTGTACTTATTGAATTATCACTAGATAGGGAAAGAGACCACAATGTTGCATGCAATGTTATCTACTTCTGCAACACTTCATGCTACAATTTCAGGACACACAGTGCAGTTCAGACATAATTTGTATTGCACCGCGTGTCCAGGCCTGTAATTAGCTTGACACTACAATTAAAGTATAGATCTGCAACCATTAAAAAATTGAAATCTCCAAAGACTCGATAACTTTTCACAGAACGAACCAGAACCAGAGATATTTTCTCTACATTAACATAAATTATTCCCGTTTCATAACCGTTAACACTAGTTACATTGTAGCATCGTGGTCGAGCGGGTTATTTAGTCAATCTACCGTGTAAATAAAAATAGATGACACCCTACACTGTGGTAGGAATGGGATAAATATTTCTACTGAAATACAGTGTAGTTCGTGTAACTTCGGCCCGTGGCTCCTCAAATTAAAGCTTTTCTAGACATCTTTATAATATTACCTGTAAAAAACTTTTCCGTCATCTATAGTTCCATTACCAATCCATTCCAAAGTGTCAGTGGAAGAGTTCCTATTTCTTCTGGTGGGCATTTTACCAAAATATATTGTGGAGAAAGCTTCAGCAAATCTCAAATCTGGCCGTCATTGCACGTGCACGAGAATGAATGGAAAACTGGGGAGAGTAGCTCCTAGTCCAATCCCGTCCCAAAAAAACACCAAAAATTCGGGGGCCTTGGGAACGAATGTAGAATTTGAATTTTTAACGCGCTCTCATTTACTCTTCGTCTTTACGTGGTCGCGCTCAAAATTACGCCCATTTTCCCCTTTGCGCGGTTTTAGTTGTATTCAATATGGCGTCAACGAACTTTTACGAGTGTGGCGTTTGTTTCTTCAACTCAGATGGACCACAGAAACGCCAGCATTTGTTGTTCAGGAGAAAGAGAATGCCTGCTTCTTGTATTCCCTGTAGGAGTCCTTCCTATGTTTATAATTTCCCTGCACAAGATCGCAAATGACTTTGAAGCTCACTCGTGCGGAAACTCACTCGTTCGATAAACTCTTTCTGTTTAAATTTCTTGGCATAAAAGTGGTTACGGCACCAATGGCCATGGCATCTTCTTCTTAGTCAATAGATTTTAGATTTCCAGCTAAGTCCGCCGTATTGACTGAAAGACCGGAATTAGAATATTGTAAATGGTAAGCGCCACCTGTTTCGGTTGGTCGTTGAGTTTGGAAAATTTCTTACCATTATGCAACGGTCACCCCAACCGGTTTTTTCTTACAAATGGTAAGCACCCCTGGACTCCAGTGGGCATCAAACGTTGTAGTGTTTGTTCAATTCACGTTCCCTTTAAATATTTCGAACCATGCCCATATTTGGTGTGTCACGTGACCAAAATGAAAAATGTCTAAAAACTCGGAAGGATTTGATCGTTTTTCAAATTATAGAGCGTTTTCACGTGACGTCATCAAAATTCTAAATTCAAAACTATTGATCATACAAAGCTGTTCTTTGAGTATATTCTAGACATCAGTGTCGCTAATTGCTGAGAAAAATTTTGCGCCAGCAGAGTGCTTCATTTTGGAGATAAAGCGTTTTGGGGTGGTACTCAAAAAAGTTTTACACGGGGAGGCTCCGCCCAGAGGTCCAACCCCTTATCCTTTTATATACCATTTTTGACAGAAAAGGTACCCCTTTCATGTACCTTCCATGGAAAATGGTACCCCTTTCATATACCTTCCACACCTGTGCCTGTTGTTAAAGACTTAGGTATTCACCTCGACGCAAGCCTCAATTACAACGAACATATCTCTAAAACCGTTTCAAATTGTCTATTTAAACTGAAACAAATTAACAGAATTAAGCATCTGCTGGATAGAAAAACGCTTTTGTTAGTAATGAATTCCTTTGTTTTTAGTAAACTACTGTACTGTTCAACTGTTTGGAGTAATACCAGTAACAGCAATATCGATAAGTTACAAAAAGTCCAAAACTTCGCTGGACGAATTATTCTAGGCCTTAGAAAGTATGATCATATTTCTGAAGGGCTGCGATCATTGAACTGGCTTCCTATTAAAGAGAGACTCATATTGAATGATGCAACTATGATGCACAAGTGCATCAACAACTTTGTCCCAGACTACCTTGCAAATAAGTTCAAATTACGTTCCCACGTCCACGACAGACAAACTCGATCGTCTTGTACCCTGGACATACCGTTTTGCCGCCTATCAACTGGTCAGCGCTCTTTTACTTACAGAGGGGCAAAACTCTGGAATTCCTTATATTAAGTCTTTAAAATGTCCTAAGAATTTTAAGCGTCATCTTGCTAATTTGTTATTAGATTAATTTCCTACATTTGTAATACTTTTAATATATTTATTGTAATTACTATATTATTGTATTTATATTCTTAATTAATTTAAATTTGTATTTGATGCTGAAAAACCCACTTAGGGAGCTTCAATAAAGTATGTATGTATGTATGTATGTATGTATGTATGTATGTATGTATGTATGTATGTATGTATGTATGTATGTATGTATGTATGTATGTATGTATGTATGTATGTATGTATGTATGTATGTATGTATATTAATTATGAAAAGGGTACCCCTTTCACATACCTACAGTAGAAACACTGCATCCCTTTTCTATACCCTTGGAATGAACTTAATGAACAATATATATCTCCAGAAGGAAGTGGAAGGAAGCTGTCTTACGATGGCTAAGAACTTCAAACCTGCAGTCCACCTCATACCCAAATGACAGTTTTCCCTACCGTTTTCTATACTCCAACTCGTGAAATTCCTACCCTTTTCTATACTCCAACTCGTGAAATCCCTACCCTTTTATATACCTCCAGTCTGAAAAGCCGTACCCCTTCGGGCGGAGCCTCCCCGTATAGTCCATTAAAGGGAGTACCCCCCCCCCCCCCGGGGCTGTTGATTTTATTGTAGTTCACTAGATTTTAGACATTATCACACACGAACTTGTTAGTGATAGGTCTGAAGAATTGTTTAAAAAGTTTGTTGTTACTGTTACTTGTTTTTGCTTTGAGTTTTAGTTTGCTTTGTCAGAACTGAATCTGGTAGTTGTGAATAATAACTATTGACAAGTTCTTTGAGTTACTATTACATGTAATATAAGAAAGTTTGTTTCTAAAGTAAGCACCCTCCTACTGACAATACCACATAGTGTATGATTTTCAATGACAAATGAAAACTGATTATAATGATGTTAAAATTTCAATAATGGTAAATAAATTGACATAAGTTGTTGTTTACAAATATAAAATTAAATTACAAAATTTGAAAATTATATGACCAAGATTTAAATAGAGCGTTTTCACCAAAATAACAAGATCGTTTTGCGTGCATCAGAAACATCAACAAACTCAGAGATTGTAGAGTAGGTGGAAATAAATATATTCCCCAAATTTTAACTTGGCAGTGTTCATTGCAACGAAGTTATCGGGAAAACAATATTCGGAAAATTACAGAGCTTAGTAAGGGTCCATCATATTGGTGTACCAGTTTGGAACACCAATATGGCGGCCAAAAATGTCAGCGAGAAGAAAAAATATTTTGCTTCCAAAGTCATGAGTTTCAGTTCGGAATGCTTTAGTTGTCACTTTTAACCAAGAGAATATATTCTCTTGTTTTAACTTATTAGCATATCGGAAAATTATTTAGAAAGTGCGAAAATATTGGTTTCTGTAACATTTCAGGCCACATTGAGCCAAGCCGTCTCAAATTTCAAAACGCTTTATCTCCAAAATGAAGCACTCAGCTGCTGGCGCAAAATGTTTCCCAGCAATTAGCGACACTGATGTCTAGAATATACTAAAAGAACAGCTTTGTATGTTCAATAGTTTTGAATTTTGAATTTTGATGACGTCACGTGAAAACGCTCTATATTCAGAGTTTCTTTTGACCTCTGTTTCAAAACAAGTCCTGGTACAAATCCTTTCATATGAAAATTAGTTTTACTGACAAGTTCATTTTCATGAAAATCAAGCACATTTCCATATGAATGGATTACTTTCTATTGTAGATTACAGCGATCACTAGTCACACGCGCCCTCGGAGCGAAAAGTCAAGACGAAAAGTTGTGTCAGTGGTGGACGTCAATCAAACCGCCTCTCTGCCAAAAGCTACTCGAAACACAGGCAGACCAAGCTCAATACAATACAATACTTTAATTTGACACTCCCCTCACGGGGCTTTTCAGTGACAATAAATTAAATTACAGTAAAGCTCGGTATTAGATTACCGGGACGAGACCCTTGCTTATGAGCGGTATTGTGTTACAAAGATGCGATTTATAACGGTTTGTATATGGGAAAGCAACGGTTTTGTTTTAAAAGGTAAAGAATTCGAATGTTTTATGAATAAAATTGACTTACCCCGTTGCTTTGGTATATTCTTTGTTGTCTGCTCGCTTCTCAGGCCGATTTGTCGCGATTTCGGCGAGTTATCGTTTTGGGGGTTTCCCATACAAACCGTTATAAATGGCATCTTTGTAACACAATACCGCTCATAAGCAAGGGTCACGTCCCGGTAATCTAATACAGAGCTTGGGCTGCCTGTGCATAGAGAAGACATGTGTTCACTTCCAAGGTTTAATTCACTGTAATCACTTCAATGATCATGTTACATATTGAGTACAATGGGTACAATAAATCACGTGTGTATCATGCAATGCTAGTCACTACACTCCTCCTTCTTCAGATCCGTTCCTCAAAGTTGACATGGCTTTCTTGCCACAGATTTACATAATCAGTGATCTCTAATAATTCTTGACTGAATAATCAATAATTATAATAATAATGTATCCATAACAATGCTATTGAGTGTTCAGTTCAGTGTTGATTGTAGGCTCGAGTCGATTGTGCTAGTAAAACTGGCATATTATGCTAGTAGCACTGCTCGTTTTTTATCCAAATTATGCTCAAATTATGCTCGTTTTTCAAAATTATGCTACTTTTTTCAATATTATGCTCGACAAAAAATGGGCAAAACAGTAAGAAAGGTGAGTTTTATTAACCTCTTATATTAATAAATCTCTTAGATGAGATGCAAGACCTGGAAGTTCTCGGGATCTGCTTCGGGGGTGGCGGACGCCATTTTGTCACGTTGTCACACCTATGAGAGTGGGACTGGGAACAAGGTTTTCTAGACTTCCGGTTCCGGTTCTTCCCCCAAAAAACTAAAAAACTATCCCAACTAGGCCCTAGACATCGCCGACCGTTTATTTGGAGAGCTTACTTTATGTCTGAAGTCAATTTATCATTACGATAAGGGATATTTGAGCCTGGTTTTAGCACTTCCGTTCTTCAAAATACAAATTATGCTAGCATTGCTTTTTGACAAAAAATCTAAAAATTATGCTCGTTTTGTCAAATTATGCCAAAAATTATGCTAGCACAATCGCCTCGAGCCTAGTTGATTGTTCTTATGGAGATCTTAGCTGTGTAAAGATGTCGATTTGGTTTGTCGCTGTGATCTGCGTAATGGCTGAGTTTGCGTGGTAGGCGTAGTCACAGCTGGGGTGCTTACCATTTAACCAAAAATCCCGGTAATTTCGGTTGGAAAGCAAATGGAACAGTAATTTTCCGGAAAATCCGTTCGGAAATTGTGGAGTACGTTTTGAGGTAGTCCTTTTATTCCGGTTGGAACGGAACGTCGGAAATGTCCGTTCCATTTGAAAGTTTCTTCCGTTTCCAGGCTCCCTTCGCGCGGTTTTAGTTGTATCAACATGGCGTCAGTACGAGTATACGAGTGTGGCGTTTGTTTCTTCAACTCAGATGGACCACATAAACGCCAGCACTTGTTTTTCAGGAGAAATAGGATGCCTGCTTATTGCATTCCTTGTAGGAAACCTTCCTTCCCTACACAAGATGGAAAATATATGACTTTGAAGCTCACTTGTGGAAACTATAAACTCGTGCGATCGCGATCGAAACTCACTTGGGTATGTGGGAACTATGATCTCATATCTTTGAATTTTGTTTATATTTCTTGGCATAATAGAGCTTACGGCTCCAAGAAACATCGTGTTGTCTTCTTCTTAGTCAAGAGATTTTAGATTTCGACCCTAAAATCCCCAGTTACAAACGTTAAGCTAAGTTCGCCATATTGACTGAAAGACCGGAATTAGAATATTGTAATGGTAAGCGCCACCTCTTTTGGTTGGTCGGTGAGTTTGGAAAATGTCTTACCATTATGCAACGGTAATCCCAACCGGTTTTTTCTTACAAATGGTAAGCACCCCTGGTGTGCGTTGGGCGATGGTGTCTTGAGTGACAGCTGGCTGGCACGAAATTTCGCTAGGTGCCGCGAATTTCGCTCGAAATTTTCGCAAGCCAAAGCGAAATTTCGCAGCAGTTAAAACAATAGGCTTCCGAAATTTCGTTTGAAGCGAAATTTCGTTCATTTTCGCCGAAAAGCCCCGAAAAGCTCCGAAATTCGTCGAAATACGTTTGCATTACTTTTGCACAGTACTGTATGTAGGTGGTACTACTTGTATGGTACTTGTTTCTCGTTCCTTGTCTTCTGTTGGGAAATCATCTGTTCTCAGGAGCTTGAATTTTGATGCGTCTCGGCACACTGTCTTCTGGTCATTTGCTCTTCTAGCCTGAATTGTAGAACCAATAATCTTTGTGATTATGTAGATGTGTGGTTCAAATGGTGTTTCTCCTTTTCTCTTCTGTTCACGTTTGAGAAGAACTGCCTTTCCGACGTTGAACTTGTGTCGTCTGGCTCTGTGTCTTGCATCGTGGTAAGTCTTCAATTTCTGTTTGTACTTGCTATCTCTCTCCCTGACTTCTCCGTCCTTGTTCCCTTTCTCTGTTGGATAATGGTCTAGGTTGGTTTGAATCTTCCTGTTCATTAGTAATTCATATGGTGCAGTTCCTGTTGCTGGGTGCGGGGTCTCCCTGTATGCTTGTAGCATGTCATATGTTACTTCATGAAAGTCGATCCCTTCTTCGCGGGCTATTGCTGCTGTTTTGTTGATGCGTTTGTTAAACCCTTCGACTTGCCCTTGTGCCTTGGGTGTCGTGGTGTGACTTTCTTATGCTTGAATCCCATTTGGTCTGCAAATTCTGTAAATTATTTCGAGTTGAACGTTGGTCCGTTGTCAGACTGTCCTGTCCTGGGTACTCCATGAGTGGCAAATACTTTCGTCATCTTCTTTCGCACTGGGTTGATTGATGTAGATCTGACAAACTCCACTTCCGGGTATCTTGAATATTGATCTATCATGACAAGTGCGTATTCATTACTCGGGAATGGGTCACAGAAGTCGATCTCGATAGTCTCCCATGGTCTGCCCGGCAGTTGAGTCATCTTAGCTGGCTCAGTGTGGTGCGTGTTGGTTGCAATCTGACAGTCGAAGAATGTGCTGACAATGTTCTCGGTGCGAGAATTCATAGTTGGGAACCAGTATTTTCGTTGTAGCATTTCTTTAGTTTTGCTGAGACCCAAGTGTCCTTCCTGGTAGGCTATCCGGATGATTTTCTCTCTCAAAGATTCTGGAGGGATGATTCGGTCAAGTCTTAAGATCAAACCATCTGCAACGTACAGCTCTGCTCTCAACTCGAAGTATGGCTTGAGGTCTGGATCGGCTTTGTTCCATTTGCCTGTTTCTATAGCTTCTGCCAGTTTTGTGAGCTCATCATCCTTAGCGGTTTCCTCTTTGACTTTGTCTAGTACGACAGCGTGCTCTGAGTGGACAGTGGCGATTACGTATTTCTCGAGATGGTCTGTTCCTGTTTCTGGCAGTGGATGTCTGGACATGTAATCGGTCATGTTGGTCTTCCCAGGGATGTGAATCATTTTGAAGTCGAGATTTTGCATCTTCAGGATTAATCTTTCAATGCGTGGTGGCAGTTTGGCGGCTGGATTGTTAAATAGTGGTAGCAGAGGTTTGTGGTCAGTGGCTAACTGAAATTCCGGGGCACCCAACAGGTACATTTGGAGCCTGGTGGTGGTGAATTCTACTGCGAGCGCTTCTCTCTCGATTTGGGAGTATCTCGTTTCGGTGTCGGTTAAGGTCCGGCTGACATAGTGGACTGGCTGGAATCCATGCTCGGTCTTTTGAAACAGTCCTCCGCCTAATCCCTCTGGGCTTCCATCACAAATGACTTAGGGTGTCACGGTTTGGATGATATGGGACGAGGACTGGCGCTACTGTCATGGCTGTTTTCAGATCCTGGAAGGCTCGATCCTGTTCTGCCGACCATTCGAACTTTGTAGTATTTTGGTGAGCTTTCTCAGTGGTTCGCAGCGGCTTGAGAAATTGCTGATAAACCTGGATAGGTAGGCTACCATTTGGAGGAAGGAGACTAGTTCCTCTTAGACTTTGGGGCGGCACAATTCTGAATAGCTTGGATCTTGGTCGCGCTTGGCTTTAGGAGGTCAGAATAAGTGGCCATGGAAATCAAGGGCTGATTTTCCAAATTCACATTTCTCACGTCGCAAGGTTAAGTTGTAATCTTCCAGTCTCTGTAGCAGTATTGAGAGATTCTTGTTGTGGTCGTCCCAATCTCTACCGCCGATCATAATGTCGTCACGGTTGTTAAGAACTATGGGGATGCCGGAGATTATCTTGCTGATCTCAGCAGCGTCAAACAAGTCTTGGCTGTTGACTCTGCCGAAGGCGAGGCGTTTGTATCGGTAGTTTCCCAATGGAGTGGAAAAGGTCATTGCTTTTCGTGATTCCAGATCAAGGCAAAATTGATGATATCCATGGTTGAAGTCGAGTTTGCTAAAGACTCGACAGTCTCTGAACTCAGTCACGAAATCTTCGGTGATTGGGGCTTGCACGTTCCGTGTACGAAGCATTGATTTGTTCAGGAGGCGAATGTCTAAGCTGACTCTGATGTCGGTAGGATTGTTCGGCTTTGGCTGCACTACGATTGGCGAGCACCAAGTTATGGCCTCGTGATCTGGGACGTTTCTCGACGAATTCAACAACAACAACAACAAGCTTTATTAACTCTTTGGTTAAAATACATAGATTTTCACCTCCCGCAAATTAGCAGGGCTATTCGAGGCGGGAGGTGACGAAAAACAAATTATAATAAGGGTAGCTAACAGTAGGGTTTTAGTAATAAATAACAAGAAGAAAATTATCAATTTATATAATGGCGTAGAACAAAGAAATTAAAGTAGTAATTTTGTTTCTGTATAAAGTAGAGAAGAGAAAGGAAAACTAACTAACAAACTAACAAAACAAAACTAATCAAACAAAATTAAGAAAGAGATTTAAGGCTATCTATGAGGGAATTGACTTCAACATAGTCGTCCTGAGCTGAGAGTATATATCAAACATATGGTTGCGAATTGTTTTTCGGAAAATTGACTTAGGTTTGTCTCTCAGGGTAGGTGCGATATTGTTCCAGACTAAAGTTCCAAAACGGGAAAATGAACGTTTTTGAATTTCCAGCTTAGCATCTTTCTGAAAATAGTTACCTTTTGCTGCGGATCTAGTATTGTATCGGTGGACTTCATATTAGATTTTATGAAGAAAGCTCGAAGAGGTGACGGTGCAGATCCATGGGATATGTCGTGCATTAGGTTCGCGACAGCTTCGTAATAGATCATTGTTACGGGTAGAATCGATCGATTCATCAATTCGGTTCTGAAGAGGTTTGATGAGCTGACATATTGGACTCGTCGAGGTTTTTGTGCAATTGGTGTCGCGTTTTCTTTCAGCGTATGGTGGATTTGAATTTCTTTACCATCTCTCATTGCCTTGCCGACTCCTTGAAACAGATTTTGGTGTCTGTTTACAATTTTCTCCAGTTCGGGGTTCTGATGCTGGTCTTTGTTCACGGTTTTATTGGGCTCTTTTAATCCTCCGGTCTCGTCAATCTTTAGCATGCCAAGTTCGTCTAGGCTTGGTCTTCCAAGTAAAGGTAAAGAGTCAATCTTTCCTTTGATTACCACGATATTTGCGTCGGTTTTTCTTGTCTGGTTTTCAATTCTCACGGTACATTCCCTTTGATTGGCAGGCCGTGGTTAAGTGCTTTTAGCTTGATTGTTGTGGGCTGAAGTGCCATTTCCGGTCTTTGTGTTTGGAGTTTTCGAAACTGAAATTCATCCATGATATTGGTATCTGCGCCGGTGTCCGGTTCGATGGTGGTTTCGCTCGATGAGTCGCTGATATCGGACTCCCTGATAGGTTCATCGTTACGCAAGACCTGGCGAATTTTTCCGTTGCCGTGCGATGGCTTGTATTGCCTTTCCTGTCTTGAGGCATCGCGTCCCGGTTTTGAATATTTCTTTCGAAAGTTATCTCGCGGTTGACGGTGTTTCGTGCCTCGAGGATTCGCGGTTTGTTTACTGCGGCAAACACTGGCGTAGTGGTTTTGTTTCCCGCACGCGGTGCAGATATAGATACTAGCTCCGATTGCTGGACATTTTTGCGTGTGTAAACGCGCATTAAGTGACGACAAGGTTTTGAGGTTTCGGGTTGCTCAACGCGTTTCAATTTACGTCCGTCAGGTGAAATCTTCTTCTCTATTTCGGTCGCTTGGCGATTTGTTTCTTCGTCGACAGCAGCTTCGTCAAGGATCTTTTGAAGTATCCAACTGTTACGGATGGCTTTCACTCTAATTCTACTGTTTTCCATGGTTTTGATGAGGTGATCTCTGATTGCGTCATTTTCATCCGGATATTCGCATTTCTTAGCGATTTCTCGTACGCGGGCGTAGTATTTTGCGAGTGGCTCTTCGTTCTCTTGCAGAAGATTTCCGAGTTGGAATCTCGCATCTTTGTTTTTCTTTGGTAGAAAATGTTGGTCGAGCTTTTGCATGAGTACTTTGTTCGCATTATCTTCCGGTTAGCTGGCAGTGTCGGGCAGGGATTCTTCTGATTCTTCAAGGTCGGCGATATCGATGCGGCCCCCGTAGATTATTAAGCCGTTTCTTCAACTCTGGATCGCTGATACCGAAGAATCGGAATTGCCGTTCGATGTCTTTTCTCTATTTGTCCCATCAGCTTGCTGTGTCGGTTCAGAATCGCGGCCGATGGCGAAAGGTTTCATGTTAAGTTGCCTGTTTACGACGGTGACTTGTTGCATGCTTGCGGCTTGTGGAGCGTTGCTAGTGCCCTCTGCCATCTCGTTATCGGGCATGTCCTTAGGTGATTTTCTTCGTTCCTATTTCTTTGAATCCCCGTCCTCGTCGCCAGTGTAATATTGCGATTACTTACTATTGTAGATTAAGACATAGAGAAGACATGTGTTCACTTCCAAGGTTTAATTCACTGTAATCACTTCGATGATCATGTTACATATTGAGTACAATGGGTACAATAAATCACGTGTGTATCATGCGATGCTAGTCACTACAGAATGGTTTCGCATCTGGACTCGTTTTGAAACAGAGGCAAAAGGCAACTCGGAAATGGCCTATTGTATTTGATTCTCTGATCACCCTCCCATGCACTCCATGTAATACTCTTTAAAGACATGTTGATTTGTGCACATATTGGTCAATGTGAAGTTGGAGTTTTTGTGGTTAATAATCAATTCACGAAGATAGGTTGAAATTCTCTTTTAAATAAAGATATGCTTCTCTGCAGTCTTTGGCCTCGATATCTTGAATGTTGGGAATCAGCCGCTCACACTCCAACCTAAAGGCAGGATCAAGGAAGTCCTCATTAGTATTAAGAACACCGGACTGTTGAGCTGCCTCCTTCAACTGCTCCTCTGAAACTGGCAACCCTAAAAATTATGGTTGAGATTGTTTGAGCTGGGAATTTCTGAAGTGAGTTGAAACCACGTCCTTCTGCTACTACCGAACACCATGCAGAAGGTCACGACTTCAACTACTAATAGGCATTCTCATGCTTACAACACACTAAATAGTATTAAGCCCCCACATCCCTTTTTCATGCATAAAAAGCAAATACCATAGCTTCAATTTTGTTTTACTCGTCTTGCAGTTTGTTATACCGGAAAGGTTGTGTGGCATCAACATCACCATGATGTCGTCTCAGGAAAGCATGCATAGTTGCCAATGTTCCCGTCTCAGTTCCCCTGTCCATTGTTATGTAATTGAGTCTCGTCTCGTACAGGTACTCAAGGTACCAACGACCAATTAATAATGGACGGAGTTTGAGACCCATATACGAAGCCACAAAAGCTTTCGACTTGCCGTGTCGATGCAACCGTATATGGCGAGATAATAAGTACTATTGTGGTATCCCATTAGCTTATCGCGACCGCCAACTGAGTGGACAAAGTTAAAGTTCGGTCGACCTTTAGTGGTGAAATGTGTGCGCGTGTTTTTTGACAATAAAATAATTTGTGTTGCAAACAAAAAGTAGTGAAATGTCCTTTTGGCTTCCTTTTCTTTGCAGCAACACCACGTGTTTCGAGACCTTCTGGATCCAACTCATACATGACAGCGTTGACTAAGTCTCCTGGGACATTTAGTTCATGCTCCTGTCGAATCTTTTTATGCATGGCCCGGTATCCAAGAAGTCTCCCGGATCCATCAAGTTCCTTTGCAAAGGCTTGCCTAACGTCGTCAACTGTTACTTCCCTATCACTGTAAAAGATCGCAAAATGGCGAGGCCTGCGATCGAGTGAGCGAATACTCCAAGGATAACAAGAATAATCCCTTTTTACAAAGCTTAGAATTTCCTCTCGTTTCAACAATTGAGCCACGTATTTCTTCAAATCTTCCTTGAGGTCCAAGTCCTCCTTTATGGAGGAGCATTCTGGACTAAAATGGAATTAGATCGTACCCTGTATGGCATTAGATCGTACCCCATATTATTCGCTCGTAACCTCCATTCCATTCGATCGTAACACATATTATTCGTTCGTATGTTATACTATTAGATCGTGACCTCCGTGGCATTGGATCGTATCCTTCATGGCATTGGATCGTAACCTTCATATCATGGCATTGGATCGTTAACCTTCATGGCATTGGATCGTATCCTTCATGGCATTCGATCGTAACCTTCATGGCATTGGATCGTATCCTTGATGGCATTGGATCGTATCCTTCATGGTATTGGAACCTAACGTTCATGGCATTCGATCGTAACCTCCATGGCATTGGATCGTATCCTTCATGGCATTGGATCGTTAACCTCCATGGCATTGGGTCGTATCCTTCATGGCATTCGATCGTAACCGTGGTGGCATTAGCTCGTGGAGTTGAACCGGACCTCCGAGGAAACAATATTCAATTAGATCGGCCGTACTTTCTTCATTCGGTCAGCGGTTAATCTGGGGAATCCAAGTCTCGACTTCGTGCTAAAAGTTGCGATACATAAGTCGAACAGCATCAATCACCCCTTGAGTTAGTTCACCAAAATACAAAGAGCATTAATCTTGAGATGGTGAACGTCGGGCCAAACTCGACTCCTACGGTTCGTGACATTTGTATTGCCATTCTGTATTACTAGTAAATTCGGTCGTTCGACCTATTTTGCTTCAAATGTGTTTCTAGAGCCTGAGGAGTTTTTATAGTTAAAGCTTAAATAGAATCGTTTGACTGTGGTCAGTCTAGAAAATTAATGTAAGAAGTCATATTATGGTTTCCTACTTTCGACTTCATTTGAAGAGTTTGACACCTCTGTAATTTGCCATATGTTTTGGCAGTTAGATTTCTCTTGACTCGTTATATTGCAACAAGATATAAAACAAAACTATCTCTAATTAATAATTGTAATAATCTCTAAAGATCTCCCGTGTTCCCTCTGGAAGGACAGGTTCTTAAATACAATAAAAACATTTGGTCAAATATAAAGCACCATATATATAAGAACCACTTCAGCCTGAAAAAATGAAAGAGGTTCTTATACGAAAAATAAAATTACATAAATGAAATTACATGAACAGTATGCAGATATCTTATTATTAATTTAAATTATAAATAATTATCAGTTTGCACTTGTTTTGTAGATACACCATATACGGAAATAATTGTTTTTACCCTGTAATTAAGAACCTGTTTAAGAACCTGTTCAGCCTGATTTCTCAATAGACATCCGTTATATAAGAACAATTTCAGCCTGTTGCCAAAAATCAGGTGTTCTTATATGTGGGTTTTTATTGTACTCCGTGTAGGATGTGTAATTTCTTGCGTTTGTTGCTATGCCAGGCTTGGTTGTTTGATTAAAGCTACTAGCTAAAGCTGTTGTAAGATACAACAACAACAACAACAACAACAACAATTTATTAAGGTATTTCCATATATATGCATGGCATTACCTATTTAAAATAAAATAATTTTAAACGCATGCTTTCATATAACCTGCACGTGAAGAGAAAATAAGGTTCATTTTCAATTTCATTTGAATGGCAGAACGAACAGATTCTTAAATTCACAAGAGTCTTTGGCATAGTGTGTCTACCTGTTTCGATATGCAGCTTATGGTTCCCTAGTCAAAATTTATTTATAGCAGTTCTGTGATGGGGCTTGTGAGCGTTATGTTTTCTTGAGCTCGATTTGTTACCTCCTTTGTTCATTGTGTGCCTGGAGGGGCGGGATGGGGGGGGGGGGGGGGGTGTACACCCTTATTTGGCCTATATGGGGAATTGCCGCTTCATTTGGCCTCTCTCTCTACCTGAACAGGGTATTTGTTTTATGCGAGAGTCTCCTTAACAGGGTCTGAATCTTTCTTAAACAGAGCATGGTTGCACTATTGTCGTTAAATATGGGTTATACAGTATTTGAGATTGCAGACATTCCAGATGCTAGACCAAGTAACTTGGAGTTTAAAGATGATTTACAGTGCAGCCAGCTATGTTTAGGACAGGTTCTATCAACTGGCAAAACATATGGCAAATTACAGAGGTGTCAAACTCTTCAAATGAAGTCGAAAGCAGGAAACCTTATATGACTTCTTAACATTAATTTTCTAGACTGACCACAATCAAACGACTCTATTTAACTAAAACTCTTCAGCTCCTTACATCATATAGACAGTACCCATGCAGGCTCTAGAAACACATTTGAAGCAAAATAGGTCGAACGGCCGAATTTACTAGTAATACAGAATGGCAATACAAATGTCACGAACCGTAGGAGTCGAGTTTGGCCCGACGTTCACCACCTCAAGATTAATCCTGCTTGTATTTTGGTGAACTAACTCAAGGGTGATTGACGCTGTTCGACTTATGTATCGCAACTTTTAGCACGAAGTCGATACTTCGATTCCCCAGATTAACCGCTGACGGAATGAAGAAAGTACGGCCGATCTAATTGACCAATCACAGCATGAAATATTGTAATGTTAACCAGACAAGGTTGGTGCGGAAATTGATTTAACACGTAACTTGAGCCATGTCCGTTCAACGGTATTTTGCCGTTATCTGTTTTATCTTATGGTGCAAGGAAACGAAACAAACCGTTATAAATCCTTCAAATCTCCGTGAAAATGGGTAAGTTAATGATAAATATATTCTTACTTGCATCCATTGATGGAGTTTAAACGACATGTTTTGCGGAAGTATATACCAGTGATAAAAATATCGATGCATTCCGTAAGCATGTACGGTAAACATAGGTCTCTCTTACTTGATTACGAATATTTATAACAAAAGAACTTTATAAAGCCTTGTTAATTATTTGTTTCAGATGTTTAAACGCTTTAATTTCAACTTGCAAGTCTAGGGCCCCGAAACTTCATGTTTTGTAGTTTCTGGCTGTTCAAGAGAACGAGTTTGGTGAAATAGTAACAAATATTTTCTGTCATATTTCACTGAGTTTCATTCTCGAAGACCTATTCAGAATACTTAGTATTAGTATAGTGAGAACAGGGCCGTAGCTAGCGGGGGGGCAAGGGGGGCAGTTGCCCCCCCAAGAATGGGTAATGCTTTCTGAAAAACGAAAACTGCGTATGTTTTTTTCGCGTTCAAACAGCCGCCTTCTGGATAAAAATATATGCCGAGGGTCTTTCAAAAACAAGATTGAACATTTCAAAGGCTTGGTACTCCATCTCCCCAGATTTTGCTCGGCATATTAATCAAGATGATGGGGAACGAAGAGGCGGAAACTTCTTACTTCTTAGGTAACTAAGTAAGTAGTTATATTTTGACTGCCCGGTACCATACTAATTTGAACATTTACGATTGATTGAGAAATATATTTTGGAGCGGAAATCCAACTGGAGACATCGTTTACACACGAAATAGACTAATAAAATGTTTAGTGTACTAAGGCCGATATACGGTATGTATCAAGGTAACAAAACCTCGGAAATATTGCTGTAAGCACTAAAAATACCTGTCATTTTACACTGAATCGAGATTGATTTTTTGACAAAATATCTCATGGAAAATGCTCAAAATAGCATTTCCGAGCCTCTAGATTTCAAAATTTTCTGAGGGGGCATGCCCCAAGACCCCCCTAGCGGCTCGCGCCTTCGGCACTCGCTTCATTGCCCCCCCATTCAAAAAATTCTAGCTACGGCCCTGGAGAACGTATCCAACGTCGGAAAATTTCCAAACACTGAGAACGAAAGACTTTCAAAGTACTTTCGCTTTCATTTATTCACAGGGTGCATGGTCAGGAATGCCAAAAGCAATAGTAAATATGCGCTTATTTTGTGGAATAAATCTTGAAAATGGCCGAAGTCTGATATCCCGGTAATTCTTTTCCTAGCAAATCACTTCATCACTACTAGGAACCAATTCTATTTTAAGCTCAAATGAAATTGAATGTTTTAATTAACGCGGAAGGACGCGACTCTACAGTGACCCCTGGGTGATTTCTAAAACAAATAGTCAATCCTTGTTTGCAGGCTTCCTGCAGTTAGCTAGCATTAAGGAAGTGATTACCTTGAATATTAAATCAGAACCAACTTATGTAATATGACACGTTCGTTGGTTTCAAAGAAACAAAGACTGATTGTCCACTAAGCCCTGAAACACTCGAATGATACGAATTTATTCTCGAAAGTGATTTCAAGACGAAACTGCTGGCTTTTCTAATATCAGTTGCTATCATTGTCATTTAAATACGTCTATCGTGTATTGACCAATCACAGCATGAAATATTGTAATGTTAACCAGACAAGATTGGTGCGGAAATTGATATAACACGTAACTTGAGCCATGTCCGTTCATCGGTATTTTGCCGTTATCTGTTTTATCTTATGGTGCAAGGAAACTAAACAAACCGTTATAAATCCTTCAAATCTCCGTGAAAATGGGTAAGTTAATGATAAATATATTCTTACTTGCATCCATTGATGGAGTTTAAACGACATGTTTTGCGGAAGTATATACCAGTGATAAAAATATCGATGCATTCCGTAAGCATGTACGGTAAACATAGGTCTCTCTTACTTGATTACGAATATTTATGACAAAAGAACTTTATAAAGCCTTGTTAATTATTTGTTTCAGATGTTTAACGCTTTAATTTCAACTTGCAAGTCTAGGGCCCCGAAACTTCATGTTTTGTAGTTTCTGGCTGTTCAAGAGAACGAGTTTGGTGAAATAGTAACAAATATTTTCTGTCATATTTCACTGAGTTTCATTCTCGAAGACCTATTCAGAATACTTAGTATTAGTATAGTGAGAACGTATCCAACGTCGGAAAATTTCCAAACACTGAGAACGAAAGACTTTCAAAGTACTTTCGCTTTCATTTATCCACAGGGTGCATGTTCAGGAATGCCAAAAGCAATAGTAAATATGCGCTTATTTTGTGGAATAAAACTTGAAAATGGCCGAAGTCTGATATCCCGGTAATTCTTTTCCTAGCAAATCGCTTCATCACTATTAGGAATCAATTCTATTTTAAGCACAAATTAAATTGAATGTTTAATTATCGCGGAAGGACGCGACTCTACAGTGACCCCGGGGTGGTTTTTAAAACCAATAGTCAATCCTTGTTTGCAGGCTTCCTGCAGTTAGCTAGCATTAAGGAAGTGATTACCTTGAATATTAAATCAGAACCAACTTATGTAATATACCACGTTCGTTGGTTTCAAAGAAACAAAGGCTGATTGTGCATTAAACTCAGAAACATTCGAATGATACGAATTTATTCTCGAAAGAGATTTCAAGACGGAACTGCTGGCTTTTCTACTATCAGTTGCTATTATTGTCATTTAAATACGTCTATCGTGTATTGACCAATCACAGCATGAAATATTGTAATGTTAACCAGACAAGGTTGGTGCGGAAATTGATTTAACACGTAACTTGAGCCATGTCTGTTCAACGGTATTTTGCCGTTATCTGTTTTATCTTATGGTGCAAGGAAACGAAACAAACCGTTATAAATCCTTCAAATCTCCGTGAAAATGGGTAAGTTAATGATAAATATATTCTTACTTGCATCCATTGATGGAGTTTAAACGACATGTTTTGCGGAAGTATATACCAGTGATAAAAATATCGATGCGTTTTCAGACAAAGACCTGTTAGCATGTACGGTAAACATAGGTCTCTCTTACTTGATTACGCATCTTTATAACAAAAGAACTTTATAAAGCCTTGTTAACTATTTGACCCCCTATTTGTTTCAGATGTTTAACTCAAAATTTCAAGATCCAAGTCTAAGGCCCGAAGCTTCGAAGCTTCATGTTTTGTAGTGCTGTCTGTAGTGAGAACGCATCGAACGTCGGAAAATTTGCAACTCAACACTGTGACCGAGTTTCAAAGTACTTTCGCTTTCATTTAGCCACTGGGTGCATGTTTAGGAATGCCAAAAGCAATAGTAAATATGCGCTTATTTTGTGGAATAAAACTTGAAAATGGCCGAAGTCTGATATCCCGGTAATTCTTTTCCTAGCAAATCACTTCATCACTACTAGGAACCAATTCTATTTTAAGCACAGATTAAATTGAATGTTTTAATTATCGCGGAAGGACGCGACTCTACAGTGACCCCTGGGTGATTTCTAAAACAAATAGTCAATCCTTGTTTGCAGGCTTCCTGCAGTTAGCTAGCATTAAGGAAGTGATTACCTTGAATATTCAATCAGAACCAACTTATGTAATATGACACGTTCGTTGGTTTCAAAGAAACAAAGACTGATTGTCCACTAAGCCCTGAAACACTCGAATGATACGAATTTATTCTCGAAAGTGATTTCAAGACGAAACTGCTGGCTTTTCTAATATCAGTTGCTATCATTGTCATTTAAATACGTCTATCGTGTATTGACCAATCACAGCATGAAATATTGTAATGTTAACCAGACAAGATTGGTGCGGAAATTGATATAACACGTAACTTGAGCCATGTCCGTTCATCGGTATTTTGCCGTTATCTGTTTTATCTTATGGTGCAAGGAAACTAAACAAACCGTTATAAATCCTTCAAATCTCCGTGAAAATGGGTAAGTTAATGATAAATATATTCTTACTTGCATCCATTGATGGAGTTTAAACGACATGTTTTGCGGAAGTATATACCAGTGATAAAAATATCGATGCATTCCGTAAGCATGTACGGTAAACATAGGTCTCTCTTACTTGATTACGAATATTTATAACAAAAGAACTTTATAAAGCCTTGTTAATTATTTGTTTCAGATGTTTAACGCTTTAATTTCAACTTGCAAGTCTAGGGCCCCGAAACTTCATGTTTTGTAGTTTCTGGCTGTTCAAGAGAACGAGTTTGGTGAAATAGTAACAAATATTTTCTGTCATATTTCACTGAGTTTCATTCTCGAAGACCTATTCAGAATACTTAGTATTAGTATAGTGAGAACGCATCCTGTTGTATCTGTGTATTTATCAAGTAGAACGAACACTGGAACAGGAGAAGAACGCAACTCTGTTTTAATCTGCTCGATCCATCTCGTACTTGCACATGCGCATCTAATCTTATGACGTAACCAAAAACCTAATATATAACATCTCCCCCTTCAAAGGGAATAGTTTCTAAATATCAAGGAACAACAATTCTTATAATATCAACAGTTAAGCAATGTCATCACTTATGACTTGTAATCTTTCAAGTAACTTGGTGGTCCGCGAGTTGACCTTGTAGGATAACGTTTCTCAGTACAAGTGGAAGTAGGAATCTCACATGCAGAATTCGGATGAACTAACAAAGCATCATCGATATTAGCAGACTCAGGAATATCCAACAACGAACTAGGATTAACTATCAGAGTCGTATCAATGTCTGTAACAGGCAAGGGAACTCTTGGCAATGGACTTTCAGGACAAGAATGTTCACGACTATCAGTCAAATGAGACTCATCCAATGTTGCTGTAGGAGGGGCCGAGGTACACGGAGTTGTCGAATCAGGAACAGTCTCGCCTGATCGGTCCACATTGGAAGCCATTTCAAGTGGCATAGGATGATCTTCAGTTACTGAAGGATTAGCCGGTGCAACAACATCTACAGGTCGCCTAAGCAGTTGATCCACATGTCGTTTCCACAGGTTACCTGACACTTCAATCATATAGTGTCGAGAACCAAGGACCTCAGTGATGACTCCACGCATCCACTTTTCTCCCCTTCCATAATTTCGTGCCAGAACTGTATCACCTGCATTGAACTGGCGGAGGCCTCTTTTTGCAGTGCGACTAACCATGGTACTGTACTGGCGAGCTTCAACATGCTTCTCAACCGAAGGAATCAGCAAATCCAGGCGAGTGCGCAACCGCCTTCCCATAAGCAGCAATGAGGGAGGTTCGCCCGTAGTAGAATGTGGAGTGTTTCGATAAACTAATAAGTATTTAGCAATGACAGCAGTCACATCAGTGTTAGTAAGCTGGGCTTGTTTGATTGCAGATTTCAAAATTTGGACAACCCGTTCAGCCTGACCATGTGTGGATGGTTTGTACGCTGCTGAAGTACGATGTAAGATTCCATTGTTAGCACAAAACTGTTCAAATTCTCTGGCAGTGAACTGTGCGCCATTGTCGGAAACAAGAATTTCTGGAAGACCATGCCTGCTGAAGATATCACGCAATGCAGTGATGGTTGTTCTAGCTGTGATATTTGTCATTTTTACCACCTCTGGAAATTTGCTGTAAGCATCAACGACAACCATATATGTACATCCAGAGATCGGTCCAGCAAAGTCCACATGTATGCGAGACCAAGGTCGTGCTGGAAAAATCCAGGGATGGATTTGAGCTGTAGGAGGCGCTGATCTCATGGACTGGCAAGTGTTGCATGAAGAAACAGTTCTTTCAATGTGGGAATCGATATTGGGCCACCAAACGTAGGATCTTGCCAATGCCTTCATTCGAGAAATTCCGGGGTGAGTTTCATGCAGTTCTTGCAAGACCTTCTCTTGAAGCAAAGAAGGGACGACCACTCGAGTACCCCATAATACGCAGCCCTGTTGGGTACTCAGCTCATCTCGTTTGCTCTTGAACGGTACCAGTGTGGGATCAACTATCCCAGGCCATCCACTGATGACAGAACTGTACACTTTGGACAAGACTGGATCCACCTGGGTCGCTTTCTTGATCATCTCACTGGTCACATTGGTTACAACTTCGGGTTCCAAGAAGTAGCACTCGATATTTTCACATTTGGGTGACCATGTTTGAGGTAAGGGAAGACGTGACATGCTGTCGGCATCAGCATGTGCTGTAGTGCTACGGTACTCAATCTTGTAGTCGTATGATGCAAGGATAAGTGCCCACCTTTGAAGTCGAGCTGCTGCATGAGCAGGAACAGGGTGATGTGGTCCCAAGAGAGTAAGCAGGGGCCGGTGATCTGTTAAAATTGTGAAGGAGCGGCCATACAAGTACTGGCGAAATCGTTTCAATCCGAAAATGATGCTGAAGGCCTCCTTTTCTAGCTGAGAGTAGTTTCGTTGGGCCTGGGTCAAGGTACAAGAGGCGAAAGCCACAGGTCGAAATTGTCCATCTATCTGATGGGACAGAACAGCTCCAGCACCGTACGATGAAGCATCACATGAAAGAAAAAGAGGCCGCATGTCATCATAATGCACCAATGTTTGTGAGTCAAGTATCAGCTGCTTTGCGGCAACAAATGTATCTTCCTCAACTTTGGACCACTTCCATGGTGTGTCCTTCTTTAGTAGGCTGTGTAGAGGCGCGAGTACTGTAGAATGATGTGGCATGAACCGTGAATAAAACATTAGGAGTCCCAGGAAAGACTTCAATGCAGTAACATCTTTAGGCCTAGGGGCATCACGAATAGCTGTAAGTTTATCCTCAGTAGGATGTAGGCCCTCCCCATCTATTTTGTGGCCAAGGTAAACCACTGATGGCTGAAGGAATTTGCACTTTGTCTTATTCAGTCTGAAGCCTGCAGTAAGAAGTCGTTCCAAGACTAAGGAAAGTGTGCGAAGGTGATCCTCATGATCAGTTCCTGCAACCAGGATGTCATCCAGACGACAAACAGCTTTTGGAATGTCAGACAGTAAGTTGTCCATTATTCTTTGAAAAATAGCTGGACCAGAATGGATACCATTTGGCAGTCTCTTAAATGCAAACAGTCCAATATGAGTGTTGACTGTGAGGTATGGCTGTGATTCTTTGGCAATTGGTATCTGGTGATAAGCTTGCTTCATATCCAGAACACTAAACACAGTGCATCCTCTCAATGCTGAATGCATGTCTTCAATCTGAGGCATGGGGTAGGTCTCAACATTAGCACATGCATTGTATGTTACACTGAAATCTCCACATAAACGAACTTCGTCGCTTTCTTTCTTTCCGACTACTACTATGGGGGCTGCACTGACAGCAGAAGTAACTCTTTCAATCACACCATCCTTTTCCATTTTCAGTAGTGTGCTCTCCACTTTTGATTGCAGAGCATAAGGAACTGGCCTGGCTTTGTGAAATTTAGCCTCTTTACTTTCATTTAGCACAACAGGCTTGCCAGTGTAACATCCCAGTTGGGTTTGAAACAGTTCATTGTATTGTTCAAGGACAAAGTCCAATGTCTGGTTTCCTGAGGATGCTGGCATTGTAGCATCAGAAGGTAGCAGAGGTCCAATAAGATTCAAGCCCGGCAAGTTCTTCCAATCCAATTTGACATCCATGAGCCAATTTCGACCAAATAAAGCACATGATCCTCCTTGTACGATCAGCAAGGGTAGCGAGTGCCGTGACCCCGAATATTCAACATCCACATACGCTTCTCCTAGTGGATGCACAGTTTCACCTGTATAGGTTGACAGCACCACATTGGTCGGTTTCATCTTAACATCAGGGCAAACTTCTTTAAAGAAACCAATTGGCGCGAGAGACAGAGCACACCCAGTGTCTAACTGCATAAAACAATCATTGTTTTCAATCTTCAATGGCACAGAAATTTCAGACTTAGACATGGCATTAACATCATACACTACAAACAGCTCTTCTTCCTCTGGTAACTGTTCGTCCATAAACTCTTCTTCAACACACATAGCATTTACTCTATTCTTCTTACAAACTCGAGCAATATGTCCCCTTAAATTGCAGTTACGGCATACAGCATTCCTAAATTTGCATTTAGGTCTAGTATGGTCAGAATTTCCACAAGAAAAACAAGTGTAAGAAGTCGGCTGTTGTGACGAATTAGGAGTCGAAGTTTGACCAGCAGCTTGTCGTGAAGTAGGCGGTACACGTGGATTCGCACGGAAGGAGAAAGGCAATTTAGGAGAATCCTTGGCGACTGAATTCACCGGTTGTGGCAATTGTTGCTGGACTTGTACGGACTCCTTGGCCGCTATTTCATCAGCTATGGCCACTTGTAGGGCTTCTTGAAAGGTGCGATCCTGGCTTAAGAGCTTTTTACGCGTAGCTGGATAGCGAATGCCACACACGAATTGGTCTCGAAGCGAGCGATTTAAAAACTCACCAAAATTACAGGTCGAGGCAAGATGTCTCAAACGAGCACTGTAAACAGACACGCTTTCATTCTCTTCTTGAAAACAACGGTGGAATCGATATGATTCTGCGACTTCCAATCGCTTGGGTTTGAAGTGTTGCTGTAGTAATTCGCACAAAGCCGCAAATGTTTTGTCCTTGGGATTCTCGGGGCTGCATAAATCACGTAGGGTTCCATATATCTTCTTGCCGATGACTGAAATTGTCACGGCGACCTTCTTCTTGTTCGCCGCTGCAATAACAGCTGCAGTCGCATCAGCGGGATACTCGCCAATATTATTGGCAACGAAGTACTGTTCGAGTCTTTCACAATAGGCGGTAAAAGTCTCCGTAGAAGAATCAAACTCTCCAACTGAACCAACAAGCGGCGAAGCCATGGCGAAATGTACACGCAAGCAACCACGTGCGCGAAGGTACGAAAGAACCAGCTGAACTTTAAGAACGTCATACAATGAAAGAATACAATGAAATATTCGAAAGAAGTAACAGTATATCACCAAAAGGATCCCATCCTCGTCGCCATATGTTGTATCTGTGTATTTATCAAGTAGAACGAACACTGGAACAGGAGAAGAACGCAACTCTGTTTTAATCTGCTCGATCCATCTCGTACTTGCACATGCGCATCTAATCTTATGACGTAACCAAAAACCTAATATATAACACATCCAACGTCGGAAAATTTCCAAACACTGAGAACGAAAGACTTTCAAAGTACTTTCGCTTTCATTTATCCACAGGGTGCATGTTCAGGAATGCCAAAAGCAATAGTAAATATGCGCTTATTTTGTGGAATAAAACTTGAAAATGGCCGAAGTCTGATATCCCGGTAATTCTTTTCTAGCAAATCGCTTCATCACTATTAGGAATCAATTCTATTTTAAGCACAAATTAAATTGAATGTTTAATTATCGCGGAAGGACGCGACTCTACAGTGACCCCGGGGTGGTTTTTAAAACCAATAGTCAATCCTTGTTTGCAGGCTTCCTGCAGTTAGCTAGCATTAAGGAAGTGATTACCTTGAATATTAAATCAGAACCAACTTATGTAATATACCACGTTCGTTGGTTTCAAAGAAACAAAGGCTGATTGTGCATTAAACTCAGAAACATTCGAATGATACGAATTTATTCTCGAAAGAGATTTCAAGACGGAACTGCTGGCTTTTCTACTATCAGTTGCTATCATTGTCATTTAAATACGTCTATCGTGTATTGACCAATCACAGCATGAAATATTGTAATGTTAACCAGACAAGGTTGGTGCGGAAATTGATTTAACACGTAACTTGAGCCATGTCCGTTCAACGGTATTTTGCCGTTATCTGTTTTATCTTATGGTGCAAGGAAACGAAACAAACCGTTATAAATCCTTCAAATCTCCGTGAAAATGGGTAAGTTAATGATAAATATATTCTTACTTGCATCCATTGATGGAGTTTAAACGACATGTTTTGCGGAAGTATATACCAGTGATAAAAATATCGATGCGTTTTCAGACAAAGACCTGTTAGCATGTACGGTAAACATAGGTCTCTCTTACTTGATTACGCATCTTTATAACAAAAGAACTTTATAAAGCCTTGTTAACTATTTGACCCCCTATTTGTTTCAGATGTTTAACTCAAAATTTCAAGATCCAAGTCTAAGGACCGAAGCTTCGAAGCTTCATGTTTTGTAGTGCTGTCTGTAGTGAGAACGCATCGAACGTCGGAAAATTTGCAAATCAACACTGTGACCGAGTTTCAAAGTACTTTCGCTTTCATTTAGCCACAGGGTGCATGTTCAGGAATGCCAAAAGCAATAGTAAATATGCGCTTATTTTGTGGAATAAAACTTGAGAATGGCCGAAGTCTGATATCCCGGTAATTCTTTTCCTAGCAGATCACTTCATCACTACTAGGAACCAATTCTATTTTAAGCACAGATTAAATTGAATGTTTTAATTATCGCGGAAGGACGCGACTCTACAGTGACCCCTGGGTGATTTCTAAAACAAATAGTCAATCCTTGTTTGCAGGCTTCCTGCAGTTAGCTAGCATTAAGGAAGTGATTACCTTGAATATTCAATCAGAACCAACTTATGTAATATGACACGTTCGTTGGTTTCAAAGAAACAAAGACTGATTGTCCACTAAGCCCTGAAACACTCGAATGATACGAATTTATTCTCGAAAGTGATTTCAAGACGAAACTGCTGGCTTTTCTAATATCAGTTGCTATCATTGTCATTTAAATACGTCTATCGTGTATTGACCAATCACAGCATGAAATATTGTAATGTTAACCAGACAAGATTGGTGCGGAAATTGATATAACACGTAACTTGAGCCATGTCCGTTCATCGGTATTTTGCCGTTATCTGTTTTATCTTATGGTGCAAGGAAACTAAACAAACCGTTATAAATCCTTCAAATCTCCGTGAAAATGGGTAAGTTAATGATAAATATATTCTTACTTGCATCCATTGATGGAGTTTAAACGACATGTTTTGCGGAAGTATATACCAGTGATAAAAATATCGATGCATTCCGTAAGCATGTACGGTAAACATAGGTCTCTCTTACTTGATTACGAATATTTATAACAAAAGAACTTTATAAAGCCTTGTTAATTATTTGTTTCAGATGTTTAACGCTTTAATTTCAACTTGCAAGTCTAGGGCCCCGAAACTTCATGTTTTGTAGTTTCTGGCTGTTCAAGAGAACGAGTTTGGTGAAATAGTAACAAATATTTTCTGTCATATTTCACTGAGTTTCATTCTCGAAGACCTATTCAGAATACTTAGTATTAGTATAGTGAGAACGTATCCAACGTCGGAAAATTTCCAAACTTAACACTGAGAACGAAAGACTTTCAAAGTACTTTCGCTTTCATTTATCCACAGGGTGCATGTTCAGGAATGCCAAAAGCAATAGTAAATATGCGCTTATTTTGTGGAATAAAACTTGAAAATGGCCGAAGTCTGATATCCCGGTAATTCTTTTCCTAGCAAATCGCTTCATCACTATTAGGAATCAATTCTATTTTAAGCACAAATTAAATTGAATGTTTAATTATCGCGGAAGGACGCGACTCTACAGTGACCCCGGGGTGGTTTTTAAAACCAATAGTCAATCCTTGTTTGCAGGCTTCCTGCAGTTAGCTAGCATTAAGGAAGTGATTACCTTGAATATTAAATCAGAACCAACTTATGTAATATACCACGTTCGTTGGTTTCAAAGAAACAAAGGCTGATTGTGCATTAAACTCAGAAACATTCGAATGATACGAATTTATTCTCGAAAGAGATTTCAAGACGGAACTGCTGGCTTTTCTACTATCAGTTGCTATCATTGTCATTTAAATACGTCTATCGTGTATTGACCAATCACAGCATGAAATATTGTAATGTTAACCAGACAAGGTTGGTGCGGAAATTGATTTAACACGTAACTTGAGCCATGTCCGTTCAACGGTATTTTGCCGTTATCTGTTTTATCTTATGGTGCAAGGAAACGAAACAAACCGTTATAAATCCTTCAAATCTCCGTGAAAATGGGTAAGTTAATGATAAATATATTCTTACTTGCATCCATTGATGGAGTTTAAACGACATGTTTTGCGGAAGTATATACCAGTGATAAAAATATCGATGCGTTTTCAGACAAAGACCTGTTAGCATGTACGGTAAACATAGGTCTCTCTTACTTGATTACGCATCTTTATAACAAAAGAACTTTATAAAGCCTTGTTAACTATTTGACCCCCTATTTGTTTCAGATGTTTAACTCAAAATTTCAAGATCCAAGTCTAAGGACCGAAGCTTCGAAGCTTCATGTTTTGTAGTGCTGTCTGTAGTGAGAACGCATCGAACGTCGGAAAATTTGCAAATCAACACTGTGACCGAGTTTCAAAGTACTTTCGCTTTCATTTAGCCACAGGGTGCATGTTCAGGAATGCCAAAAGCAATAGTAAATATGCGCTTATTTTGTGGAATAAAACTTGAAAATGGCCGAAGTCTGATATCCCGGTAATTCTTTTCCTAGCAGATCACTTCATCACTACTAGGAACCAATTCTATTTTAAGCACAGATTAAATTGAATGTTTTAATTATCGCGGAAGGACGCGACTCTACAGTGACCCCTGGGTGATTTCTAAAACAAATAGTCAATCCTTGTTTGCAGGCTTCCTGCAGTTAGCTAGCATTAAGGAAGTGATTACCTTGAATATTCAATCAGAACCAACTTATGTAATATGACACGTTCGTTGGTTTCAAAGAAACAAAGACTGATTGTCCACTAAGCCCTGAAACACTCGAATGATACGAATTTATTCTCGAAAGTGATTTCAAGACGAAACTGCTGGCTTTTCTAATATCAGTTGCTATCATTGTCATTTAAATACGTCTATCGTGTATTGACCAATCACAGCATGAAATATTGTAATGTTAACCAGACAAGATTGGTGCGGAAATTGATATAACACGTAACTTGAGCCATGTCCGTTCATCGGTATTTTGCCGTTATCTGTTTTATCTTATGGTGCAAGGAAACTAAACAAACCGTTATAAATCCTTCAAATCTCCGTGAAAATGGGTAAGTTAATGATAAATATATTCTTACTTGCATCCATTGATGGAGTTTAAACGACATGTTTTGCGGAAGTATATACCAGTGATAAAAATATCGATGCATTCCGTAAGCATGTACGGTAAACATAGGTCTCTCTTACTTGATTACGAATATTTATAACAAAGAACTTTATAAAGCCTTGTTAATTATTTGTTTCAGATGTTTAACGCTTTAATTTCAACTTGCAAGTCTAGGGCCCGAAACTTCATGTTTTGTAGTTTCTGGCTGTTCAAGAGAACGAGTTTGGTGAAATAGTAACAAATATTTTCTGTCATATTTCACTGAGTTTCATTCTCGAAGACCTATTCAGAATACTTAGTATTAGTATAGTGAGAACGTATCCAACGTCGGAAAATTTCCAAACTTAACACTGAGAACGAAAGACTTTCAAAGTACTTTCGCTTTCATTTATCCACAGGGTGCATGTTCAGGAATGCCAAAAGCAATAGTAAATATGCGCTTATTTTGTGGAATAAAACTTGAAAATGGCCGAAGTCTGATATCCCGGTAATTCTTTTCCTAGCAAATCGCTTCATCACTATTAGGAATCAATTCTATTTTAAGCACAAATTAAATTGAATGTTTAATTATCGCGGAAGGACGCGACTCTACAGTGACCCCGGGGTGGTTTTTAAAACCAATAGTCAATCCTTGTTTGCAGGCTTCCTGCAGTTAGCTAGCATTAAGGAAGTGATTACCTTGAATATTAAATCAGAACCAACTTATGTAATATACCACGTTCGTTGGTTTCAAAGAAACAAAGGCTGATTGTGCATTAAACTCAGAAACATTCGAATGATACGAATTTATTCTCGAAAGAGATTTCAAGACGGAACTGCTGGCTTTTCTACTATCAGTTGCTATCATTGTCATTTAAATACGTCTATCGTGTATTGACCAATCACAGCATGAAATATTGTAATGTTAACCAGACAAGGTTGGTGCGGAAATTGATTTAACACGTAACTTGAGCCATGTCCGTTCAACGGTATTTTGCCGTTATCTGTTTTATCTTATGGTGCAAGGAAACGAAACAAACCGTTATAAATCCTTCAAATCTCCGTGAAAATGGGTAAGTTAATGATAAATATATTCTTACTTGCATCCATTGATGGAGTTTAAACGACATGTTTTGCGGAAGTATATACCAGTGATAAAAATATCGATGCGTTTTCAGACAAAGACCTGTTAGCATGTACGGTAAACATAGGTCTCTCTTACTTGATTACGCATCTTTATAACAAAAGAACTTTATAAAGCCTTGTTAACTATTTGACCCCCTATTTGTTTCAGATGTTTAACTCAAAATTTCAAGATCCAAGTCTAAGGACCGAAGCTTCGAAGCTTCATGTTTTGTAGTGCTGTCTGTAGTGAGAACGCATCGAACGTCGGAAAATTTGCAAATCAACACTGTGACCGAGTTTCAAAGTACTTTCGCTTTCATTTAGCCACAGGGTGCATGTTCAGGAATGCCAAAAGCAATAGTAAATATGCGCTTATTTTGTGGAATAAAACTTGAGAATGGCCGAAGTCTGATATCCCGGTAATTCTTTTCCTAGCAGATCACTTCATCACTACTAGGAACCAATTCTATTTTAAGCACAGATTAAATTGAATGTTTTAATTATCGCGGAAGGACGCGACTCTACAGTGACCCCTGGGTGATTTCTAAAACAAATAGTCAATCCTTGTTTGCAGGCTTCCTGCAGTTAGCTAGCATTAAGGAAGTGATTACCTTGAATATTCAATCAGAACCAACTTATGTAATATGACACGTTCGTTGGTTTCAAAGAAACAAAGACTGATTGTCCACTAAGCCCTGAAACACTCGAATGATACGAATTTATTCTCGAAAGTGATTTCAAGACGAAACTGCTGGCTTTTCTAATATCAGTTGCTATCATTGTCATTTAAATACGTCTATCGTGTATTGACCAATCACAGCATGAAATATTGTAATGTTAACCAGACAAGATTGGTGCGGAAATTGATATAACACGTAACTTGAGCCATGTCCGTTCATCGGTATTTTGCCGTTATCTGTTTTATCTTATGGTGCAAGGAAACTAAACAAACCGTTATAAATCCTTCAAATCTCCGTGAAAATGGGTAAGTTAATGATAAATATATTCTTACTTGCATCCATTGATGGAGTTTAAACGACATGTTTTGCGGAAGTATATACCAGTGATAAAAATATCGATGCATTCCGTAAGCATGTACGGTAAACATAGGTCTCTCTTACTTGATTACGAATATTTATAACAAAAGAACTTTATAAAGCCTTGTTAATTATTTGTTTCAGATGTTTAACGCTTTAATTTCAACTTGCAAGTCTAGGGCCCCGAAACTTCATGTTTTGTAGTTTCTGGCTGTTCAAGAGAACGAGTTTGGTGAAATAGTAACAAATATTTTCTGTCATATTTCACTGAGTTTCATTCTCGAAGACCTATTCAGAATACTTAGTATTAGTATAGTGAGAACGTATCCAACGTCGGAAAATTTCCAAACACACTGAGAACGAAAGACTTTCAAAGTACTTTCGCTTTCATTTATCCACAGGGTGCATGTTCAGGAATGCCAAAAGCAATAGTAAATATGCGCTTATTTTGTGGAATAAAACTTGAAAATGGCCGAAGTCTGATATCCCGGTAATTCTTTTCCTAGCAAATCGCTTCATCACTATTAGGAATCAATTCTATTTTAAGCACAAATTAAATTGAATGTTTAATTATCGCGGAAGGACGCGACTCTACAGTGACCCCGGGGTGGTTTTTAAAACCAATAGTCAATCCTTGTTTGCAGGCTTCCTGCAGTTAGCTAGCATTAAGGAAGTGATTACCTTGAAAATTAAATCAGAACCAACTTATGTAATATACCACGTTCGTTGGTTTCAAAGAAACAAAGGCTGATTGTGCATTAAACTCAGAAACATTCGAATGATACGAATTTATTCTCGAAAGAGATTTCAAGACGGAACTGCTGGCTTTTCTACTATCAGTTGCTATCATTGTCATTTAAATACGTCTATCGTGTATTGACCAATCACAGCATGAAATATTGTAATGTTAACCAGACAAGGTTGGTGCGGAAATTGATTTAACACGTAACTTGAGCCATGTCCGTTCAACGGTATTTTGCCGTTATCTGTTTTATCTTATGGTGCAAGGAAACTAAACAAACCGTTATAAATCCTTCAAATCTCCGTGAAAATGGGTAAGTTAATGATAAATATATTCTTACTTGCATCCATTGATGGAGTTTTAAACGACATGTTTTGCGGAAGTATATACCAGTGATAAAAATATCGATGCGTTCCGTTAGCATGTACGGTAAACATAGGTCTATCTTACTTGATTACGTAGATTTTAACAAACTAACTTTATAAAGCCTTGTTAACTACTAGTATTTCAGATCTTTAACGCTTTAAATGAGTCTGGGCTCCAAACTTTATGTTTTGCCATTTCTGGCTATTCAAGAGAACGAGTTTGGTGACAGATTGGAACAAGTATTTTCTGTCATATCTCACTGAGTTTCATAGGACGCATCGAAAGTTGGAAAAGTTTCAAACACTGAACAAAAGACGTTCAAAGTACTTTCGTTTTCATAAATTATCCCATGGTCAGGAATGTCAAAAGCAATTGCAAACATGCGCTTATTTTGTGGAATAAAAATTGAAAAGAATGAAGTCTGATATCCCGGTAACTCAAAAGCATCTTTTTTTTCCTAACAGATCATTCCATCACTATATAATAACCGATTCTAGTTAAGCACAAATGAAATGGAATTTTTAATTATCTTGGAAGGACGTGACTCTCAGTACAGTGACCCCGGGGTGATTTTTAAAACGAATAGTCATCCTTGTTTACAGGCTTCCTGCAGTTAGCTTAGGACGTCGTCTGAATCAAAGAATACTAGCGTCGATCGTGTTGTTAATTAGTTGAAACTAATTACAATTGAGTTTGTCCTGCTGGGGTTGCACGGCACACTGCTTTCAAACCTATTGTGTGCTGAGCTTTATTCCAATATTTGATTCAGGCGACGAGTTTCTATTTGCTTTAAGTCGAATTTATTCTTGAATTGATTCCAAGTGAACTGGGCTTTTTCCGCAGTTACTATCATTGTGTTAGAGAACAAGATTCAATTGAAAACATTAAAGAAACGTGTTTAAAATGAGTAAATAATGTAAATTTTGATATTAATAGTTTTGTATCATTCCTTATTTATTTATTTATTTATTTATTTATTTATTTATTTATTTATTTATAACAATATTTATTCGGGAGCATCTAATTTAGCATGGCTAGTTTAAATAGAGCCCTGATTGACTTTTACAATAATAACTTAACAATTAATAACTAATAAACATTAAATTAATACAGACAATAAGACACACTAGATATACAGTATTATTAAAAACTGGACCACGGATATTGGATTTCTACTTTTTTGATTGGTTAAACGGAGACAGTCTAACAGCTGTTATTAAATACTGAACCATTGGATAATGCATTTCTAGAGTTTTGATTGGCTTAGAGTCCATGGGATATATATACCATGAACGCATCGGCGAGAAAGACTAGAGAGCTGAATTTTTTTCTCTCTCCAAGGAACAATGGCCGCCGGAGAAAATTGTTTCACGGCAGAATTGACTGAAGACGAAGTAACAAAACTGCTAGAAAATGGAGCAAAGTTTGGAATGAAATATTTAATGGGAAATGCTTGTAATTGTACAACAAATACAACTGAACGAGCACTATTTATAAAAGGAAGCCTGAAACAATTTAAGGGAAAGTCCGGAAACCAATACAGAACTTCACAAATTCGTTCAAAATGAATGAATTACACTACAAATTTAAGCTTAACCTATTCAGTATTGTTACCTTGTATTTCGAAGAGGCTTGTTAATTCCAGCTGGACTAAGCTTTTAAAATCAGCACAATAAATATCCATCAGAGACGAAGCATTGAAAACAATATCACTGTTCGTCAAGCGTTGGTGATGGTACAATCGAAGCCGGATCACCTCACAGTGAAATTATCTTGGAAGGTCACTCTTTTTCTCTCCATCCATGTAGATATTGACGCTTTCCTTTGCTCTTTACTTCAGTGAACTTGATTTCAACTGGCTCAGTTTCGCTGGTTTCGACACAATTGATTCCATTTTAAGCTAAACCATTTGCACAATTTTCCAGAATATACGAAACTTTAGAAGACACAGAGCGAATATTAAAATTCTGTTTTGCTCTCTTTTCATTCACTGTGCTAACTGAACTGGCAGACCGCCCCAGCCTTTGCCGCCGTTTTCATACAAATCATGCTTCATTTAGATTGAACTGAAAAATCACTCAGTCGATTGATAAAGTTTTAAAAAGTAATACCGAAGTTTAGTTTAGTGAAGTTTTAATAAAACAATTATTCCATTCGCCCTTGCTGGATATGAGAGGATTATAGCCAACTCGCGCTACGCGCTCGTTGGCTATTTATCCTCTTATATCCAACGCGGGCTCATGGAATAATTGTTAAATAATAAGCAGAGAATTGAGCTGTGTTTCACGATAGTTAGCGCTTGAAGTGGCGCTTGACATTGATCTTAAAAGTAAGTATGGAGTATGTTTACAGAAAGACAACTATTTCCTTTTGTTCAGTTACTTGTGTAGTGGCTCACTCGGTGAAATATTCTATCCTGGGGTATTTTTTTTTATGTTCAGTTACTGATAAGCGAAATGGTACATTAATAACGGGTAGAATGTTTGAGCTCCGTATTGGTGAGATAAACAAGCATATGCAAATGTTTACTTTGTGTACATGCAAATTTAATTTTCGTATCTTGAACTGAGGGCTCTGATGGCTGGTTTTTCTCGGACAGACGCTCTTAAACCCATTGCATGGGTCGGTTTCATGTTGTAAGCTTTAGAAGTTTTCTGATGATCCACCATATTAACATTTTCTTAAATTTATTGATTTCTACCAGAGCTGGTCAGCAAATTCGCTGTTAGCAATTCATTGTACATTTATCTCAATGTCAGCAATTACTTTCATTAAGTTTGTTAATTATTTTTGATACTTGTATTATTCACATATGTACTTATTAAACTTACGAAACTGAATTATAGTCATTTGAAGTGTAAAATTGTGTCCCAATATATTGTTAGTCAGCTTCATAAGCCAACACAAGCACGCATTGTGGACCTTTTTTTTTCCTGCAGGCAGAACGTCTGCTACAGAGAAACAACACGGTCAGAGGTGTATTGGACAACTACAACAACTGTATCTTATACACGCACAACGACTAGCTGCGGGTGGTTTGGTTGGTCGAGGTGTGGTTCATCAAGGTAAGATAAATGTTTGACGGTATAGAACGATCTGCATGATCTGTGCTGGCGACGTCATAGTTTGCATATAGTGTTCAGACATTAACCCAATATAGAGTCAACAGATATCATGACAGAAAAGAGCATGCAAAATGTAGATATCGTGCTAAGTTTTTATACCTAATCGTACCTTTTTGGTACGCTTCGGCGGCATATCAGGCGAGTTTGGTCGAGCCATGGTTTGTATTTTGGCGAGACGCAGTCGAGCCAAAATACCCATGGCGAGACCAAACGAGACTTATATGCCGCCGAAGCGTACCAAAAAGGTACGATTAGGTATTTACCGTACTCAAATTCGGTTTATTATTTACAGACTTTCATCGAGTAAAAATGTGTCAGGCGTTCCGATCGTCGATGTCGATGTGTGATTGAACTGAAAATGAAATGTTTACGGTCAGAATTCCCACCTTGTTACCTTAAATCTTCTCTTCCTTTCTCCTGTGGCGAATTCGACCAAAAACATCGTCGAATTTTATCCTTTTTGATTGTTTTGAAGACGATTTTTGAGACAACCACGAGTAGGAGATGCAACGTATTTAGTGCAGCAGCCGCGTTTTTGGCGCGAAATTTAGCTCCGTTTTTCTTCGTAAATTTCCCTCAAATTTCTCGCTTCGTCAACATTTTCCTGTCTTAACCCTATCCTGTTTGGGGGGGAGGGGGCAGAAAGTGGCCGCGCTTATTTCAAATTTATCGTACTTAAGAGCGGCCCTCTGTAATTATCGCCCGGAGGCTTGCAAAATGAAAAAATCGAAATTCCTCAAACTTTACCAGAATATAGGTCTAGTTAAACTATTGCTAGAAAAATAACTTTCAGTTCCATCAGATTTTTATTTTGGGCGAACGGCGCCCATAACGGTTTTCGGCTCTCGCATCAGTTTTCACGGGGTGAATACAACACATTACTAAACGTCTCCTAAAAAAATAGGCAAAGGAAATATCCAAACACTGTATAGTTTATTGAAAAGAAGACACATTGGTTAATTGGTTAAATGGTTATTTATACAATTTGATAGCAAACTTAATATTTGAGCAAATTTTAAAGTTTTAGCTTATTTTGAAGATTTTGGCAAGGCAAATTAAGCCTAAATTGAGAGGTAAAAAAACCTAATTGGTACATGGCGTGGGGTTATAAAACTATAACCCAATGAAAGAGCAATGTTTCTTCTACAAATATATGTAATAACATTTTTGGGCTACTGAAACTACGAAATTTGAGAGCGCCAAACGAAAGTGCTCCCGAGGTCAAAAATTACCTTTCCGTGTCACGAAATGCGTATAGCTAAAATACACAAGTCACACTGGAAAAATTCTAAGATAGATTTCACTAAATAGTTTGTGCTATGTGGAAGGCTAGCTATTCTTAGATAGATAACGTCTTGATTTCTGGTAAATTTGTGTAAAATCTTAGCTTTTAGAGGTTAATTTGCAGCCACTAAAATGTAATTATTTTCGGTCCGAAATTCACGAAATGAAAGGAATTCACGGCACAAGACTATTTCCATCACTCTTCTATATATTAACAAAACCTATAATAAGTGAGACATAATATCGAACTATTTACAGTTAATAATGGCATCAGTACCTGTGATGTCTTGGAATTGAAATGTAAGCGCCAGCGGTGCTCAATGTTTGCCAGAATCAACAGAGATTGCGTTACACAATTCACGGATCCAACTTTATCGTGGGGGGGGGGGGGGGGGGTGGGGGGGAGTAATCATTACATCACAGTCGTGTTTTTTCGCAATATTTATTCTCACTTATTTTCGTGAGTATTTATTTTCGCGATGTAGCAAAAAACGCGAAACTGAAAGACGATATTTTCGCAAAATATTTTTAAAATAAAGCCTCGCGAAATACGGATCAGTCGATTTAGCCAAATAAGTACGCGCCGAAATCAGTGAGAATATTAAACAATAGACATTCATGGAGGGGTGAGCGGGTGTGACCAACAGCCCGTGGTTGCGAGGAAGCTCGTAGGTGAGTGGCCGGTTTGGGACTGTTCAGAAACCGCCACTGTAAACAGTTCATTTCCGGTTTCGATTCATTCTACCATCAACCATGGCATCGTGTGGCTACTCTGCGTTTGTCGGAGGGTTTTGTGGTTGCAGTAGGTCTAACCCCGCGAATGCAATGTGTGTGACAATCCAGAGTTGCGGCAAGTGACGGAGTAATCATCGTACCTTTTAGGTGTCAATTCCAATGTAAGACCAATGTAAGAGTTTAACTACGACAGCAACTAGTTTTGCTTTAGAATTGGTGCTTCATGGGGCCTAGGAAGCACCAATTTATGGACGCTCCCCCCGCCCCCACCCACGATAAAGTTGGATCCGTGAATTGTGTAACGCAATCTCTGTTGATTCTGGCAAACATGGAGCACAAACATTGAGCACCGTTGGCGCTTACATTTCGATTCCAAGACTTCACAGGTACTGATGCCATTATTAACTGTAAATAGTTCGATATTATGTCTCACTTATTATAGGTTTTGTTAATATACAGGGGCACCCAACGAACATTTTTTGTAAAATGCATTATTTTACCCAGATAAATTAAAATAAATGATATAAAAGCATTTCCAGGTGTTTCTTCTGCATTGCTGGGGAGAATATATCTGTTCCTCTTTGCCAGCATGACACACAGGGAAATTCCCAGCCAGCTGGATAAAAATTGTCTGTTTCCCAGCCAACAATAATAATAATATTAAAATAATAATAAGTGTAACCAAAAGGGGCATGAGAACTAATTAAACATCGATGGAAAACCTTTCGAATATTGTTTTGTATAATGTACTGCCGTCTCAAACAGTTTGAATATTCGGGAAATTTTATATTCCCTTTTCTCAGGAAATAATGACCGTGTAATCATTACTATTTCCCAGCCTAAAAAATAGACCGAAATATTTCCCCAGCCAGCAAGAATTCGGCTGGGGAACAGATAAAGCGAGGAACAGATTCGTTGGGTGCCCCTGTATGGAGAGGTAAAACACTCGGCACTGAAGCTGAGGCAAAAAATTATCGCTTCTTCTATTCCAACTCAATTTTTTGCTTTCAAGTAGCTCTTTTATTTGTAACATTTTCGGCGATGGCTGTAATGAGGTATGAGCATGTTCGCAGAATATTTTAAAAATATTTCCGAGCACAGCTCATCAACACTCGTTTCAGTTCTTTTAAACATCTCGATTGAAATAAATGAAATGTTTTTCTTATCAAAAAAACATTTTAGCATTCAGGCGATTTTCGTTGGGAATTTGAATTTTTCGAGTTCGATTCTTTTACAGTCAAACTACTGTAACCGAGGCCACCCAGACAAAGTTAACCAATCGCAGGGCAGAACGGGAACAATACATTCCAACAGTTTTTAATTGAGCCAATCCGATGTCGAGTGACAATGAAATTGCAACTTGTTCGTTCGCGATGAATGCAGATGAATGAAATTTTGTGTGGTTCTACAGTGTGGCTTTTCGATTTCAACCCTTTTATCTTTGACTAGGTTTAGCAGTACGATTTGGAAGGAAAATATATGCGAATTATTTCATTATTACAGTTATTTCTGATCGCATGAGAAAGAAGCCAACTCAGTGCAAACAGATCAGACACAGAGTCGCTTCGATCTTTCCTAGAAAATTCGGGACTTTTCCCTACTAAAAAGAACAGTCAGGTCTTTCTCGGAAAGATCGAAGCGATTTTACTAGCACTGAGTTGGCTTCATTCTCAGTAATTTTTCCGAAAGGATTCGAAACAGTTTTGAAAGTTCAACGCAAATCAGACAATACTCATGCGATCACTGAGAAATAACTGTTAGTAATAAAATGAGGATTCGCCGTTACAAAACGTGATTCAAACTCTGCGGCAAAATATTCTACTCCGGCGGTTGAGTTCTTTCTCGCGACAATTCACTTTGCCAAAACTTCAAATATACGCATACTGTAAAACAAGGACTGAACTGGATTTGTAAAACATGGATTTGTAGGTGGATTTGTAAAAGGTGGATTTGTAAAAGTTCGATTCTTTTAAACTCCTGATCACACAGTTATATTTACTTTGAAACTTTTAAATTAAAAATAAAGCTTTTCCTATGTTTTACGTAAAATATAGGTGAACCGAGCAAATAATAAACTTTCAACTGTTTCACGACCATTGTTTCTTCTGCCATTTTAGCTCTGTTCATGCAATTCAAGCCAACAAAGTGCTGTTTCCATTCCGTTTATATGCTCGCTCCGTGTTTAAGGAAATGATGGGAAAATTAGATATACTGTTGAACAAACGTTCCTTGTTTTTGTATTGATGATTATGATTTGAACGGTAAATTACGAGCCTCGCGACGAAACTAGAATGATAAACAATTACGTTTTAACAAGCTTTTGCAAAAATCTTCTCCACATCAATTTCACGTATATTTTCGGCAAACAAAACAACGCTGTTTTTACTCGAACTCAAGAGCTGCGATCATTATTCATTCGGTACTGAGATACGTCTTCGCAATAGCAAATTCAATAGTCTTGCTTACCAAAGCTGATGACCTTGTTTCTTCAGAGATCTTTCTTTTCCAGAAGCTTGGTTAAAATAAGTTTTAATTTATTAAGAACAATTATTAAAACAACTGTAGTCCCCGCGATCTTTCTGTTACCACGATGTTTGGAATCTCTTTGTTTTTAAATTTAAAAATGGTTTTGCGTTGAGAAATTCTTAAACAATCAGCTAATGTGTATGGACAGAGGCACCCAACGAACATTTTTTGTAAAATGCATTATTTTACCCAGATAAATGAAAATAAATGATATAAAAGCATTTCCAGGTGTTCTTCTGCATTGCTGGAGAGAATATATCTGTTCCTCTTTGCCAGCATGACACACGGGGAAATTCCCAGCCAGCTGGATAAAAATTGTCTGTTTCCCAGCCAACAATAATAATAATATTAAAATAATAATAGGTGTAACCAAAAGGGGCATGGGAACTAATTAAACATCGATGGAAAACCTTTCGAATATTGTTTTGTATAATGTACTGCCGTCTCAAACAGTTTGAATATTAGGGAAATTTTATATTCCCTTTTCTCAGGAAATAATGACCGTGTAATCATTACTATTTTCCAGCTTAAAAAATAGACCGAAATATTTTGCCAGCCAGCAAGAATTCGGCTGGGGAACAGATAAAGTGAGGAACAGATTCGTTGGGTGCCCCTGAATATATAGAAGAGTGATGGAAATAGTCTTGTGCCGTGAATTCCTTCAATTCCGTGAATTCATTTCGTGAATTTCGGACCGAAAATAATTACATTTTAGTGGCTGCAAATTAACCTCTAAAAGCTAAGATTTTACACAAATTTACCAAAAATCAAGACGTTATCTATCTAAGAATAGCTAGCCTTCCACAGTAGCACAAACTACTTAGGGAAATCTATCTTAGAATTTTTCCAGTGTGACTTGTGTATTTTAGCTATCCGCATTTCGTGACACGGAAAGGTAATTTTTGACCTCGGGAGCACTTTCGTTTGGCGCTCTCAAATTTCGTAGTTTCAATAGCCCAAAAATGTTATTACATATATTTGTAGAAGAAACATTGCTCTTTCATTGGGTTATAGTTTTATAACCCCACGCCATGTACCAATTAGGTTTTTTTACCTCTCCATTTAGGCTTAATTTGCCTTGCCAAAATCGTCAAAATAAGCTAAAACTTTAAAATTTGCTCAAATATTAAGTTTGCTATCAAATTGTTTAAATAACCATTTAACCAATTAACCAATGTGTCTTCTTTTCAATAAACTATACAGTGTTTGGATATTTCCTTTGCCTATTTTTTTAGGAGACGTTTAGTAATGTGTTGTATTCACCCCGTGAAAACTGATGCGAGAGCCGAAAACCGTTATGGGCGCCGTTCGCCCAAAATAAAAATCTGATGGAACTGAAAGTTATTTTTCTAGCAATAGTTCAACTAGACCTATATTCTGGTAAAGTTTGAGGAATTTCGATTTTTTCATTTTGCACGCCTCCGGGCGATAATTACAGAGGGCCGTTCTTAAAGATCATTCAAGCAATCATGGCCAAACTTTATGACTTTTTCTAAAAATTATCTGGGAACAATTTGGTGTGTCAATTTTTGGATCACATGACTTGATGCTTTCATGGCAACCAAGTTTTGACAGGCCGTTTTACCCAAATTTGGTGTTTTCAGCTTAATTTTCAGTTTTCACGAGATTTCCACTATTTACGAAGAGTTTCTTCCAAAATCTTTACATGTTTTGCATCCTTATATAAAAATAGAAATCAGTTAATGTGGTCGTCTCGGTCATTTCTAATTTATTTCTATGTATTGCTTGAAGACCCATAACAAGGTCCATTGATGTCAAAAGAACTAGAGATGTCGACGTTAAAATCTTATATTGCTGTAATGGATGGAAGAAAAGTTACTCCGGCTCGAGCGAATGTACCGAAGGTAAGTTGTAATTTATCCAAACTCATCCATTTGATGCAGGTTTCATTCTCAATGAACATATTTTAATTAAAATAATTACCTGAAATTAATAATAATAATTAGTAGTACTCTACTCGTGATCGTCTGCTCATATGCTCGCCCTTTCGCTGTTCCTCGTCTGCTCGTCTGCCCTCCTGCTCGTCTGCTCGTCTGTTCATCTGTTCGTCTGCTCGTCTGCTCGTCTGCTCATCTGCTCGTCTGCTCGTCTTCTCGTCTGCTCGCCTGCCCTTCTGCTTGTCTGTTCGCCTGTTCGTCTGCTTGGCCGCTCGCCTGCTGCTCGCCTGCTCGTCTGCTGCTCGCCTGCTCGTCTGCTGCTCGCCTGCTCGTCTGCTCGCCTGCTCCTCTGCTCATCTGCTCATCTGCTTGGCTGATTGCTTGTTCGTTTCAGTGCTGGTTTGCCTGTTTTTCCTCTCGATTGCTCATCTGCTCGTTTGATCTTTTTCGTGTTTGCCTGCTTACTTGTTGCCTTATTTATCCACTTCTGTGTGTCATTTATCTCATTAATTATTTATATTTTAGCCATCTGTTCTCAAGGATGTGATTCCAGTCGTGGATCCTGTGTTGCACCCAACAACTGCCAGTGCTCAACAGGATGGACTGGTAGCTCGTGTGTGACAGGTACGTCTTACCTCATTGTGTGTAGTCTGTCATTTGTAATTGTGCTATTTGTAATTTTCTATACAATTTGTTTGTTTATTTATTTATTTATTTATTTGTCCGTCTGTTTGTTTGATTGTTTGTTCCTCTGTTTGTCTATTTGTTTCAGTTTAACTGTTTATTCGTCAGTTCCTCTGTTTGTCTGTTCGTCTGTTTGTTCGTCTGTTTGTCTGTCTGTCTGTCTGTCTGCCTGTTTGTTTGATTGTTTGTTTGTTCGTCTGTTTGTCTGTCTGTCTGTTTGTCGGTCGAGAATTTTATCCTGTTTATAATTGATTCAATAGTATTTTTAAGAGGTATACAGCTTTCATGTAAACAGGTTTGTAACTTATGGAACAATCGTATTGAAATAAAGCTATCTGTCTATTTTTATGTCTGTCTACCTGTTTGTTTGATTATTTGTTCGTTCGTCTGTTCGTCTGTTTGTCTGTCTGTCAACCTGTTTGTTTGTTTTCTGTCTGTCTGTCTGTCTGTCTGTTTGTTTGTTTCTTTGTTTGTCTAGAACGTCAATTCTCCCATTTTATTCTATTTTTGGCTCCAACTATTTTTTACCCTCAGTGCTCATGCAGTTGTTATTAGGAGTTTAATTACGCACAGACGTTTTTTAGCCACAGAGGGCAACCGGAAGTTCTCATTCGTGACGCGTATTATTGAATTTTTGTCCGTAACGTCAAGTTAGTTGTAAATAATATTGCCACATCAATTATATCGAGGCGATATAAGGGAACGTAGTTCTTAGACTGATTTATTCTTGGTTGTTTCGGTTTCGGCTTCGTCGATCTGAATATCTTGAATTGATTTTAATGATTTAGTTTTTGGCGTAATATTTTTATTGTTTGTATTTGAAAGTTTGATACGGACGGTACAGGGACCAGGATATGGCAGTGTTGTCATTGATTGACTACCTAACAGTTTGAAGTAAAGATATGATTTTGCTCGCTTCACCTTTCGCCATTTGATGTTATAATTAATTTTCCGGTCCTTCAGATTCCATATGTACTTGCTGAGTTCAGTTGCATTTCTGTATCGTTCATTTCTGAAAGAGCATGTGTGGTTTCTATATCGTAATTTAAATGTTGTGTCACAAAGTCCGATGTATGTTTCTCTTGATTGCTGTGTGATGACCTCTGCTTGATAAATGATGCAATCTTCGTTGCAATTTCCATCCATAGGGCAAGAATCTTTGTTCCGGCAGTTACATATGTTGTTCGTTTCATCGGAAGGTTTCAATGATTTGGCAATTACGGTTTTGTTGTGGCCCGAGATTGTGGTTTTGACATTGCTCATGCAGCTGTAGCTCAATTTGAGAGTGTTACGGTTAAAGATTTTGTGGAGTGGGTTTTATTTAGGAAAGTGTTTGTCGATGAGGGAAAGGAAGCACTTTCCTACTTTCGTTTCCACATTTTTACTGAATGGTGGATTGAACCACGTTATGTTCCTTTGACGGTTTCTGCTTGCTCGTGGTGGCTCATGAGGTGTTTCTTTGTATGATAGCTTATACGTGTAACCACTTTTGTTGAGTGCGTTTTGGTAAGTGGATTTGGCCTTGTCGAAACATTCTGTGTCGGAGGATATTTCAGAAAGTCGCTTGTTGACAGATTCGGGGATGTTTTTTAAGGATAGACGGTGGGTGATTAGATTGCTTGTGCACATACAATGGTGTGTTTCCTTCTTTTGTGTACGGATAGTGCTTGCCACTTTTGAGGTCGAGTGTGACATCTAGGAAATTGACTCTGGTTATGTTGGCCTCGACTGTGATCTTTAAACCGTTGTCACGGAAAATTTTACATAAATCTTTCTTGATCTTTTCGATCTCATGCGGCTTTTTATTGAATGCTGACAGCCCGTCGTCTCGATAGAGGCCGATATTTTTGTCGCACTTTTCGGTAAGAAGGGATAAAAGGTAACACCCAACTAGCTCACATGTTTCAGCACCATCAAAGATCCCATGGTTACATCAAATCGGTCGTTTGAAGATTTTTTCTCCCATGTAACGTTATCGCTGAACAACAGCGATCGTTTAGCATGCAGGATTATGTTTCGCTCTTGTGGGCTGATCTGTCGGTAGGTGTTGGCAAAGTCTAGCGCATATGTTGTTGGTGTTGGCAAAGTCTAGTACATATGGAATCTGAAGGACCGGAAAATTAATTATAACATCAAAGGGCGAAAGGTGAAGCGAGCAAAATCATATTAAAACATCAACAAAAAATGTAATTTGTGTTTATGGGAAAAATACTTCATTATATGTAAACCAGAAATGTCAACACTCAACAACAGAAACGAACTGGCATCGAGCTGTAGACATTCTAGGAAATTCCTGTTAAATACCGTCATAGCTTAATCTAATTTACATAACCGTTTAGCACAGCTATTAGCTAAACCAATCACATCTTGACATGTATACCATTTTCAAATTTTCAAATTTGTATATCTCAGAATGTATCCGTTATTTTTGGCAGTTGCCTGATGATTGCTTCGCGAGAAGCATGAAACTCCGAGTAGCAAATAAATGCGTTTGAATTAGTCCGACTCCACAAGTCTATTTATTACAGCTCTGGTTTTAATATCCATTGAGCACTTTAATAGCAGATGAAGACTTCAATTTATCCAATAATAGTTATATATATATATATATATATATATATATATATATATATATATATATATATATATATATATATATATATATATATATATATATATATATATATATATATATATATATATATAACTATTATTGGATAAATTGAAGTCTTCATCTGCTATTAAAGTGCTCAATGGATATTAAAACCAGAGCTGTAATAAATAGACTTGTGGAGTCGGACTAATTCCTAATTCAAAACGCATTTATTTGCCTACTCGGAGTTTCATGCTTCTCGCGAAGCAATCATCAGGCAACTGCCAAAATAACGGATACATTCTGAGATATACAAATTTGAAAATTTGAAAATGGTATACATGTCAAGATGTGATTGGTTTAGCTAATAGCTTATGTAAATTAGATTAAGCTATGACGGTATTTAACAGGAATTTCCTAGAATGAATTTTCAAATTTGTAATATCTCAGAATGTATCCGTTATTTTTGGCAGTTGCCTGATGATTGCTTCGCGAGAAGCATGAAACTCCGAGTAGCAAATAAATGCGTTTGAATTATTCCGACTCCACAAGTCTATTTATATATATATATATATATATATATATATATATATATATATATATATATATATATATATATATATATATATATATATAGTCCAGTTCGAAGATAAAACCAAAGACGGACAACCTTTGATATGTAAAAAATTTAAAAATCTGTACTAAAACGTTTCGGTCGTTTGACCTTCATCAGTTGTACCTGGTACAACTGATGAAGGTCAAACGACCGAAACGTTTTAGTAAAGATTTTTAAATTTTTTACATATCAAAGGTTGTCCGTCTTTGGTTTTATCTTCGAACTGGACTATTATTAACCCACCAAAGCTTGGACTGTGTATCTCGTTGGGATCCCTATTGGTATGACATCTTCCGTTGGCTCAAGAAACTTCTTAACCGTTCTATATATATATATATATATATATATATATATATATATATATATATATATATATATATATATATATATATATATATATTTGTGTGAAGATTGGCTTTCCAACAATGATGCCACTTGGAAGAAGGATCCAATGGATACTACACGCTTGCACTCAAATATTTTTAGTATGTGTGGAGTGGAGCAAACAGCGAACTTCTTACCATGTCAAAACTTTAATGCAAACGTTTCGCCCGTTCGGGCTTCTTCAGTACATATAACGGATTAAAAATACTTGGAATAAAAATGTTTTTAAAAATTGGGTCTTATATAAGCGAGAATACAATTCAAACAAATATTAAAAATTACAAACAATAAAATTATTAATTACTGGTGAATAAAAATGAATGGCCTAGAGAAAGTGCTAATTAAAAGGTACCGGACCACTAGAGTATTACGTAATTACAAGGAAAATTACAATGGAAATAAATAAACAATATAGTTCGTAACAAATTCTTAACTCAAAGTCCTTGAACTAAAGCGTTTTCTAGTGTACAATATTACTCCAGGGTAACAGGATCCGAATAAAAAGCCTTTGAATGATTGATAACAAAATCCTAAAATTAAGCCCCTGAACTCCGGTATTGTATGCGGCTATACTCTCAGCCTTGTAACAAATTCCTTGATAAAGCCCTTGAACGATTATACAATTATATTCTTTGAATTTAACCATGATTACGTAAGAAGAACACCTGTGGGTCAGTAGAAACAAAAGTATTCGAAAAAACTAAACGGCAATTTGTGGTATTAATTATATCTTATTCTATTCTTGGAGTTGAACTCAGATCTTTTATTCAAACCGTAAGGTTGAAGGGTGCAAAGTTGTGCACTCCAATAAGCTTCTCTTGTTAACAAGCGATGATCGAGGCTATTATTGTCACTGAAATTGAAAACTTGTTCAATGATAGCGAAATCAAAATCAGACAAAACATGAGTTTCTTTGTTAAAATGTATCGCGACCTCACAAGTGTTTTTCTTTGTACTCATAGCCGATTTGTGGTTGCGAAATCTGACTTTAAATTCGTTGCTTGTGGATCCTATATATTGAACATTACATTTATTACAAGTGACTAGGTAAATCACGTTCTTAGATTTGCAATGGAGATGTTGTGTGATGGGATAGATTCTGTTGGTGCTAGCGCTAGTGAAGTGATCGGATTCTACTAAAAAATTACGACAGAGATCACATTTCCCTTTGCATTTAAAACAACCTTGTACATCTGTGTTATTGTAATTAGTGCGACGAGGGCGTGCTAGAATATCTTTAATGTTTTTGGTTCTTCTGAATGATGGAATGATGGATCCCTTGGGGAATATTTTGGCTAGAGAGGGTGAATTGTGAATGAGATGTTTATACGAATTAAAAATTTTTCCGATGCTAGGTAAACTTGGATTGTAGTCTAAAACAAGCGGAAACACTTTCTTAGACTCCTTGGTGGTGGGGGCAAGCAAATTTTCCCTAGGAATTGATTTGACTCTGTCAAATTGTTGCTTAACTTGGGAGTGGTTGTAGCCTCTATTAATTAAATAACTTTGATATTCTACACTACGTTTTTCAAAAGATTCGGGGGTGGAGCAATTTCTTCTGACTCTAGTAGCCACTCCATAGGGGATGGCTTTGGAACAATGAGCGGGATGGGCACTATTACGTAACAAATAAATGTTATTATCTGTGGGCTTAGAATAGATATCCGTTTGGGTGTATCCTTCAACAAAATTGAGCGTGAGATCCAAAACATTGAGCGATGTAGGAGAATGGACAAGGGTGAATTTAATTCAGTCCAAGCACTGATCATGTTAGTGTCATTTCGCAATGGGGAAAGAAGTGGCTTGAAAGGGGACAAATTAGCGAAAATATTGCTAAATGGGTTGTCAATGAAAATGCAAAACCGGGCAAGGCCTTTGGTACCATCAAAACTCACAAAGAGGGGAATCCCCTCCGGCTTATTACATCGTGCTGCGGTACTGCCATTGAAAATCTGTCCGCATTCACTGAATTCTATCTCAAGCCTCTTGCCCAAAATCTTCCATCTTTTGTCAAGGACACTACTCATTTTTTGCAAAAGATCGAGGATCTTAACAAATCAGGCCCTTTTCCTAAAGAAAGTAGTATTTTGGTCTCCTGGGATGTTGTCGCCATGTTTCCCAATATTGACAACAATTTGGGAATCAATGCCATCACGGACGCCCTTAATTCTCGAGCAAATAATTTTCCTTCCACCGATTGTATTGTTGAAGCTGTCAAAATTTGTCTCCAACACAACAATTCTCACTTCAAGGACGAAAACTTCCTCCAAATCCATGGGACGGCCATGGGCCCTAAAAATGCATGTAGCTATGCCGACTTGGCTATGGGTGTTATCGACAAGAAAGCCATGTCAGGGACTATAAAACCTAACTTGTGGTGGAGATATAGGGACGATATTTTCGACCTTTGGACACAGGGACATTCTAAACTGATTGATTTTACGCAATTTATCAACTCCCTGTATCCAACTATTAAATTCACCCTTGTCCATTCTCCTACATCGCTCAATGTTTTGGATCTCACGCTCAATTTTGTTGAAGGATACATCCAAACGGATATCTATTCTAAGCCCACAGATAATCACATTTATTTGTTACGTAATAGTGCCCATCCCGCTCATTGTTCCAAAGCCATCCCCTATGGAGTGGCTACTAGAGTCAGAAGAAATTGCTCCACCCCCGAATCTTTTGAAAAACGTAGTGTAGAATATCAAAGTTATTTAATTAATAGAGGCTACAACCACTCCCAAGTTAAGCAACAATTTGACAGAGTCAAATCAATTCCTAGGGAAAATTTGCTTGCCCCCACCACCAAGGAGTCTAAGAAAGTGTTTCCGCTTGTTTTAGACTACAATCCAAGTTTACCTAGCATCGGAAAAATTTTTAATTCGTATAAACATCTCATTCACAATTCACCCTCTCTAGCCAAAATATTCCCCAAGGGATCCATTATTCCATCATTCAGAAGAACCAAAAACATTAAAGATATTCTAGCACGCCCTCGTCGCACTAATTACAATAACACAGATGTACAAGGTTGTTTTAAATGCAAAGGGAAATGTGATCTCTGTCGTAATTTTTTAGTAGAATCCGATCACTTCACTAGCGCTAGCACCAACAGAATCTATCCCATCACACAACATCTCCATTGCAAATCTAAGAACGTGATTTACCTAGTCACTTGTAATAAATGTAATGTTCAATATATAGGATCCACAAGCAACGAATTTAAAGTCAGATTTCGCAACCACAAATCGGCTATGAGTACAAAGAAAAACACTTGTGAGGTCGCGATACATTTTAACAAAGAAACTCATGTTTTGTCTGATTTTGATTTCGCTATCATTGAACAAGTTTTCAATTTCAGTGACAATAATAGCCTCGATCATCGCTTGTTAACAAGAGAAGCTTATTGGAGTGCACAACTTTGCACCCTTCAACCTTACAGTTTGAATAAAAGATCTGAGTTCAACTCCAAGAATAGAATAAGATATAATTAATACCACAAATTGCCGTTTAGTTTTTTCGAATACTTTTGTTTCTACTGACCCACAGGTGTTCTTCTTACGTAATCATGGTTAAATTCAAAGAATATAATTGTATAATCGTTCAAGGGCTTTATCAAGGAATTTGTTACAAGGCTGAGAGTATAGCCGCATACAATACCGGAGTTCAGGGGCTTAATTTTAGGATTTTGTTATCAATCATTCAAAGGCTTTTTATTCGGATCCTGTTACCCTGGAGTAATATTGTACACTAGAAAACGCTTTAGTTCAAGGACTTTGAGTTAAGAATTTGTTACGAACTATATTGTTTATTTATTTCCATTGTAATTTTCCTTGTAATTACGTAATACTCTAGTGGTCCGGTACCTTTTAATTAGCACTTTCTCTAGGCCATTCATTTTTATTCACCAGTAATTAATAATTTTATTGTTTGTAATTTTTAATATTTGTTTGAATTGTATTCTCGCTTATATAAGACCCAATTTTTAAAAACATTTTTATTCCAAGTATTTTTAATCCGTTATATGTACTGAAGAAGCCCGAACGGGCGAAACGTTTGCATTAAAGTTTTGACATGGTAAGAAGTTCGCTGTTTGCTCCACTCCACACATACTATATATATATATATATATATATATATATATATATATATTTGTGTGAAGATTGGCTTTCCAACAATGATGCCACTTGGAAGAAGGATCCAATGGATACTACACGCTTGCACTCAAATATTTTTAGTATGTGTGGAGTGGAGCAAACAGCGAACTTCTTACCATGTCAAAACTTTAATGTAAACGTTTCGCCCGTTCGGGCTTCTTCAGTACATGTAACAGGATTAAAAATACTTGGAATAAAAATGTTTTTAAAAATTGGGTCTTATATAAGCGAGAATACAATTCAAACAAATATTAAAAATTACAAACAATAAAATTCTTAATTACTGGTGAATAAAAATGAATGGCCTAGAGAAAGTGCTAATTAAAAGGTACCGGACCACTAGAGTATTACGCAATTACAAGGAAATTACAATGGCAATAAATAAACAATATAGTTCGTAACAAATTCCTAACTCAAAGTCCTTGAACTAAAGCGTTTTCTAGTGTACAATATTACTCCAGGGTAACAGGATCCGAATAAAAAGCCTTTGAATGATTATAACAAAATCCTAAAATTAAGCCCCTGAACTCCGGTATTGTATGCGGCTATACTCTCAGCCTTGTAACAAATTCCTTGATTAAGCCCTTGAACGATTATATAATTATATTCTTTGAATTTAACCATGATTACGTAAGAAGAACACCTGTGGGTAGTAAAAACAAAAGTATTTGAAAAAACTAAACGGCAATTTGTGGTGTTAATTATATCTTATTCTATTCTTGGAGTTGAACTCAGATCTTTTATTCAAACCGTAAGGTTGAAGGGTGCAGAGTTGTGCACTCCAATAAGCTTCTCTTGTTAACAAGAGAAGCTTATTGGAGTGCACAACTCTGCACCCTTCAACCTTACGGTTTGAATAAAAGATCTGAGTTCAACTCCAAGAATAGAATAAGATATAATTAATACCACAAATTGCCGTTTAGTTTTTTCAAATACTTTTGTTTCTACTACCCACAGGTGTTCTTCTTACGTAATCATGGTTAAATTCAAAGAATATAATTATATAATCGTTCAAGGGCTTAATCAAGGAATTTGTTACAAGGCTGAGAGTATAGCCGCATACAATACCGGAGTTCGGGGGCTTAATTTTAGGATTTTGTTATCAATCATTCAAAGGCTTTTTATTCGGATCCTGTTACCCTGGAGTAATATTGTACACTAGAAAACGCTTTAGTTCAAGGACTTTGAGTTAGGAATTTGTTACGAACTATATTGTTTATTTATTGCCATTGTAATTTCCTTGTAATTGCGTAATACTCTAGTGGTCCGGTACCTTTTAACCTTTAGGCCATTCATTTTTTATCCACCAGTAATTAAGAATTTTATTGTTTGTAATTTTTAATATTTGTTTGAATTGTATTCTCGCTTATATAAGACCCAATTTTTAAAAACATTTTTATTCCAAGTATTTTTAATCCTGTTATATGTACTGAAGAAGCCCGAACGGGCGAAACGTTTACATTAAAGTTTTGACATGGTAAGAAGTTCGCTGTTTGCTCCACTCCACACATACTATATATATATATATATATATATATATATATATATATATATATATATATATATATATATATATATATATACACCCGTTTTCAAAAACTCTGCTATTTTCAAAATATATATAAATATATATATATATACCTTTTGTTTCCTCATCACATAACAAAGGGTAGACAAAAGGTATATATATATTTATATATATTTTGAAAATAGCAGAGTTTTTGAAAACGGGTGTATATATATTCGAATATATAGAGAGGATATTACACCGTGGCGCGAAGATACGGATTTTATGTTCGAGTGGCAAGAACCGCAATATCTCACTAATGACACCCCTGTGTAACAGACCTGGTGAAACCCGACCTGGTGGGTTATTTTGCCCTCCCTGGTGAAATTTTTACCTCCCTGGCCCGTGCTGATTACTGTATATAGGCTTTGAAAATATATTGTTCTTGCCACGAGAATAAAAAATCTATATCTTCGCGCCAGCCTGTAATGTTCTTTTTATTATATGGACAATAAACAAACTTGGATATATTATGCCAGCTGAATGGGCCGAACTCTCGCCGAACTCAACAAGGTGATTCAGTACGGTTAATCTGTTATATAAACTGCAAATCGCCATGCAACACAGCTCCCTTTGTTCTTTTACTAGCCTCATACTAAAGTACAGTAATTCCATCCATACAGTAATAAGTTGAGCTTGAGAAGAGTAATTTCTTAACTGTCTTAAGGGGGGAGAACCTAAACTACAAGGAACCACAAAAATGTTGCTAAGGAAATCTCTAAACCTCCATAACTTTGGTTCCTGGACTCCAGTGCGGCATCAAAGTTTGTAGTGTTTGTTTGATTCACGTTTCCTTTAAATATTTCGAACCATGCCCATATTTGGTGTGTCACGTGACCAAAATGAAAAATGTCTAAAAACTCGGAAGGATTTGATCGTTTTCAAATTATTATTTTAGAATTTGCCGAAGAACGTCAATATCGACAACTTGTAGCATGCGTTTGATGAAATGTACAATATTTCGGAAGTTATAAAGCTTTAAAACTTTTAAAGCTTTTTATGCTGCGCCACTCAGTTGAGTGTCTATTATTGACGATGGCGCTCCGTAAATATTTAGTGCTACGAGAAAAAAGTAAGAAACCATGTTGGAAGTTAATGGCCACGCGACGTGGCAGTTTATTGATTTAACAAAACCTGATAATTTGACATAATCCAGGTGGGGTCAAAAAAGGCCACAAGCCACACTGATGTGGCAGCCCCACAAGCGCCATCGGCAAAAATAGGACAACGAATGAGATGGTCGTTAAGGCAAAATAGAAAAGTGCCTCAAATAAACTAAGATTTAAAAATGAAAAACGCAGTAAATGTGTGCCAGCCCGTGTCTGGAACGCCACGATTACATAACGTCTGCGAAATCATATGCTAAACAATGTGCTAAGAATACTAAATACGAGATATTGACCCAATAAAGAATACTAAATACCAGATATTAACCCAATAAAGAAGCGCCAGCCCATGACTGAAACGCGATCGTTACATAAATGGTAATATCAGAATCCAAAAGCGAAGACAAAACGGTACTGACAAGCAAAGAAAACTAATAACGCAGTTATGTAAGTGTGCACCAGCCCCTGTCTGGAGCGCAACAATTACATACCCGAAATATCTCACATTTCAATGCAAGAAAAACAGCAGAAATCAGTAATTCTGAACTCCTTCAAACACCGTAAAATAGACATGCATACAGATATACTGGAGCTCTATCCCCAGCCAAAAAGTCCCGTGAGTAAACCCAGGGAGGGTGAAAACCATTGCTGAATTTCGATTAACCGACCCCGGACGAGAGAGTGACAGCCCATGTCTGAATCACTCGTGTCCGGAAATAAGTCGAAAGAAAATCGCAAAAAGTCGTTCAAAAGATTCCGGGCGAATATAGACTTTGAATGCGTCGGAGCTCCAGCGTCCAAGAAAACGTATTTGTGCATCGGAGAGGCCCGAAGCCGCGGCATGGCTAGCAGCGCCAATTCTAAACCCGTGCGGCTTGTACCGGGATGTGTCAAGGCCGCAAAAGGATAATGAGGTGTTGAGTTGACGATTAAACACCGAGACAGATATAGGTGATAAGTCAGGCATGCAAAACAAAGGGCCAGGAACGTGACCCCTTGACGCGCAAAATTGAAGTAAAAAATCAACAGGGCAAAACGGTTGTGATGATTCTCGGTTTATCAGGATGTCGAATGGCCGCTTAGCGAGACTATGCTTATAATGGCTGATAGAGATCTTGGCGGTGACGGGCCTATTATTTTCCAGTAGAAACGTGAGTTGATCGTATTGCACAACAAGGGACGCGGTGCGCGTATTCTTGGACGCTAGCTCACCGAGGCGAAAAAAGCCGTAAAATGCTGTTAAAAACATGGCGGTATATAAAAGACGCTGGTAGGAAGAGGAACTTGTAAACTCTAAGGACCGGACGAGGCTATGTAAAACTGGTCGAGTGATTGGGAGTCGTACGTCCAATTGGGGGTTGGCGCGCCGGTGCGCCGTGAGAAGTTTAGAAATTAAAAAAGTCTTCGTTGGATCTGTCAAACCCCGTAATTTGTGAACATAACTAATGGCAGAGATGTAGGAACATATTGTCGAGTGAGCAAATTTTCGGGCTGTCATGTAGGAAATAAATAATGCTAGAGACGTGACGTCAAGGGGTAGACTTGGCGAGAAGGTATCGCAAAAACGACCTGAGAATTGGACATACAGCTGCCATGCCCTTTGATAAGATTGGCGTGAGCAGGGCGACAAAGCCGATGAGAGCATGTCCTTTAAATTAGTGACCAATTCTGTGGAAGAAGGCTCTCGGGAATCAGAGTCGGAGCGATGTCTGCGTCGGGCCTTAGAGCTAGGAATTCCTCTACCTGTAAACGTGAGAGATAATCGGCCTGAACGTTTAAGAAACCCGGTATATGGCGCGCGCGAAAAAGAATATTATGGGTAAGGCAAGTGAGAACAAAAGAGCGGATAAGTGTCATGACCTTAGGCTCCTTAGATGTCTGCCTATTGATAACTTCAACTAATGCACCGTTGTCTGTAAAAATGGTTATACACTTATTCGACATCTGAGATCCCCACAAGCTCAAAGCTATCACAATAGGGAAAAGCTCTAAAACAGTAATGTTTAGAGACTTCCAATTCTCATCCCATTGGCCATAAAACCAATGAGTCCCGAAAATTCCGCCGTAACCTTTAGACCCCGCTGCGTCTGTGTAGAGTTTAAGACTGTGTGATGATTCCCAGATGTCGGGCAAGAAAAAAGATTTACCATTATACTTATCAAGAAAAGTGAGCCATGTCTGAAGGTCTGCTTTGACTGCCTTTGTTAACTTAATATGATGATGGGGTTTGGTAATGCTTTTAGTGAGATCAATAAGTCGGCGAAGAAACGCCCGACCGGGAACAATGACCGAGCATGCAAAATTTAGAAAGCCAATTAGTGACTGAAAATCGCGAAGGGTCGCAGAACGGCGACTAAGGAAACCACCCAGTAAGTGCTTACATTTGTCAATCTTATCCTGTGGTAAACGAGCCTCCATGGTAATTGTGTCAAGGGTAATTCCAACAAACTGAAGGCATGTGAAAGGACCCATGGTTTTTTCATGAGCAATGGGAACTCCCAGGGTGCTACAGAGGCGAAGAAACTTATTGAGATCATACTGGCATTGTGCGTGCGAAGGGGCAACGAATAAAAAATCATCAAGGACGTGAAGAACTGCTGTGGCATGTAAAACATGGTGAGCAATCCACTCTAAAGCCGTGGAAAATTTTTCAAATAAACAACACGAAAAACTCAACCCCATGGGTAGCGTACGATCAAAATAATAACGCCCCTCCCAACACATGCCGAGTAAAGGATGATCTTTTGGATGGATGGGAATAATGCGAAAAGCCGCCTGAATGTCAGTTTTAGCCAAGTAACACCCTGGACCCAATTTCTTAATTATCGAAATAGCATCATCAATTGTTGCGTAGCGGACGGTGGAAAGCTCTTTAGGAATAAAATCATTGACTGAAGCACCACTTGGATAAGAGAGATGATGGATAAGTCGGAATTCGGAGGGAGTCTTCTTAGGAACAACACCCAGAGGAGAAGAACGGAAGTTTTGAAAAGGAGGGTGTGTAAATGGACCAACTATCCTTCCCGCGTCTAGTTCCTTACCCAATTTAGCTCGAACGACGTAGGGATTATCTAAAGCACTTTTCAGATTAGGCGATTCATAACTTGATCGTTCCCCAAAAAATGGAATACTAAAACCAAACCTAAAACCAGCAAGGAGGAAATCCGAAAGACCCTGGTCATACCCTGCGAGGTAAATTTGAAGCTGCCCCAGGTTGACTGGAGTTACTGGGGAACTGTTGAGGTGTTCCCGAGGGTCTAAAAGTGGGAGATTTGGCACTGACCGGGAAGCGAGAGTGTGAGTTGTGTGTGGTATTGGTACGACACTGGCTAGCCGGGTGACCCTTTCCGCATTTGTAGCAGACATGCTAAAATTTACACCCTTGACATGATTTGCCTGCGTGAAAGGCCCAGCAAGTCCCTTTGGGAAAAAACTGTTGAGACTTCTGCACGGTCTTTGGCTGAGAGCTCTGCTGTCCTGATTGGCCACGAAAATTATGGAGGGAATGGAACCACAACTCCCAATGGACCTGGCCCCAAAGAAAGTCGGTTGGGCTAGACTGTCGCAAATATCGAAATTGCTCGTCATAATACCGCCAATTCCCACCCTTGGAAGCAATGTCCCTCACAACCTCGACGTATTTCAGCAGGTCGGCTGTTGTCGATGGTTTTTTCTGCGTATAAACGGCAATGAACGAATTGAAAGCCGACGCCCACTGGTGTATGTTGGTGATTCGTGGGACTTTGGTGGCGGGCTCGAGACAAAGTCGAGGTTGCGACGAATCATTAGAAATCAAAACAGAATATTTGGTATCATCGGGTGATGAAGACAGCAGAGCTCCCAACTCAAAATATTCATCCGCCCATATTTTAGTTTTAATTTTCACTGGTATGCGTGAAACTAGGCTAACACTAGCACTACTAAAAGTGGAAGAAGGTTTGGCCTGGTCAGACCTACCAACAGGCAGCAATTCAGTGAGATCATCGGCATCACTTGCAATGGCGTCATTCGCCTCCTGGTGAACTGGCTGATCCTGTGCACTGGGCGTAGATGGTGCAATTCCAGCCTCGCGGAGACCTTGAGAAATGGCCGCGGTGATAGTGGCGGTGAGGGCCCCAATGTCGACGTTAACAGAGTCAGTGAGGACTTGCTTTGGAGTGCCTTCAACCAGGTCGGATGACGGTGCCCCTGTTCCGGATGGCACAGCAGATTTACCAGAAACCTGGTTAGCCGGACGTTTGGAATTGGAACGCGTAGTGCGTTTGTTGCTGCCAGCCACCAGGGTTGTACCTTTACGCTTAAGGGAGCGGGTTGATTTACCTTTAGGCGGCATGATACGTGCTTAAAATGAAAAAACAAAGAAACCAAACGTAACGAAATAACGTAAAAGGGAATAAAACATAGAGGACCCCTGGCAAATAATATAAATGGGCCTGTAAATTGAATGGCGCGTGACCAACGCAAAATAAAAATAAAGTGCCAGCTACCGACAACCAATAATGGAAGTCAAAACATAGCTTGAAAAATAAAACCACTAGCCCAAAGTCGAGTGCATTGGGCCTTGCTTGAAATAACAAGCGGCCAAAAGGTTGTACACTCATAATGACTTTGGAAAACAATAGTGAAAGGCACTGAACATGACCCATAATGGATGTGATCAAATAACAATAATAAAGTGAGCGTGCCTCTAAATAGTCTGTTATCCGATACGCTCAGCCTGACTAGCACGTGCTCTTATTGTTACATTTCATGGCACCGCATAAATTAGATTATGCTGATACATAATCTTTGTTATAACTTCCGAAATATTGTACATTTCATCAAACGCATGCTACAAGTTGTCGATATTGACGTTCTTCGGCAAATTCTAAAATAATAATTTGAAAACGATCAAATCCTTCCGAGTTTTTAGACATTTTTCATTTTGGTCACGTGACACACCAAATATGGGCATGGTTCGAAATATTTAAAGGGAACGTGAATCAAACAAACACTACAACGTTTGATGCCCACTGGAGTCCAAGAACCAAAGTTATGGAGGTTTAGAGATTTCCTTAGCAACATTTTTGTGGTTCCTTGTAGTTTAGGTTCTCCCCCCTTAACGACGGTAAAACTTGGCGATATCTTCATCTGAAAGCCGCTTCCCGACACGAGTAAGTTCGGTTTCCTTTACCGAAAGATTTCAACTGTTTGTTTTTTCTTCAGAATGTCCTGAACCTCGAAAAATTCTTTTTTTCGTTTTTTCTTTTCTTTCTTCCACACACTGAGTCCGGTCGCCGCTTATCTTCACGAATTTACTACTGAACCGTCACTGAAGACAACAGAATCCTTTGCCATTCAAAAAATAGGTCCACACAGTGTGGACATGTGTTGGTTTACATATAAATAAAATAAAAATCATTCATGAATCAAAGACCAAGCTTTTTGATTTCCATTGACTGTAATTCCGTTTTTGAATTTAAGTTATTATGCAAACAATACCACGCCACTTACACAAATGGGAGTAAAATAAATACCACTTACACAAATGGGAGTAAAATAAACATAATCAAAGTTTACTTGTATGTACAAGTAAACTTTGCTTATGCAATACAAATTTAAACTTGAGTATTGTTATTATAGATGCCATATTAAGAAGTAAAGTGGACTGAGACTTAGCCTTGAATTGAATCCTTGTCAATGGCACTGAATTGCACTGAAGTTATAACAAGTTTGCAACGTAATAATATTAAGAGCAATGTTTACAGTGGAATATTTCCTCTGGTTCCATAAGTGTTTCCATTTCTTGTTCTTGGAAGCAACATGGAAATAACTCTACATGCCATGGTCTGTCAGGATATGAAAAAAGTTGCATTTACATCCAAGAGTCCATAATGGCTCCAATGTGTGACAATAACAGAGATATAAATGGTTTGATACAAAATGTAGTCAAAAATACATAGTAGCTCATGTTTTGTTCAGCAGTCGATATAAAGCCGAGACGAGCTTCGGTGGAAAAGAGGAACAGCTCAACAAAATACAACTGAACTAGTACTGCAAAATTCAATACGATTTTAATAAGCTTTTAAAGCTTATGTTTTGCCGGACGAAATATGCGTCCAGATTTTCTTCGTATAAACTTACGCATGAATCGATACTGTACAGCAAACTAGAAGCAATAAATTGATTAGAGCTTACCTTTGAAACTGCAACGAGAAGGAAAACTGTTGAATCTCTCAAAAACAGCCAAATACTTGAACCACGCCACGCGACAAAATGGTGGATTCCGAGGAAATTTACTAGTACCCATTCCTCATGCAGACACCGCTGTTCAAAAACGTGGTGGGCGCAACCGACAAACCGACAAATATCGCTGATCATGGCATAGTGCTGGATTACACTTCGTGTAAACCAACACAAAAAATTGAAACGGTGGGAATCATGACGTCATTTACTCGCGAGAGTGACATACGAAAAATACGCCACTCGAGTCCCGGATGTAGTGGTTTATGGCTTATACGAGTGTTTTAGTTCCAGTAAAACACTCACGTCTATATAATAAAGCTGTATATTTAAGGTGGCTCGATCGGGTTTTGGAGTGACGATACCTTTCAACTTTGAGCAACTGGTGTACCACCATAAATAATCTTACAGAAAATCAATCGTTACAGCTATACTAGAGAGAGATTAAAGTTTCAAATGAGGTACGTTTTATCGAAATCGGAGTTACCATAGCAACGTAATGACGTCATCCCCCATTTTACATTAGACCGAATTACTTGTCATCAAGGCATAAGTTTGGAAAATGCTCTCTGAATCTTTGACCTGACATACTTGTCTTAAGGTCTGCAAAATTTTAAGAATTTCTATGAGAGCGTTTTCGATAAAATTTCGGGTGAAGTTTTAAGGCGTTAAAATACAACAAAAACAAAACAATTTTGAAATGTTATTGAAAAGTATGTCCAGAAGGCTTGATGAAATAAAATTTTGATCTTAAATGAATTGTATACCATCTAATTACCTTGAGTAAAATTCTCAGGGAAATCGTTCCATTTGATTTTTAGAAACATTGGCTTGAATATGAACTGGTTTGGAGTGTTATTTCGCTTTTTATCAAAAATTGAACCTAAACTTATTAAAATGGTCACAAATTGAAAAGCGATAGATGAATTTTTTTCTAACTTAGCCTTCGACGAGATTAATCAATATATAATGCAATGTACGAGTTTCAAATTCATTGAAACATTCTAAGACTGTTAATTTTTAGCCTCAACACAGGTAAATATTGCGCTGATTTTCGCGCTAGTGGCTTGTTGCTCTCATTATGCATCTCCATTGTCTCGAATTGCCATGCAGTTGTAAATTTCAGTACATCATGAATTCATATAACACTTGATTGCTTTATTTGAATTCATGATGTGATGAAATTTACCACTGCATGGCAATTCGGGACAATGGAGATGCATAATGAGAGCAACAAGCCACTAGCGTGAAAATCAGCCCAATATTTACCTGTGTTTTGGCTAAAAAGTGACAGTCTTAGAATGTTTCAATGAAACTCGTACATTGCATTATATATTGATTAATCTCGTCGAAGGCTAAGTTAGAAAAAAATTCATCTATCGCTTTTCAATTTGTGACCATTTTAATAAGTTTAGGTTCAATTTTTGATAAAAAGCGAAATAATACTCCAAACCAGTTCATATTCAAGCCAATGTTTCTAAAATCAAATGGAACGATTTCCTTGAGAATTTTACTCAAGGTAATTAGATGGTATACAATTCATTTAAGATCAAAATTTTATTTCATCAAGCCTTCTGGACATACTTTTCAATAACATTTCAAAATTGTTTTGTTTTTGTTGTATTTTAACGCCTTAAAACTTCACCCGAAATTTTATCGAAAACGCTCTCATAGAAATTCTTAAAATTTTGCAGACCTTAAGACAAGTATGTTAGGTCAAAGATCCAGAGAGCGTTTTCCAAACTTATGCCTTGATGACAAGTAATTCGGTCTAATGTAAAATGGGGGATGACGTCATTACGTTGCTATGGTAACTCCGATTTCGATAAAACATACCTCATCTGAAACTTTAATATTTCTCTAGTACAGCTGTAACGATTGATTTTCTGTAAGATTATTTATGATGGTACACCAGTTGCTCAAAATGAAAGGTATCGTCACTCAAAAACCCGATCGAGCCACCTTAAAACAGTTTATTCTGTTTCTATCCATAGACATCGATGAATGTGCTGTAAACAATGGTGGATGCGAGCAAAATTGCACTAATACACCTGGCTCATATCAGTGCAGCTGCCCTTTAGGATACACCCAACACGGACATACATGTCAAGGTATAATTTGCATACCCTTTGCCTAAGGATAAACAAGTTTCCAAGTTACAGTTTTTCAAATAGCTCGATCCCGGCTACGTCTAAATTCCCTAATTCCAAAGGCTACATTTTAAACATAATTGTAGCTTACTGTAAATGTTCCGTTGAGCGACCGGGCCCCGAAGCCGGGAGACGGGAGGAGTATCTTAATGAAGTGCAGATATTTAGGGCTGATTTGCACTAGCGAGTTGGAGTTGGATTCGGAGTCGGCATCGGAAGCGCCGGCTAGAGTCCATACAAATCGTAATCGGAAGCGTAAGGATCAGAACGGTCTGAGTTCTGCGCTCCCGACTCCGATTCAGAATCCGTCGCTTGTGTAAACTACCGTAAAATTCGGAGTGGGGTTAACAAAGAGTTCTTTTGTTTAATGGTGTTAGAATTTGAATAACAAAACAAATTTGACGTAATGTTTGTAAACAGTGAACACTCCTATAGGAGGAAAATTTGCGTTTCAAAATCAGCTGGACTTATAATTGGAGGGAAATTTGTAATAATATTGGGGCGTTAACTAGAAATTCGCGACAACGTAATCCCTCTGAACATGCCAACTTCAAACACAACAGCAATAAACTTTATTGAAAATGGAATACCGTATATCATACCAGTTTATAGTTCATACCGGCGTAGTTTATACTGTAGTTCATACGGTAGCTCAAAGTTTATTTTGTATTTGAGGGCAATTCCCAAATATACGCCCCCGGGGTTTATATTCGAGGGGCTTATTATAGGAGGCTTTTTGCGTTTCGAATTTGGGGGCTTATATTCGGAGGGGCTTATTTTCGAAATTTTACGGTAGCTCTTAGTAGAGACTAAACAACAGCAACAACAACGACAGACAGAAACTGAAAAAAAAACTGGTGTTTAACAAGTTCTTACACACTGCGCCAATTTGTACTGCCTTGTAATGTGTTTCACACAATAAGTTAAGTCCAAGAACAAAATAGTCGTTAGACTGTACAATTCACTGAGTACATCTACGTTTCCTCTAATTCTAGGAATCATACAGAGAAGGCCTCGGCCTAACGGTGCATCGTTGCTTACACTCAACACAAGTTTTCGTAGCCTACGTAGACTCTCTTTGGGATCGTCACGCACCAAAGGAAATATTGCGTGACGAGATCTTTCCTCGGGGAGAAAAGATTGCGTGACGATCCGGAAGAGAGTCTGCGTAGGAGGCTACAGTTTCCATAGCAGCTAGTAGAAATACGTTTTAACTAACAAAAATCATCATGGAATAAAACCCAAAAACAATTTAGCCATCCTGGAAGGCATGAATTCTAAGGCAAACAGGAGATTGACTCTTACAGACGAAAGTGAATGCAACAAGCGGTTGACAAACTTCCGCCTCGCCTTAGAATATTTAAATGATGCAAACATCTTCTTATTGGCCAGGTATTATGGTGTGTTACTTGTTATTTGACACTAGTCTATGCTTAGATGTCGTGGATTTAAGATAAATGACCTTTAAGACCATCCCCATAAAATGTGTTGTTTCCCATCGCCCGACCGACCCAATTTTTTCAAAAAGTAGAACAAACAAAAAATGTCTGATTCATTGCCTGCGCCCTTTTCTCGCGTGTTTCCAAGTTTCACTTGCTTTATTTACATCTTTAAAGTCACTCTGACATCAAAATCAGCCCAGTAATGACGTCTTCGAGTGATATCGGCTCGTAACCAAATGGTGGTCACGGGAAGATAAAATCAAGGCTCGCTTGGAATTATTTATGTATTAATTCGTCAATATTTCGTTTCTCGGCTTTTTTTTTTAACCGACCGACCGACCCACTTTCACGAGACAAAAGTGAATGCAACAAGCGGTTGACAAACAAAACATTTTATGGGGATGGCCTAAGAACGAATGTCGCTAAGGATGGAGCCAAATTGGAAATGGTCAAAATAAAGTTCCCTTCATATTTTGTGTGTAGTTAGCCCTTCGGGTGGAAACATTCATGATGATATTTTTTTCACTTCCTGCACTAACCTAGACTTGGGATCAGGGGGGGGGGGAAGTTCATGCCCAAAAATGTATTTTTTGAGGTATTTTTAACCCTGAAAACTGAGATTCTGTTAACTAATTCTCTTAAAATGCAAAAGACTGGTTAAAATTCTGCTGACATCCTGGTATAATATCATCCTTCCACTCTACAAAACTGGCAACGGATTTTAAGTTTGTCCCCTGGGGGCCCCCGGGCCCCCTGTCCTTTGTAAGGGGGGGCACCGCCTTTTTAAAAAACTGAAAATGAGACATCTTTGGCTAAATTAAAATCAAACTGGTATTCATATTTTATTTGGTTGTAAAGTCCAAATAAGCCGGGACGAATGTTTATCTTTTTCGGTCAGAAAGTGGGCAATGAAAATGACGGAAAATTAACATTTTGCCGTGGGTATGAATTGTAAATTATGTGTTCTGCAAAAAAATAATTGAGTGCCCGCGGACTTTTCAGTACCAAAAGATTCACAAAGGACGAAATATTAATTTCCAACTTCAAATTTGATCAAAATATGAATACCAGTTTTATTTTATTTTAGCCAAAGATGTCTCATTTTCAGTTTTAAAAAGGCGGTTCCCCCCTTACAAAGGACAGGGGGCCAGTGGGGGCCCCAAGGGACAAACTTAAAATCCGTTGCCAGCTTTGTAGAGTGGAAGGATGATATCATTAGAAGCCAGAGGCTCGCTTTTAGGGACGAAGCGACGCTGAATGTCGCATATTTTAAATATTTGCGGCGGATTAGTATCGCGTTATGTGTGAACCCATTGTTTGACCGCGGCAAGATATTCGCACCAAAATATTTTGATCCATGTATTGTAGCTGTCAACAGTCGCTTTAAATCAGATTTTTTTCATCAATAACAAAATCCGAGGCCATTAAAATGATTGTACCAAAATATAAGTCAACATTCGAATCAAAAATCGCGCAAAAAACTTTATGAATCGAAGAAATCGCTGACTTGAATAGCCGCTAAGCACCCGCTAAACTTATTTTACAACCTTAACTGTTTTACATGTACGAATAATCTAAAAATCAAAAGTACTGCAAAATCAAATACAAAAATTCCGCTTACTCACGAATAGCCTCTATGTTCTGAGTACGATCATGATACATACGCGTGCAAAATACGAATTGAAGAATCCGCTCGCTTGACTATAAAACGGCTACGTACATGAACTCGCTAATTTTTACTGATTACACAACATAAACAACCGAAGACATCGCTATCTTGAAACATCCGTTCGAGAAAAACTCGAGCAAGATACTTTACGTCGATTTACGAATCAAAGAAACTGTTAACTTGAATAGCCGTTATTTTGTATTTTACTTTCATTTTTAAAAAGGTTGCAAACGTCGCCTTAAAGCTCCAAAAAAGCCGCGGGAAACCCGCTTAAAAGACGGAACGAACTAGGCAAACCACGTAGCTTAAAAAGCTGTCGGAAGGCCCAATATGTTCAAGCGAAAGAGCCTTCATCACCTCAAAAGCTTGGGCGAGACACCTGAAAGCTCTGAGGGAGAGGAAAACCTTAAAACGTAAACGACCTACGTTCAGTCAAACTGTTTATACTTCAGAAACCTACATACATTCAAGCGAAGGGGCTTTCGTCACCTCAAAAGCTTGGGCGAGACACCTGAAAGCTCTGAGGGAGAGGAAAACCTTAAAACGTAAACGACCTACGCTCAGTCAAACTGTTTATACTTCAGAAACCAACATACATTCAAGCGAACGGTCTTTCGTCACCTCAAAAGCTTGGGCGAGACACCTGAAAGCTCTGAGGGAGAGGAAAACCTTAAAACGTAAACGACCTACGCTCAGTCAAACTGTTTATATACTTCAGAAACCTACATACATTCAAGCGAAAGGGCTTTCGTCACCTCAAAAGCTTGGGCGAGACACCTGAAAGCTCTGAGGGAGAGGAAAACCTTAAAACGTAAACGACCTACGCTCAGTCAAACTGTTTATATACTTCAGAAACCTACATACATTCAAGCGAAAGGGCTTTCGTCACCTCAAAAGCTTGGGCGAGACACCTGAAAGCTCTGAGGGAGAGGAAAACCTTAAAACGTAAACGACCTACGCTCAGTCAAACTGTTTATATACTTCAGAAACCTACATACATTCAAGCGAAAGGGCTTTCGTCACCTCAAAAGCTTGGGCGAGACACCTGAAAGCTCTGAGGGAGAGGAAAACCTTAAAACGTAAACGACCTACGCTCAGTCAAACTGTTTATATACTTCAGAAACCTACATACATTCAAGCGAAAGGGCTTTCGTCACCTCAAAAGCTTGGGCGAGACACCTGAAAGCTCTGAGGGAGAGGAAAACCTTAAATAGTAAACGACCTACGCTTAGTCAAACTGTTTACACACCAGAAACCTACATACATTCAAGCGAAAGGGCTTTCGTTACCTCAAAAGCTTGGGCGTGACACCTGAAAGCTCTGAGGGAGAGGAAAACCTTAAAACGTAAACGACCTACGCTTAGTCAAACTGTTTACACATCAGAAACCTACATATATTCAAGCGAAAGGGCCTTCATCACCTCAAAAGCTTGGGCGTGACACCTGAAAGCTCTGAGGGAGAGGAAAACCTTAAAACGTAAACGACCTACGCTTAGTCAAACTGGTTATACATCAGAAGCCTACATACATTCAAGCGAAAGGGCTTTCGTCACCTCAAAAGCTTGGGCGAGACACCTGAAAGCTATGAGGGAGAGGAAAACTTTAAATAGTAAACGACCTACGCTCAGTCAAACTGTTTACACACCAGAAACCTACATACATTCAAGCGAAAGGGCCTTCATCACCTCAAAAGCTTGGGCGAGACACCTGAAAGCTCTGAGGGAGAGGAAAACCTTAAAACGTAAACGACCCGGCTAGCTTGATAGTCAAACTAATTATATGTATGTACGTATGTATGTATACATCAGAAATCTACATATATTCAAGCAAAGGGCTTTCGTTACCTCAAAAGCGATAATAATGTGGTTTAAAGACCGTGGCCGTGTAAATTTTCATGTTTCATAAGGGAAATTTAGCGGCCTCGAAAATTTGCCTTGAAAAGTGCATAAAGTTAACTGTCGTGTTATGTTATCAATAAACATAAAATGCATAAATTTGGATGGAATGCACAACTTACCCAGTATGTTTGGTTTTATGTTAACCACATCCGCCAAACATCGACCGATATTTCCGATTGTTATTCGCGGAAAGAAGCAGCTGAAACACTGGGACATCTAATCCCCGCTGCCGCGTTTGCTACAGTTGCTCGCTACGGGATCATCGACTGAATTAGTGCTGGTTAAGACTTTGCAATCACAAAAGAGCGAACTCTAAACAACGATCGTATTCTCGATTCATTCGAAATTTGCAGCTTACTATTCGAAGTTAGGTTGGTGGCTTGATTAAGAAATCGAAAGCTGGCCTGTGCGGCCGTATTTCAGATCAGTAGATGCTGCGCGCCATTGTAGTATTGACGGCATCATAGAGCAAACGACTTCAAGCTGAAGACAAACAAATTATAGGCGGAGAATTATCTGAATGGAATAAGGCAGCACAATATTATTTTACCAAGTCCTATGGATTACCAATTCCGCCGGCTAAGCTCATCAAATCATGGCACAAGTACGAAGAAATACTGTGATCGTGAAGCGAGCGCGCCGCGAAAAATAATTATGCTCCTTATTCTACCGCGAAATATAATTATTTCCAAATATAGTTTGCATTTTGAGAGAATTAGTTAAAAAAATCTCAGTTTTCAGGGTTAAAAAATACCTAAAAAAAATACATTTTTGGGCATGAACTTCCCCCGCCAATCCAAGTCTAGGTTAGTGCAGGAGGTGAAAAAAATATCATCATGAATGTTTCCACACCAAAGGCTAACTACACACAAAATATGAAGGGAACTTTATTTTGACCATTTCCAATTTGGCTCCATCCTTAGCGATATTCGTTCTTAAACATTATGGTTCCTAATCGCCGACTCCCGTTAATGTGTTTTTCTCCATATCCAGACATTGACGAGTGTCAGACGGTTCCCAGTCCCTGCAGTTGCAGTGTACCTGGGGAGCCCTGTGGCGCAAGTTGTACAAACCTTGTCCCCAGGTACATTTGTACATGCGCAAAAGGATTCCAGCTGCGAAGTGGAGGAACAATCTGTGATGGTAATTAGTTTTTTCTCGAGTAACCATGTAACCATGGTTACACGAGTTTATTGTTATAGGGTATGTTTTGTATTTTCAATTAAGGGGTGTTGCTTTTGTGACATTCTCGTCACTAGAGGCCACGATCCTTTTGGTCAGCACCAAGAATATTTTTTTCTTGGTGCTGACCAAAAGGATCGTGGCCTCTGGGGACGAGAATGCTTTTGTGACGGAATGTGGCTACAAATCAGCGGCAGTGTATATTGCGCATTAAAAATGACTGCTAGGCTCCGGGTTTGCTTTTTAGTTGTTGACAGCAAAACACTGTTGACAGAAAACATAGGCTCCTTATGAAAAACTGTCTCGTGTCGTTATAAATACATTCTAGAAACTTATCCGTAACAAATACTAACCCAGGGAGTCTAACTACTGTTTGTCAACTCAAATGCATCCGATCCATCCTTAGACCAATGCCTTTCAGTTCACGTAATTTTAGAATGTTCAATCAATCAATCACTTTTATTTGCTCCCAAGAATAATCATTTACAGTCATATCTTAAATATTATGGAGCAGGGGCTCTCAACAAACCCTTCTGGGCTTTACGGGGAGAGTCCCTGTTACAATTGTTTAAATCATCTGTATATATTTACATCAGACATGGTGACATAATGTATGATTGATAAATATTTTACATGAAGACGTATTATCTACTAATTAAAAATACTTAGGCATTAATCATTTAATTGCATAGTATTTTATTATTCTTGTCTTAAAAATATTACGTGATTTGGAGTCCTTAATAGAATTTGGAAGGTTGTTCCAGATCTGGCATCCTTTATACTCTGTAGAATATATTTTTTATAATTAGTACGTACATTTGTTTTGTGAATCTGTTGTGAAGATCTTGTGTTGTGGTTGTGAAGTTCCTTATTCAATTTGAATTGGTTTTGAAATGTAATTGGCAGCTCATTGTTAAAATATCGAAACATGAATAAGGCTATATTAATTCATTATTATTAATGTCGTCTATGGTAGTACTGATAACTTTTAAAATAACGGAGCCGAATGGTCATTAAAACCAGAAAAAAGTTATTATTCTTACGATTTTCTTTTGTAGTTTTCTGATTTTGTCTAGTCTAGATGTTACCATAATGAAGATATGGGTAAACTAATGTATTATAAAGCATTCTTAGCGTTTTTGGAGAAACGTAATACCTAGCTTTACAGAGAATGCCACAAGTCTTAAAGCCTGGTTTCCATATGATCGCAACGATCGCAGTCGCTGCGATCGTTGCGATCATATGGAAACCAGGCTTTAGAGACCTTTATTGTGATATAATTAATATGTTGTTTCCATGTTAAATTCGAATCTATATTTATCCCTAAAAATTTCGTTGATTCTACTTGTTTAATATATTGACCATTCAACTTTAACGTGATTGATTCTTTTATTTGTTTCTTTTATTTTTTGCCTTAAAGATTATAACTTGAGTTTTTTTTAATATTTAAGAAAGCTTATTTGCCTGCAACCAAGACGAGACTTTATTTAATTCTTTATTAACAATCTCTTCGAGGGTTTTTATGTTTGTATGTGAGTAGAAAATGTTTGTGTCATCTGCAAAAAGAATAAAAGATAGCAACTCCGAACATCTGTAGATGTCGTTCATATAGATAAGGAAAAGCAGTTGTCCTAGAGTTGATCCTTGAGGAACTCCGCACGTTATTTTTTTCTTTATTTGATATACTATCCTGGAATCTTACTATTTGACTTCTGTTTGTAAGGTAGTTTTTAAACCATTCAAGGGCTAACCCTCTTATTCCATAATGTTCCAATTTACTGACAATTATGGTATGGTCGACGGTATCAAATTCCTCTGATAGGTCAAGGAAGATCCCAGCAGTAAATTCATTCCTTTCAATGGTTTCTACTATTTTGTTTGTCAACTTAATTATGGCCATTTCGGTTGAATGATTTTTACGAAATCCATATTGTTGTTGGTATAAAATGTTATGTTTATCTATGAATTTAATAAGTCTTTTGTACATTAATTTTTCCAATATTTTTGAAAAGCACGGCAAAACTACAATAGGTCTATAATTGATAGCAATGATTCGTCTTCATTTTTATATACTGGTGTTATAAGCGAAATCTTTAGTTTATCAGGGATTACACCTGTTAGAAACGATTGATTAAATATGAATGAAAGAGGTTGTGCAATAAGAGGCGCTATTTGTTGACTCGCCGTGATTGGTTTAGAACTGTCATCTATTAGAGTACAGACGCACGAATGACGTCACGAAGCGGGAAAACGCGCGGGCGCCCTGCTCTAACAAATTCTTCGCTCAAAACAGAGAAATATTTTCGTCAAACTGGAAATATTCCGTAGGAAATTCAATGTAGTTCAATTGATACGAATTTTAAATCGACTGTTCAAGCTTGGCTAGAACTTGGAGGAAGATATGATGGACTTTTAGCTCATCGTGAACAGAATCCGATAAATTTAGCGGGATTATCGTTCGCCGTGAAGCGACTTGCAACGGGATTTGGACTGGAATAATTCAGATTGTTTTTCCTCATATCAGGACGGAATAGAGGTTAGTCTCTAAATATTTGCTTTTCGAACCATTTGCTGAGTTGAGCTGTAGTTTATTTTAAGCCGTTTAGTTTTCACAAAGTTTTATTTGAGTGCATGAAAACACTGTGGCCTAAACTCGATGTTTGTTGACATAATTTTTATCGGCTTATTTAGCGTACAATCAAGGGAAAATCCGAAGCGAATATCTCCAAAATTATATAAAACAAATAGATTCCATGTTGCCGTGCGTCTGTTCAGTAATAGATCACAGAAGACGTCAAAGTGTGGTAAGAACGTCAGTGACACACTCGGCTGCGCCTCGTGTGCCACTTTTTTGTTCTTACCACATTTTGACGTAATCTATCTGTGATCTATTACTGAACATACTATACGCACGGCAACATGGAATCTATTTGTTAAACTTTTACTGGGATTCAACTTTCTCAACAAAGTTCTTGTTCCACTTCCTCTTCGGTGACTGGATCAATAAAAAAACTCTGATAATTAGATTTATTTAGAAACGTTTTGAAGGATGAAGTCGATTCTGGTATTTTGTTTGTTTGTTTGCAAGATTAGGTCCAACATTTGCAAAATATTCATTAAATGCATTAATTTTGCGATTATGACCGGATCAGTGATCTTTTCATTATAATTATAAAAATTACAATTTCCTCGGTTGTGATTGGTTGAAAAAACTCCTATTTTCCACTAATTTGCTTTGCCAAGTTGTTATCGGACAGTTGTTATCGGACAGTTCGTTATCGGACAGTTTGTTATCGGACAGTTTTAATAAGCCAATCACATTTAAAGTTCTAGTTTAAATCAACCAATCACAGCCTTGGTTAAAATAACCATAGCAAGAGTATGAACACTCTCTCTGCAAAATGGATAATTTTTTCCCCTTCCCCTTGTCCCTTGAACAATGACAGTAATAGAGAAGGCAATGATGATTTTGTTTATCCTATGGCACAAATGTTTTTTGCCAAGAAACCAGACGAGTTCTTTCATGGATATCTTGACAAGTTCAGATGAATTTCAGCCCTCCACTACATCGTTTTAAAACTGCAAACGGAGGCAAACATCCAGCCGACTTCCGGTGAAAATCCGCCATTGTTCGACAAAACACAACAACAACAATGCAAGTCAGTAGACCAGTCTCGTTTCCCACTTGTGTCGGATGAAGAAATTTCGGAAATAAATGAAACGGCAGCCTCCTAAAACACAGCTCGAGCAACCAAAACATGAATGACAGTATGGGCACAATGGTGTATAAAAGCGAGAAACATTGATGTCAACAATCCAGCTCGACAAAAACATGTGCGGCTGTCACTTCTCCATCTGCTCCATAAACAAGTCGTTTGCCAATGCACAGTTCGGTGTCAGCTCCATCAAATCCAGCAGCTGTTGCAGCTGTGATGAAAGAGAATGTCTGACCATCAGATAGTCCTAATCCAGTCAGTGAGTTTGTTCCTTCGAGAATCCAGCACCATTAAGCTTTATGCCGTCTTTGCACAGCATGGCTACGAAACAGATATCTCTCGGCGCCATTTCAAGTTTACAACAACTGCGTGTTCAACACGAAGTCAACCGAAGACCGGCCGAAAAGCCAAGGAAGCGAAGAATCATCTCTGACTCCAATTAGTTTACAGACTTTACAGCTTCGAGTCAGCTTGTAAAAATATTGTACTTTGAAAGAAAAACTGCCTCGCTAAGCGTTCGTTCAACGAAATTTTGATAAGTTGTTCTGCGCAGTTCTCGCATGATTGCGTATTTGATTGACACAAAGATTTATTTTTCGCGAGTTACTTAGCAACCGACAATCTCGTTATTTATAGAGCAAAAAAGAATAAAAGAAAAACTTGACCCGTTGACATAATTTCCCTTCTTTTAACACTTTTCCTTTCCTCGGAAATTGTAATTTTTATGATTAATTGGTAATAAGACTTCGTGTCGTCCAATTCTATAGAAAAATTCATTGCCTGACGAGGGAATTCCACGTAAATTTCACGCGAAAAACCGATATCGCACGAATCGCGAAGCGATGAGTGCGATATCGGTTTTTCAAGTGAAATTTAACGTGGAATTCACGAGTCAGGCAATGAATTTTTCTTGAATCGCATAGCCCTTTACAAAAGGAAAAGGAATTATTTTTAAATAATTTAATACAACAGCGCTCGAGAAAGCCATTCAACGTCAAGTGTCAGGACTGTCAGGAGCAAGCGAACGAATAAGAATCAAGCTAAAGATTCTGTCACAAACTTTATATTTTATCCTCGTGGTAGAGGTTTTTCCAGTTAATTGGGGAAACGTTTAATATTTGTAGACATTTACGGGTTTGTCAGTAATTATAAGAACTCCGGCAAGTAGCAAAAACTACATAAGCTTACTGAAGACAGAATCATGAGCACTTTTACTTCGGCCGCGGCACACTGAAATGAATCAAAAGAAAACCCGGGAAGAAAAGCTTTGGAAAAGACGTCAAGCAATGCTGTAAGTAAACTTATGCTTTATACCTTGAAATAACTTAAGCTTATTAGCATTCAATATTCTACGTTTTAAATTTCAATGGCTTAGGTCCATCCCTGGTTTGAGAGAAGGTTTTTAGACCTTGTTGACTTCTTTTCGTTTCGAATGCGAATTAAGCTTATTTTGTACTCAGTGCTGTGTAAACACTTGTTGATCTTCGAGCGGTTGTTTTTGTAGCTTCAGTTAGCACAAGAGAACTATTACGGTCAAGCTATCGAAAGTATTAGTTTAAAGAATGTAAACAGCTATTCTTTTAGCCGAAAATTTCGTTACAAACGGAACTGAAAAAAGTGTCTTCAAATGTGCTTTTAGCGAGTTTACCGATTCACCACGCGGTAATGATTGCTGTTTTCAAGTGGGTTTTAAAGTAAGATAATTTTATTACGGTCAAACTATCGACAATGTCACTTCAAAAAAATAGAAAGCTGTTCTATTACCGGGAAAATTTGGCGTATTTTTCTTTCTAGCGGACGTTTTTGACGACGTTTTTAAAAGTACTATAAGCTTAAGCTTACTGTTTATTTACGTGTTTTGAAATTGTTCGCGCGGAACTAAAAGCTTATTATTTTGTTTTTCTTATCCGCTACATTTGTGGCTATTTCTCTGACACTATGAAGTCAATTAAACGTTTTACTCTTTACTTTACTGTACTACCAACCTCGTCCGGTTGCTCTACTATTGTTTCTCCCATAGTTTTAGCCAGTTTCCTCTCTTCAGGTTTCTTGTACTTGCAAGCATCGATCGATGATTGCGCTTCTTCAATTTCTCGAGAGAGTTGAGTTTGAGTTCAAAGCTGACTAAATCTTGAATCTCACATTGGAAAAAACCCTCATGTTTGCTTTTGGCTTTTCTGACATTGATGCTGACATTGAAACCATACGAAAACCGCATTTTTATATTTTAATTTGCGATGCCGAAAGTAAACAAACACAATCTCGCGTTGGGCCTCGCTTTCAACTCACTTCATGCAATTCAGCTATGCAATTCAACTTCTCAGGCGTGCAATTCCACGTTGAATACCCTCGCATCGATAGCCAATCAGAGTGCGAGAATTCTCTAAGCTATGCGATTCTGTCTGTAATCATACTCGTGATAACAAATCGGACTCCCGCGAAGCGCGGTCGTCCGATTTTGTTATCACTCGTATGATTACAGACCGAATTGGACTCCACTCAGTCCTATTACCATTACTTACGGTAAAACATATTTGGTGATTTCTTTTTTCCTGTTTTATTATTTTCCATGTTTGTCTGATGTTATTTTGCGTTTGCTGAAATTTGTCTTTGTAGTACCTCTTTTTTAATATTCGTATTACGTGATGTAGCTTGTGTCTGTATTTCTTATATTTAAACTTGTTTTCTTTTGTTGGTATTTTTAATGATTTTCTATACAATTTGTTTTTAGTGTGAAGTGATTTCAGTATTCCTTTTGTAAGCCAAGCTAAGGGTTTTTTACGTTTGATTTGTTTGTTTGTTGTAGTTTTCATTGGTATGTTTTATCAAGTAGTTTAGTGACTTTAGTATTAAATATATTTAACAATTATTCGCCGAAGTCGAAGTGACTCACCAATATTCAGTGAGCCTGAGGCGAATAATTGTTTTAGTCTAATTTACTAAGGTGAATATAAATAATTAGTATATACCAACTCGGCGACCTTGGCGTTTTAAGCAATCTGATTGGTCCGCTATCTCGGGATATTCAACACTATCCACCTCCTAGGAGGTGAATAGTGCCGGGAATTCTGGGAAACCTTTTGGCAGAGAATTTGTTGAGAAGAAAAATTAAAATGGCCGGCCTAAATTATCGTTCGACTTGTGTTTCAGAAGTAGAAACCTTGAAATTGTACATCGGAAAATACACGAAGGCTACAAAGTTTGTTCTAAAACATTTCCAAGGTAAATAAGCTATATTTATTTCGATTCTAGTTACGTAAAAAGCATGTTCACAAACTGTTAAGGTAGTAAACGTTTATTAAATACGTCGCGCTACTCGTGGATTGCAAATCTTGTACATCTCTATTCACATAAAACAAGCATCAAACAATGAAAAAAGAAGAACAATTAGTGTACCTTTGAGGACTGGTCGACTGGAAGGTCAGTTTTAAAGCTGTTCGTAGAAATTAAATAAATGTCGTACTCTTGAGTCGAACTCCTGAAGTGCTCTTTGCTCCCTGTCTGTTGTAAATATCCACTCCTGCATCAACTGCCATTCACAATAAAATTGCTGGTACTAGCCAGGCAGCTAATCCTATTCTTGAGCAATGAATTTCCGTTGGCGAAAACTTCAATTTGTCTTCTCAATCCAGCACTACACATTTGAATTCTGGCGACTCGTTCATTTGCACCTTCATTACTTTCCACTTGAAGTGAAGCCTTTAACGAAACTGTCGAACTGCCCACAGGTTTGTTTCAAAGTTTTGACAGCATTATCGAGCAATTATCTCCCAGCAATTCATCGCAAACTGATTAAATGAACTGTAAGTACTCCGAGCAACGATCCGAGAGTCAACACATGTGCATGAGTATCTTGAATTTGCATCAATTGAAATGGCCTGATGCGAGTTCACTCATGTATGGTGATTGTCACGCAATGAGCGTCACACTCTTGCTTTTTTTTTAAACAAAACTTTGACACTTTTTTTGCGTGAGTTAGGATGGAGGTCGCCTCGTTGGTATATACTAAAACAATCATTCGCCTCAGGCTCAGTGAATATTGGTGAATATTTACCTCGACTTCGTCTCGGTAAATATTCACCAATATTCACTTCGCCTTTGGCGAATAATTGTTAACTACAAATTACGAGCTTAAACATGAAAAACAACACACGCAAGTGCTCGCCATATTACCGTAGTTACATCGTTTACATATCGAATTAAGCAGTAAAATACACAAAAGAACACTACGAAAAAGACATTCACAAGGTACCTTTGTTTAATCTTTGCTGATTTCATGAGCAGCTGTAGTTATATTCCTGAAATAAGTAGCTTTAGGTCTGTAGAGAGGCAAATTCTTGTCCCTCCATCCGACACGAACACGGCCGCCCTGGTTGACCACACCAAAACCTTTCTTTTTGACGAGTTTTAAATGCGTTAAAAATCATTTCTTGAAAAGTTTTTCCGTCCAAACGTCTTGGTAGTCATTTACCTAAATTCTCAATGCTTTGAATATCCCGAATGTGGAGTGATGTCATTAGAATAGACGAAATTTCGTTCAAAAACGAGTCGCCATCTTTACTTGCCGGCACAAGAAATGTGGCTTAGCTTAGCAACCACGCCTTGAAATCCTATATTCACCGCGCGATAGCGTCAGATCCCGAATTTTTCGACCAATCAGCTAGTCAGATTTTTTATATTCACCTTAGTAAATTAGACTAATATATCTTTATTAGGATCTTCACTTTGGGTTACTTCACTCCAATTATTTTTTTTTCAATTTCATCAGCTAATTTGTCTATGTTTTCTGCTGTGATTTGTCTTGACTTATATTAAATTTTATCATTCTGTTGTTTATCTTTATATCTAGCTTTATTGTAAAAACTGGTAGATGATCTGATATATCGGTGAAAAGAATTCCTTGTATATTATTATCATTTATATAATTTACTGTGTAAAACTCGCGCTGTGATTGGTTTAGAACCGTCCTCTATTAGAGTACAGACGGACGAATGACGTCACGTGTGGCGGGAAAACACGCGCGCCCTGCTACAACACGAATCTTCGCATCGCCGTCTCAAAACAGAAAAAAACTTTTCATCAAAATGGAAATATTCCGTAGGAAATTCAATGTAGATCAATTGATATGAATTTTTTATTATCGCTCGCCGTGAAGCGACTTGCAACGGGATTTGGACTGGAATAATTCAGATTGTTTTTCCTCATATCAGGTTAGTCTCTAAATATTTGTTTTTCGAAACATTTGCTGAGTTGAGCTGTAGTTTATTTTAAGCCGTTTAGTTTTCACAAAGTTTTATTTGAGTGCATGAAAACACTGTGGCCTATAAAACTCGATGTTTGTTGACATAATTTTTATCGGCTTATTTAGCGTATAATCAAGTGAAAATCCGAAGCGAATATCTCCAAAATTATATAAAAACGAATAGATTCTATTTGGCCGTGGGTCTGTACTCTAATAGAGTACAGAAGACGTCAAAACGTGACAAGAACAACAGTGACCCACTCGACTGCGTCTCGTGGGCCACTTTAGTTGTTCTTGTCACGTTTTGACGTCATCTGTACTCTATTAGAGTACAGACGCACGGCCAAATAGAATCTATTTGTTAATTAGCCTGTTTGTCATTATATTATCAATCAATGTTGCACTTTTATGTGTTATCCGCGTTGCCAACGCGGATAACACATAAAAGTTATGAGCGGATAAAAGAAAGAAGAGCTTAATTGATTTATAAAATTGTCAGCGTATATTTGTTTTGGTTAATTTAATTAAGTTAGTCACTTAATAAATAGAATAGCTTATTTTCTCTGTTAATTTTGTCCAAGAGTTTTTCAAACTGTTCTTCAAATTCGGCAATGCTGCTGTTAGGTGGGCGATATAAAGTACCGATCACAACCGGATCTGCTTTCATTTCAATAAATAGTGATTCTAGAATGTTTTCCCTAATTATTGATAGGTCTTCCCGTACTTTATATTCAATATTTTTAGCAATGTACATACCTACACCTCCACCAATTTTACTCTTACGATTTGCTATTATGAAATTATAGCCGTGAATGTTAAATATGTTCATTCAGTGTTCATCAGTATCCTCTTGACATCTGCATTAGAAAACAGTCTAACAGCCAACCGAGATATATATTGCACCTACATTCCAAATAAAATGAGCTAATTTATCTATTTCACATTTAGCTTACATAGACTATCGACAGAAACACTAAATGTTACCGAAATGTTTTTTTAATACAAAGGCAAACGAACTGTAGACGTTTGTGAGGAAGGAACGCGTGATGACTACAAATAAATTATGTATACCTCAAAAATTGTCTAAAAACAATACGGTTTACCTCAAAAAATGACACTTTAATTAATTTTCCCTGAAACAGACACTTCAATCATCAATCAAATTCTGACCTTTGAAATAGTCCCCCGGAATTTCTTTCAAAATAGCCAGTAATATATTGCACAAAACTCGATTATAGCAAGCTTACAAGTACCTTGACCTCATTACCAAAACATCAAAATGAACCAATTATGACAAATAATCCCATACTATCTCAACTAATACATTGGATGGACTAATCCCCCACAGCAAATATCTTTTTTGCACGGCTCCAAGAATTGTATCGTTATTCATACGAAACAATCAATTATAAAACGAAAATACCAGGAAAGCTACCCAAACGTGAGTGAATGTCTGTTAGAAAAATGCAAACACGGGAAAGAAAAGTGAATCCAAAAATTAAAAAATACGAACACGACTAGAAAAGTTCGCATTCGCATCTGTTCACAACAAAATGTTGAGAATATTATAAAAGAAAACTAAAAGCCCATGCAATTTTCATAACATCACACGCCCGCCCATAAATCGTGAATTGCACTCGCATTCGTACGATTTTCAACACTTATATATCACTTGGTTCGTTTGTCCCAATTAGACATCAACGAATGTTCAACGGCGAACGGAGGATGCCCACAAATATGTCACAATTTTCCTGGAAAATTCTCATGTGGATGTTATAGTGGTTATACTGGCAATGGCACACACTGTGAAGGTAAAATAATTATATTGTTATATATCCCTTGATGTATAAATTAATATTCCTAAACGCAGGGCAAGGTACGTTCTGGGACCAAAGTTAAGAGTTTACGTACACCAGGAATTGTGCCATAGAACTAAAATGTTATTATCAGGGGGGGGGGGGGGGGGGGGGGGGGGATAGCTACTTGCCATACATTCTCTTAAATCAAATCCAAACCATGCTCTCACAGCTTGCAAAGCAATCATCACAACTTTAGCCAGCGGATTCATCATCTGCACGTGCGTAGAAGTTGTGTAAAGCTAGAAGAAAAGCTAGAAAAAACATAGCGGCTGATGAGGCGATGGAAGTGCGTACTGATGTATAAATTATTATCAGAGGTCTATAACTAGAGGTTTCCATCTAGCATTGCGCGCGGCCCATCAGATTCGCAGTTAGGCTATTTTTAGACATTTTTTCGCGCGAAACCAGCAGCCAATCACGCACCATGCCTGACAAATACCGTCAGTGAACGCGCTAGCTCGACAATTTTTGTTCAAGACGGTTTGTTCGTCGATTGAAAAGATGGCTAAATTCACTAAGTAAAAAGCCTTGGCCCTTCTAAATCAAACAAAAGTTAATTCTACTAATAATGCACGAAGTTTGGAACGAAATATTTAATGGGAAATGCCTGTAAAATGTACAACTAATGCGACTGAAAGAGCACACCTGAAATTAATTTACGGGAAGACCGTGGACACTAGGCTTAATTCGTCCAAAGAATGAAAACCTGTTTACAACACAAGTTTAAGCTTAGTCTATTCAGTATTGTTACCTTGAATTGTATTTCGACGAGGCTTGTCAATTCCAGCTGAATTAAGTTTTAAAATCAGCACAATCAATATCCATGGATCAGTTAAGCTTATAAGCTTATAACTTCGTCAAGCGTTCGTGACAGTCAATCATTCAAAGATCACTTCACAGTGAAATTCTCTTTCTTTCCATCCATGTAGACATTGAGGGTTTCCTTTGTTCTTTTACTTCAATGAACTTGATTTCAAGCTCAGTTCGTTAATTCTGTAGTCGCGCAAGTTTTGCCCGCCGTATAAACAAGTGAAACCTTCGGCTGCGTATAGCTGTCCGTTCAACTTGTAAAATGAATATAATGTTCAGCTCCACAATTATTTCGAATCTTCCCATGTTAAGCTAAACCATCTGCACAATTTTCCAGAATATACGAAACTTTGGAGAGATTGAGCGAAGATTAATCCGCGGAGAAACCTTTGTCTTGCTTTCTTTTCATTCAACTTGCCAACTGGATACCGCGCCAAGTTTTGCCGCCGAATTCATACAAATCATGCTTCATTTAGATTGAACTGAAAAATCACTCAGTCGATTTATAGTTTTTACAAAAAGTATACCGAAGTTTGACCTAAATTTAGTGAAGTATTTAAACAATTATTACATTCTGCTGTGACGCTTTTTGCTTTTCCTTGGCCGGCAAAGTTTCTGCCTTTGCGTAGCGCTCGCATATTAAAAATGGTTCAACGTGATTGGCTGCTGTTTTCGCGCGAAAAATGTCTAAAAATAGCCTAACTGCGAATCTGATGGGCCAAGACCCAATACCAGAGATGGAAACCTCTAGTTATAGACCTCTGTTATTATTGTATTTGTTCACTTTGTGTGATCCTTTAAACCAGATAAACTTCTTCCTCAAGTTTTTCGTTTTTCAAGATGCAACCACGACGGCGACGGCAACGAGAACGTCACAAAACAATTGGTTTAATTAGCAATACAATAGTCTGCACGTGTGTTTTGCATATTTCTTTGCCGTCCCATGAAAAACAAAACGCACGTGCGTTTTGCATTTACATTTTTTTGCCTTCCAATGCAAAAAAAAAAAAGACAAATCAAATGTCCAAATTCAAGGTATTATGGAGAACGTAAACACGCGATGGTTGATTTTCCAGTCTCTATCTGGACTTGAACTCACGAATTCAGCTCCTGGAAAGTTCAGCCACATTGGACAAATTAAACGTGTTGGAATAATCGCGAAATTGTTTATAGGAACGTTAATTCATTTTTTAAGGAATTTCGCGCGCGAAAAGAAGCACACCGCTGACCAAAACGAAATTGATCGCCTTTCAAGTTGTGAGAGCATGGTTTCTCGGTCCCAGGCCCTGTCTTTATCACCCCCCCCCCCCCCCCCCCCCTATTATGATTAGACTAACGCATTCATTTTCTTTTGATATATTGTGGTGCTGTGTTAGGAGCTTTAAGACGGATGTAGTCTCCCGTTAATTTGAGATTACCGTCAGTTTGTCATAGCTATTCCATCGGGCTATAGTATACTAAGGGTGATGATAATAATATTTTTATTAGGAGAACCAACGTCACCGTAAGGTGATTTACAGAAGGGTCCTATTATAAAATACAATGAAAAATTAAAATAATCTAAAATTACCTCAGGGAGCGTACGATTGACCTTATTCCGGAACAAGAATAAATGGAATAAACAATAACAGCCATGCCATTTGGCACGAAAATATGTACGGATCAGTTTGTCCGCGGACTTTATCTGCTCGCATTTAGAAAGTGCTGTGACCACAACATAGTTCGGGAATTGTTCAAGAGGAATGTCCTTTCTACAGGGAAATCGCGGACCATTATTCCACAAACGAAATAATTAATCGTTTTGTTGACTACGAACGGAATGGATTATTCTAGAATATTTTTCAGTATTCCATTGGGGAAAAATTCTCCCGGATTTAGTGTAGTCCCTTTAGTTCTGTTGGTAAGTTTTATCTCATAGGTTCCCAGTCGATTTAGTTCAGTAGAGGATTAGTAGAGAAAAGGCAAAATTTTAACGAAGCACATTGATATTTGTTCCAACTTTCATCATTGTTAGATATCGATGAATGCTTGTCAAGTAATGGTTTCTGCACTCACCAGTGCGTGAATACTGCGGGCTCATATCGTTGTGAATGCTCCACTGGATTTTACCTCGATTCAAATGGACGATCTTGCTCAGGTAGGTGGTGGTACAAGTTATCCAGGATCGGAATCCTAAACGCAACTTCTTTATATCAGCAATTATAACTCTGTTGTGCGTATAATTAATTTTCCTATAACCAAGTTTCGAGCATGTTTCGTTTCCTTTAATATCAGACCCATTCAGCTTTCCTCGAATTAATTTGTAAAAAACGACTAAGCAATCCTTTCGTTATTTAGGTCTCTTATGACAATCGCCGGCTGGAGGTTAACTGGAAAACCTAATGGTTAATTTAACCTCCAGACCATAATTATTATTTTGCTTACCACTTAAATTTATAATAAAATTCGAGCTTTTTCCTATGAATGTATTCCTCTGATTTGAGCAAATTAAGTTTGCATTCCATTGCATCGATTGCATTGTAGTAATCGTGTATTGAGTGCTTGACCAATGGGCTATCTGGATGGTATAGGGTTAAAAATAAAGTAAAATCAAAAATAGATAAGCATTGTTCACTTGTTTTTCAGATTACCCTGATTGTTTGCTTAGCCATGGCTGCCAGCATACGTGCAATAACTTCCTTGGAAGCTTTTTCTGCTCATGTCGTTCTGGTTATGCACTAAACAATGACAACAGAACTTGTTCAGGTTAGTGTCTTTATCATCTGTTGTTCGTGATGACCACAAAAGCTTGCGAATAGAGGTTTAGATTTTCAGGCGTTTGCTGGACTCTCAAACGGTGTATTGTTTAACGCGCAGAGTGAATTGTCGAGTTATAGTGTACGCGGGAGGTTACTAAGTAAGAGATAAACACCGAGAATGGAGGTTTTAATCCATATACATACACCTATTTCAATTAACGTTGTCGGATAGAAAGCGTAAAGCCTACAAGACAAGACCGATTGGTAGTCTGGGTATTCATTAGAATTTGCATATCGGTGGAAAAGAAATCTACGAGTTTTTATTTTCGGACGTGATGTATTTGGTTTGCCCCGAATTAAATAATTTGTTTTTCCATGTTTTTTCACTAGCTGATTCTGCTAAAATTAAGTTTGGCTAAAAGTAGCTTACTTCTACAGGTTTAAAACAAAAAGGAAACGTTAGAAATAATGTTTTTCATGTTACTTCTCATTAGTATTCGGTGCGTGCAGCAGTTTTCTACTTATAACCATGCTACCTTTCGGTCTTGTCTTGCGGGCTTTGCGGGCTTTTAAAAACATCTCTATCCGACAACGTTAATTGAAATAGGTGTATGTATAGACAGACAGACAGACAGACAATGAAAGCGATATGATGATGCAATACCTCGAGCGGCCAAAAACCAATGTCGTTTCTTAATAACGCTTGACGAACTGATATAAAAGTAAATTAACACGGGTAACTTTCAACTAATCCAAGATAGGTTGGTGGTATAGAAGTCAGACATGTAATCCAGAGATGAATAATTAGGGATGAAGTTTTCGAGGCTCGCAGACTACAGGTTCGAGGCTCACGGGGTACAGGAAAAAAAGGAAAAAAAGGAAAAATGAGCGAAAAGGAGACGGAAAAAAAGGGAAGCAACGAAATTCACTTTTGTTAATGCAGATAAATCCCTGTCTACCAGGGTATTTATATAGATACAGTCAACTCTCGCCTTGTGGACACCTCGCTAAATGCGGACAGCAGCTAAATCTCCGCGAAAGTTACAGACGTTTTACTGAAACAAACTCCCGATATTACGGACTCCCGCTATTACGGACTTACAGACACTGGATTCGGTCCCGACGTCACCATTTTATTGTTTTCACTCTCGTTATAGCGGACACCGAGCGGCATCTTTGAACATTTGCACACATTTGAAATCTACTTTTTCTATTGACTTTGTCTTTTTTGGTGGATTTGCGCTTCTTCGGTTGGCCATCAACACCTTACTAAAATTCGTTCTTCTCTTTCTCTCAAGGCCCTCTTTGCAGTCTCGCTGCCATTAATAAGTTCGTCCAGTCTGTCCAATTGTAAATATGTTTTCAAATAAAATATTCTCGTTAACCCCGCTATTACGGACTCTCGCCATTACGGACACCAAATCGCGGTCCCGAGGGTGTCCGTAAAAACGGGAGTTGACTGTAAATCCCTGGTAGATAGGGATTTATCTAATGTATATGAATATATCCCTTTCATTAGGGATGTAAGTTAAATAAAGGTTCTTGAATAACAAAGGAAAATATTTGAATCATGAAATCAGCACGAAAAAAGCGCAAGGGTCGCTTGAGGCGCAGCCGAGGGCGACTCTAGCTTCTTGAGTGCTTAGTAGGGCTGTCCACAATATGCTCGGCAACTTTTCGTATTTCGAGCAACTTTTTTCATTTCGAGCAACTTTTTGCATTTCGAGCAACTTTTTGCATTCTGAGCAATTTCTACCCATTTGAGTCTTGAGTTGCCGTGCATTAAAATTGCTAGTGCTTAGCAAACCTCCCAAGTACACCGGCTATAACTCGACAGTGCACAGCTGTGTCGTTGAACATTTCTTTTTATAGCACAGCATAAACTGCAAACAGTTTTAAATTTGCATGAATATGCAAAAAAGTTTAAGCGCACGAAAAACATTCATTCAGCTGGAGTCCCGACTGACTCAAAGATAATCTGACTAAGGCTTGTTTTATATGTAAACGAAAAACCTTGATAAAAATACGAGCGGACAAAGGTTTTGAAGTTATTTAAACACTGTGCCAAACATGCATGCCACAATATTCCCCGACACGGTATTTTTACAGCATTATAGGAAAATGGTTGAAAACTTAATGCAAACGAACGCAAAGTAATTAAGAAAATAATTACGCGTTGATCGATAAAGAGAAGGCTTGTCTTACTTCAACAAAATGGTCTCAAATGTGCGCATCTTATGGCCAGAGATCAGAAAGTTCTCCTCTCGCCGCTCGTGCTACGTACGAGGTCATTAAAACAAGAGTTTAAGAGGCAGTCCGCGTAAGAACCGACCGGTCAATTTTCGGCGGTAAATGGATTTCTTTCATTTTCTCCACAGAAGTAGAACATCATGTTTAAAGTACAAAAATCATATTAGTTTGGCTTCGTTCTTTTTAAAACTTGAGTTTGGCCGTTTGTGTTGGATTGTGCATTGCGTGAGCTCTTGCACGCTTGATCTGCCAAGATGAGAGTTTTTCGTATGGTTCATTAATTTTCTTCAGAATGTCAATTGGAAACCTGTATGCCTACAAGCTCAAAATTTAAGTGTTCACATTATCACTCAAACTATGAAATGCATTCTTTTTTTTATGTCACGCGCGAGTCAAGCTAAAAGGTCAGCGGTCATCCGAATCAGGCGATCCTTTGTAACCTTCAATTTCAGTTTGTATCGTGACGATGAAAGCCCGATCCAGCGGACAACATTCCAGCCTTTGTGCAGTATCTGGTTGATTGCTCAGCTTTTTCAGGACATTACAAGGATTTACGAAGGACTTTGTTTACTCTGAAACGTTTTTTATTATTTCAGTCATTTCAAGCAAGACTGCAATTCAGCATACGATAAGCGGATTATAACCACTGGATTACAAAGCAAAAACTGCATTTAAAACTACGGATAATATGGCATATTTTCCCCGAACTAAACGCTGTTCTCTCGCATGAAATACCATTTGGCTACTGTTGATAAATGGGCGAACATTTAATGTTCTTCGGCGATCATTCGAGATCATGATACCGTGATGATTCGCTCTGGTGTTGCGTGACATCGACCCCACGGTGGGGAAAAATGGTGTCCAGTTGGAAGACTTTGTACACAATTCAGGTTAGTTTTACAAATGTTTTTCGTTCAGAACTGCAATATGGGCCTTTTTTAATCTGTTGTAGGTCTGAAATGTTTTTAAAGGCAAATTTAAGAAAATGAAACCAGTCTTTAATGACCGAATGATAACGAAATTTCTCATTTTTGTGAAATTGATGCAAGATTTTCTAATATTTTATGACGAGTGCCCACAAATGTTATATTGCAGTTATTTGTAGACCAGCTTGGTCTGATAAAATATTGGTGAATTGATTTCTGATCAGGTCCCACTTTTGAGAAATTATGTATTTTTATCGAGACACTTTGTCAATGGCGGCTGTGGCACCAATAGGTGGGTGTACGAAAAAAATCATAACTAATTTTGTACGAACTGGAACAAGTTAATTTAACGCTTAAAACAAACTTTATTACTAATGTGACTAACGACGTAAACATTAGCTCACTGTGTTAAATCTACATTATTATACGGTACTTCGAGTTTAAGGTAAAAATCGATGTTCCGAACGACTAATTTGCATAATCTATGGTCGCTTCGGGACAAACGGCCAAACGCAAGTTTTAAAAAGAACGAAGCCAAACTAATATGATATTTGTACTTTAAACATGATGTTCTACTTCTGTGAAGAAAATGAAAGAAATCCATTTACCGCCGAAAATTGACCGGTCGGTTCTTACGCGGACCGCCGATCGTCGGCTTAAACTCTTGTTTTAATGACCTCGTACGTAGCACGATCATATGGAAACCACTCTTGCGAACGTTGCGATCGTTGCGATCATATGGAAACCACTCTTGCGATCGTTGCGATCATATGGAAACCAGGCTTTAGTTCTTGCGTTGTTCGTAGTAACACAAGAGACTGCGCCCGCGTTTTCAAATAAGAATATACCGAAATGGGAAATTCGCCGATTTGTTCGATGCACTCGTCTCAACCGCGGATCTCAAGCGACACCGGATCGAATCAATGATTAGGACACCTTGAATGAATCTCTCGCGGTTGCACATTTGCATCATATTTGCGGCGAAGAGTGAAAACTGATGCGGCTTTCGAATTTCGGGTGAATCGACAAACACGTTGCGCTCATGTTAAGTGACTTTTAATACGTGTCGACAAACTGTTGGCGGCTCTCGATCAGAAATAATTAATGTAGAGAATCGTTTTTTCTTCATAACTTTCTTCAGAAGCAATCTTTTTTCGTGAAACAATTTGGAAATGAAAGTTCGTGATGCAATCTATCTAAAGATAACAAAAATCTTGCAAAATGGTCAAATGATAAATTTCGGAAGCAGAGTTTTGAACTAACTTTTATTCCAGTTGAACATTTCTTCCAATAATCCTTTCAAATCACTGCTCCGGATGCTTTAATCGTTAAATTAAGCTTAATTTCAGTACTCTTCTGACGACGCTCGACATCTCATGCATTTGTAGACTTCTGCCGTCAAGTAGCGACAAAATGATTGAAGATTTCATCCGCTTTTCTTCTCAGATGTACCAAAGCCTGTTCAGCCGAAATATAGTTCATCTTGCCTGATTTGTGATAATTTTGTCGTTGAAAACATCCAGTTTAGATGCAGTTTTGCCGCTATGTCGAGAATTGACTGTGAGCAATTGACCAGTGATGCAACAAGCGCGCGAAAACAAACCAGTGACGTCAGTTAGCGTACACCCATGGACCAATGGGGATCCCCTAGGAAAAGTTTGAGAAAACTTGCTGGGATCTCCTGCCAATAATGTCAATACTACGTAATAATGAGAATTGTAAGAAGCAATGGGGCAAACAAATAAGCTTACCAAAACTTAAACTTAAACTTAAACTTAACTTACCAATCAGAGCGCGCGCCTCCCTTAAGGTCATTCCATCGAAATAGAACTTACAATAGATTTTCATTCAAACTTTGCCTATTGGTTGTTTATCTTATGGGAACTTAAATTTTGAAATAAAAAATGGGGGTCCCGGTATTCGTTTAGGAGCAGGCGGACCTTGTATATACCCCATAATTCCTTATAATGTCAGCTTCCAGAAACGTTTTTATTAGCTAAGTTCACGTTTCCGGCGATTATTTATTATTCTGCAATAGAAATTAGTCTATATTTATTTTATAGAAAGAAGGTGATTACTAGACTCAAAATAAGAGAAAAAATTGATAGGTCACCGTACTGACTCGTTTACGAGAAAATGACGATTTATCTCTCTGGCGAGCTTAGCCGTAAAGGAAAAGCCGCCATTTTCTTTATGCGCGCGCGCTAATTACGTGTGAAATCATGCGCAGTAAGGATGCGCAATGCAATACTATAGAAAAATTCATTGCCTGACGAGGGAATTCCACGTTAAATTTCACGCGAAAAACCGATATCGCACGAATCGCGAAGCGATGAGTGCGATATCGGTTTTTCAAGTGAAATTTAACGTGGAATTCACGAGTCAGGCAATGAATTTTTCTTGAATCGTATAGCCTGTTACAAAAGGAAAAGGAATTATTTTTAAATACTTTAATACAACAGCGCTCGAGAAAGCCATTCAACGTCAAGTGTCAGGACTGTCAGGAGCAAGCGAACGAATAAGAATCAAGCTAAGATTCTGTCACAAACTTTTATATTTTATCCTGGTGGTAGAGGTTTTTACATTTACGGGTTTGTCAGTAATTATAAGAACTCCGGCAAGTAAGCTTACTGAAGACAGAATCATGAACACTTTTACTTCGGCCGCGGCACACTGAAATGAATCAAAAGAAAACCCGGGAAGAAAAGCTTTGGAAAAGACGTCAAGCAATGCTGTAACAAGGTATATATACCTTGAAAGAACTTAAGCTTATTAGCGTTCAATATTCTACGTTTTAAATTTCAATGGCTTAGTCCATCCTTGGTTTGAGAGAAGGTTTTTAGACCTTGTTGACTTGTTTTCGTTTCGAATGCGAATTATTTTGTACTCAGTGCTGTAAACACTTGTTGATCTTCGAGCGGCTGTTTTTGTAGCTTCAGTTAGCACAAGAGAACTATTACGGTCAAGCTGTCGAAAGTATTAGTTAAAGAATGTAAACAACTATTCTTTTAGCCGAAAATTTTGACTATTTCGTTACAAACGGAACTGAAAAAAGTGTCTTCAAATGTGCTTTTAGCGAGTTTACCGATTCACCACGCGCGCGGTAATGATTGCTGTTTTCAAGTGGGTTTTAAAGTAAGATAATTTTATCACGGTCAAACTATCGACAATGTCACTTCAACAAAATAGAAAGCTGTCCTATTACTGGAAAAATTTGGCGTATTTTTCTTTCTAGCGGACGTTTTGACGACGTTTTTAAAAGTTCTATACTGTTTATTTACGTGTTTTGAAATTGTTCGCGCGGAACAAAAAGCTTATTATTTTGTAGTCTTATCCGCTACATTTGTGGCTATTTCTCTGACACTATGAAGTCATTTAAACGTTTTACTCTTTACTTTACTGTACTACCAACCTCGTCCGGTTGCTGTACTATTGTTTCTCCCATAGTTTTAGTCAGTTGCCTCTCTTCAGGTTTCTTGTACTTGCAAGCATCGATCGATGATTGCGCTTCTTTAATTTCTCGAGAGAGTTGAGTTTGAGTTCAAAGCTGACTAAATCTTGAATCTCACATTGGAAAAAACCCTCATGTTTGCTTTTGGCTTTTCTGACATTGATGCTGACATTGAAACCATACGAAAACCGCATTTTTATATTTTAATTTGCGATGCCGAAAGTAAACAAACACAATCTCGCGTTGGGCCTCGCTTTCAACTCACATCATGCAATTCAGCTATGCAATTCAACTTCTCAGGCATGCAATTCCACGTTGAATACCCTCGCATCGATAGCCAATCAGAGTGCGAGAATTCTCTAAGCTATGCGATTCTAAGGAATAACCTTAATTAAGGTCGCGGGGGATACATGGCCATGAATAAATTCATAAGGCAAAATTTAGGTAGGAGTGTTACCTTCAAAATCTTTATATCTTGGGCGTTTGGAAGCCGATTCCGCTAAAACTTAACAGATATATTGGGGAATAATGGAGATTCACCAGGACTGTTTTTATTCAATGAATCGCGCTCAGTGCGGTAATGCTGTAAGCTACTTAGTAAGCTACTTACTTAAAATTGTGTAAAACGTGATTTTGTGTCCAAGTTTGCTCCTCGAGAAGAACACAAAGCAAGTTGATTTTACCACTCAGTGATCAGTTAAAACCTCAGTCTATATTGTGTCATATCTGAAGCATCCTCGGAGACCCAGGGGCAGTTAGTGGGGGCAAGCGAAAAAAATCGGCAAAGAAAAGTAGGAGCGAACGAAAATAGCCCCTGGAGACGATGTTTTTACCGCACTAGTTCCAACTGCTTTTTGAATGTCGCTTCCTGATTGGGCAGAAAAACCTTTGTATTATTCTGCCCAATCGGCGAGCAGATAGGTCTACAGTCCGTTTCGTGTGTTCTAACACGAAGCCTACAAGAAGGCTGTAGTTCGATCGCCATATTTGTCTTGTTCGTTCGTCAAGATTTTGCTCGGGAAGGAAAGTTTCAGTTACAGCTTGTCTCAAGGCCGAAAAAGTAAGAAAATCGATTATCATGTCCGCAGGGAAACCGTTTGAAGACTCAGACTTTGGATCGATCGCAGGTATCGTAACACTAGCTTGCTTTAAAAATATGCGAGTTTATACGCGACTCGCCGATCTGATGTTTACACACTCTCGTTCTTTCATGGAAACATAGACGCTTCCTGTAACTGAAACTTTCCCTCAGCCTGAGTATTTTTTTTCACGCACGGGCCAGACAGGTTAGGTCAGCTCGACAACAGAAGAAAGAGAGAGATAAGAAAGTAGAAAAAAATGCTGCAAATTAAAACAAAACAGCTCGCAGCACAAATGGTCATGTAGATGCTATCCAAAGAATTTAAGGCTACAATTATAAAAGCCATCGAAGATACATGTCAATAAAGAATCAGGGGAATTAATCAAATTTCTTACTCCATGAATCAAAGCCATTAAAAATACATGCAAATAAAATGTTTATTTCTTATTGGAATCAAGTCTCTTACACTATACAGTGGAACCTCTACTTTGGGACACCTCTATCCTCCATAAGGCGACCCTTCTCCTTTTCCCTGGACAGGAACACTTCTTGAGCATCCCAACTGCTATTTCACCCTCCATTATTAGAGGACAACTAATCTGCTAATGAGTACAAGACTATTTATTATCCATCAGTCCGTTATTGTTCAAGGAGAGTTCATTTTTACAGTAATATTTTGTAACCAGTTGTTGTTCCAGTTTCTGCCTGCATTTCAAAATAAAAAGGAATACGCACTGCATTTTGTACTGTACTGTAATTACCTAAGGGGTGGACCATTTAACTTCTGAGGGGGGTGGGGAGGTGGGTGATTTGGTATACAACTGTAGGCGCGATTTTTTTGCAAACCCTTTCATGCGCAATAAATTTTTTTCTCGGAGCATGTGTGTACATGATATATTTTTCTGAAATTGCATGTGTCAGCCCATCAGGTAGTGCCTTGCAGGACGTTTTTTTCCGGCAGTGGTCGTGTGCATGAATTTTTTTTTGTACAAGTGTGCTTGCAGGATATTATTTTTCAAAATCACCCCCCCCCCCCCCCCCCTCAGAAGTTAAATAGCCCACCCCTAATGAAAGGCTCTTGCAGCAGTAATCTAAAAGTGACAAGTCAAATCGTAAACAGTCCAAGGTTGCTGTTGCAAGTTTAAATCATTCATTTGATTGTCGATTAAATAAATCGCTGCATGGACACTTTAAGGGGACACTTCTCCTTGTCCCGAGGTGATCAATACGAAGATACATGTATGTCTTCGACCATAATCTCTACTATGTTTAATGCTAAAGACAACTATACTGAGTGCTGCTGTCTTGGCTTGGAAAAACAAAAGTTGACAGGAGACAGACAGTCATATCTTGACTAAACAATCACACAGGAGACAGTCACTTGGTAAAAGTGCTTTTCAAAAAGGCTTTTCAAAAATAAGCAGGAAACAAGCATCAAAGAGACAGTCAATGCAAATGTTGTACTGAGTGGTTTGTTGAATGTGGAGTGAGCAAAACCGATAATTTGAACTGTTATACCATGGTGACACGTGAACCTAAATATTACACCTATAAATCAATGATAATCAGTTACATATAAAGGCCGGATTCAAATAAATGCCGGATCTCAAATAAAGCCGGGACCTTGATTAAACGCAGGGGCGTTTATTTAAAACTCGACCTGATAGACCAGGCATGATTTGAACCCAGTGTTTATTCTGGGCCTGGCATTTAAAATACGGTAGTTTTATATATTGTATACATGTAGAATTAAATATTATGTGGTATGATCATGGAAAACAGTAAATAATAATTTACTGTTTACAAAATGGGGTAAATAATATTGCAACTTGTATCAACTACTATAATTATATGTATACAAATGATGACATCCCATTGCTAAAGGCCTCATTTATTGGACATTGTTCTTCTAGACTTGTTCCCCCTTCTCTTTTTCTGCCCCCATTCTCAGTAAAAAATACTTCACATCATCAAAATACATACATACATACATAGATACATTTTATTGGACACTCCCCATAGGGCTTTTCAGGCCAATTTACAAATAATGATAGTTAAGAATATATACATGTTTACAAAGGTTTGAAAAGTACTAATTAAAAAAAGAAATGACATTGAACCAGGTGTGCCTCTCCCATGTTTTAATACTAAAATTACAGTAATTTGCAGGTTTTCTCATCTTTGTAGCTCAGGCTGAGGGAAAGTTTCGGTTACAGGAAGCGCCTATGTTTCCATGGAAGAACGAGAGTGTAAACATCATATCGGCGAGTCGCGTTTTTAAAAGTTTAAAAACTCGCATATACAGCTGTTTTGAGAAACGTTGTCGGAAAAAAGCGCACGCGACAATCCCGAAAGGTAATCTGGGATATGATCAGCAAGGTACGTTCCTGACACTGTAGCTGTCGAACCTACTTTTGTTGCTTTCTTTTAGCACTCGCAAACATACTTCCGTGGTGTCTCGTATCATTTTCTCAGATTTCCCTGAAATGCTGAAGTCAAGGAACCGTGAACTTAAAACTACCCACAATACCTTTCGGGATTGTCGCGTGCGCTTTTTTCCGACAACCTTTCTTAAAACAGCTGTATTTAAAGCAAGCTAGTGTTACGATACCTGCGATCGATCCAAAGTCTGAGTCTTCCGCAGTGTTCTCCCTAGGTATTTAAGGCTATGCGGCCCGCCCCGCTTGAATTGCTGAAAAAAGCTTGCCGCCTGGCTTAAAAAGATCGGCCAACGAACACTTCGTGCTCAACAGGGCTTGTACGTTCCAGAGATTGCTTTCTTGACAGAAAATTTCCACTTTGAAGTAGTCTACATCAGTGCAGAAACTTTCTTTGCGTTAATTTCTCAAAGGAATACCGTCATTTCAAGGAAAATGTATCAAAATAAGCCAGCTTGACGTACGCAACACGTTCCCGACGACATGTTTGTTTACTCTTTGTCACATGTTATTTCACTAGTTCCCAGTCTTCCACAACTACGTCTTTTTGTATATGCCGGCTTTTTATGAATTTTTCCCCAAAAATAAGGCATACCGGTATATACCAGAAGGAAGGAAAGAAAGAATAAAGAAAGAAAGAAAGATTTGATCATGTATTGAGGAAGTTCAGTTTGATGATTACCTGATTTAAAAAAAAACAACATTAATATCACTTTAGAAGAACTGTGAAAGATAATGATTGAAGCAAATAAAGACAAACTAATATCTGTTTAAAAAGATTTCATTGGTTTTCTGGTTGAGAATTAAGGTAAATCTACGTTTTTATATCTTGACTTTGAGTCTCAGGAATGCAGGAAATAGCGTTTTAGAGGGTAAAGTAAAAAAAATTCCGGGTGAGCATGCCCCCAGGCCCCCCTAGGAGCTCACGCCTACGGCGCTCGTACCACGACTTCGTCGTGGGAAAATCCTGCCCCCTGGCCTTCCCAAAATCCTGGGGAAAACACTGCCCGACGGTTTCCCTGCGGACATGATAATCGATTTTCCTACTTTTTCGGCCTTGAGACAAGCTGTAACTGAAACTTTCCTTCCCGAGCAAAATCTTGACGAACGAACAAGACAAATATGGCGATCGAACTACAGCCTTCTTGTAGGCTTCGTGTTAGAACACACGAAACGGACTGTAGACCTATCTGCTCGCCGATTGGGCAGAATAATACAAAGGTTTTTCTGCCCAATCAGGAAGCGACATTCAAAAAGCAGTTGGAACTAGTGCGGTAAAACATCGTCCCCAGGGGCTATTTTCGTTCGCTCCTACTTTTCTTTGCCGATTTTTTTCGCTTGCCCCCACTAACTTCCCCTGGGTCTCCGAGGATGTATCTGAAGCCGATTTTTTTATTTCAACTTTAATTAAAAGTTATTAGCCTTCAATCTTCCTTTCGAAAGCCTATTTAAAAAAATTGCGTCAGATATTACAATCTGCAATACACCTAGTTTACCTCCCTGCCGTGTCAGCTCATGAAATTCTGTATCCGCGCTGAATTCTTGGACACAAAATTGCTTGTTTTTACGCTTCCGAAGACTTCCCGAACAATATAATTATGGTAATTAAACTCACGGGCTATTTTTAACAATGCATGCAGAAAAGAACAATGCGTTGCAATTAATCATGTATTTGTCCAGACAGTGCTTTGCACGTGTGAGTATTGAGGCAGAAATAGAATATTTTAAGGAGCCTGTTCATGAATATTTCGCGTATTTTCGGTATCAGTCGTCGCACTTCGTGCATACTCTTTTCATAAATGCATACTGATGGGCGGAACCCGTCCCCCGCGACATTAAGTTGTGCTATAACGTTTGTTTGTTTGTTTGTTTCGTTATTATTTTTTTCTTTGTCTGCTTGTTTGTTTGTTGTTATTGTATGTAAGCAAAATAGAGGGCATGTTCTCTGGGTAGGCAGTAAGCACAAGCAAACCCTTCATGCAACTATTGAATCATGTTTATATCTCAGCTCCAAAATAATTAACATTAACCGCTGTTGTTCCTTCTTTTTTTTTCAGATGAAGATGAATGCACTCCCGTGTATGTAGCAAGTCTCAACAAAACAGTCATATCCGCAGGCTGCGATCAACTTTGTCACAACACGCTAGGAAATTACACCTGTAGCTGTAACCAGGGATATCAGCTGTTATACGATGGAAAACGGTGCCGAGGTAATGGTTTCTGATACCTTGAACACTGTACGATGAGTGGGTGGATTAGTTGCTTGGTAATGGCTGGTGTGGCTGGTTGACTGGTTGCTTTGTTTCTTGGTTGCTAGCTAGCTTGCCTGCATGCTTGCTTCCTTGCTTTCTTGCTTGGTTGGTTGGTTTCTGAACAACTATCTATAATTTCAATCAAGAAAATTATTTTTCATGGCTATCGGTTCTCCGATTCGACCAAAAATTGCGCAATACTCAAACCATGTTTTTTCATTTTACTGCGCAGACATAAATGAATGCAGAACAGGGGCCCATTCTTGTGAACACAACTGCCACAACACTCCTGGTTCCTATGGTTGCTCATGTTTCCATGGCTACAAACTAAGAGCTGATATGAGAGTCTGTCAAGGTAAATGCTAATACTTAGTCTTTCTTGTATTTGAAATACTTGTCTTCCTACCTCAGTATAGTGCTTCATGGACGAATATAGGGGCACTACATCAAGACACAGAGCCAATAAGCCACAGAAAGGGTTACGCCACCATGCTTCATTTCAACTTGGCCCCTACGCTTACAATCCCAGATGTACACGTGATCTAACTCGTACCCAGTACACCACAATCTCTCCTTTTTCTCTAGTAAGAAACTCTAACATGTCCAGAATATTTTTTTTAATTCTTTATTTGTCAACTGTCACATTACTGCACTAAAACTTTACACCACTTTCTATTTATATGTATTTTAAATTACTTTACAATCGAACAGTAATTGAGTACAATTTATATACATATGTAGGGGATATTTACAAGAAGACTTATTTTTAGGAAGAGACATAATTTTTCCGATCTCTATGTCTGTCTAAAAAACATGAAATTTGAGTATAATTATTTCAACGAAAACGGGAAGGAGGATAGCTTTGTTATGCAACTTACTAGTATATATATAGTATCTCATAAAAAAGGGTTGTGTAGTTGAATTTCTCTAATAAACGTTTTTCATATGGACCAGACATGATGCCAAAAGTTTTTCTTCAGAGGTCGGGGTAAATTGACATTTGTTCGTTAGATTAAACCAGTTGATAACCTTGTTTACAAAGGTTTTTACAAATTTACAATAATTAAACGTATGATCAATGGAGTCATGCTCACCACAATACAGACATTCATCATCCGTTTTTATACCATATCGATAGAGCTCCTTTTTGGTAACTATTATTCTGTGAAGTTATTGGAATTGGAATTCCTTTAATTTGCTTTCTTTACACACATTTCTTAAAGGGTCCTTCTCAACCAGTGTGCTTTGCGCGCCGATGTTCTTACTGCGACCATTTTCGGGTGCCGCGAAAATGGTGGCTTGAAGTTAAAAACTACTTTTTACAGGATTCTGGCCTTTTTCTGGCCACAATTTCGAAAGTATGGCATACATTAGCCCACGAGAGACCGAGTTCCCCGGATGAAAACAATAACACGCGACCGCAAAGCACACTGGTTGATAGGGGCCCTTTAATGAAGTGAAAATTGTTTTCCAAGTGTCCCTATCCAAGTTCAGAGTATTGATCCATCTCATTGGCCAAGTTTGGCTTACCGTGTGTGTTTTGGAGTTTAGAAGGCGATAGAAGTCGCTCGTTTTGGTTCTTTCTAATTGTAGTTGTGTTGAATCATCAAATTGGAAAAGATGATCGTTCCCGTTTTTTAATTGGATCTATGTGTTTAGCTTTAATCAATAAATGTATCTGAATAGCGCTTATATATGACCTGACAGAAGTGAAGGAAATTCGTTTTATAGGAGTATTTGTTTTTAAATTCCTGGGTTGCTGCCCATCTTTGTTTAGCAGATCTTGGATAGACAGAATATCTCTCCTGAACCATTCATTGATGAACACGGATTTTCCCCCAACAAGTATTTCTTTGTTATTAAATATTTAAGAATTGGTTCATGGTTACTGGCGTGCGTATATCGAGTTATGGATGCACGCGGGAAGTTTGGAGAGCACGAGAGAGCGTTCTAGCTTCACGAGTGCTCTCCAAACTTCCCAAGTGCATCCATAACTCGATATACGCGCACAGATACAGCATGAACCAACTCTTTTATAACATATGGGCAACAACAAAATATCGCGTGAAAACAGATTTTATTTGTGATTGATTACAACATTCAGACAATCTTGTTAGGGTGGTTTGTTCGCGACCGAGACAGTGAAATTGGAAAAAGATGTGCCTCAAATCATCAAGTAAAAAACTTCTGCCCTTCTAAATCAAACAAACATTAAGTATGGAACTAAATGGAACTTGGAACTAAATATCTAAAGGGAAATGCCTGTAAATGTACACTGAAATGTGAATGAACGAGAATGAACGAGCACTAAACAATTTTCGGGAAGATCTGAAAACCAACATAAATTCGTCCAGAAAATGACAAACTGTTTACACCACAGATTTAAGCTTAGGCTATTCAGTATTGTTACCTTGTATTTCGAAGAGGCTTGTCAATTCCAGCTGGAATCAGCGCAATAAATATCGTCAAGCTTACTCGCCGTAAACAAGTGAAACAGTTGGCTCCATTCAGTCCGTTCGACTTGTAAAATGAATATAATGTTCAGCTCCACAGTTATTTCAGATCTTCCCATTTTAAGGTAAACCATTTGCACAATTTTCCAGAAAAATTTATATGAAACTTTAGAAGAGATTGAGTGAAGATTAATCCAAAGAAAAGTTGGTCTTGCTCGCTTTTCATTCAACTTGCTAACTGAACACCGCGCCAGAAGTTTGCCGCCGGTTTTCATACAAATCATGCTTCATTTAGATGGAACTGAAAAATCACCCAGTCGATTTAAAACTTTTGAAACGTAATACTGGAGTTTAACCAAAAGTTAGTTAAGTATTTAATAAAACAATTAGAGGGAGTGACACAATTTTCTTCTCAGCGATAAAGACATCAGTTTGCACACGCCATTAAAAAATTTATGCATGCACGGCCGTACGTATACATGACTGTCTGAGTGAGTTATGCATGCACGCTCGCGCTATTGAAAAGCGTGATTCTGATGGCTATGTTATAAAATTATATATTGTGCTTTTTCATAGCTATAAAGAGACTTCAATGCCTTGAAATGTGCTAAAGTGTCTTTGTAAAACGCTGGCAAACCTTGTAGATATTTCACATCATAGTTACACCTTTTACAACCTCGATTCCAGGCTCTCTCTCCTTTTCCTCCCTTGTCGTTGAGTAGAGAGACCCTGGTTGCGGCTGGTCACGTGACCACCCAAATTCTGGGTGGTAAAAAAATATATTCGGAGGGAGGGGTGGTAGAGTGTTAGAGTTGTTGCTGTGACAAATCTACCATGCGAGGGTGAGAGCGTTGACTCTGAGTCGCAACTCGCAGACGCAGCAGGTCTTCAAACAACTCGCAAGAAAAGCCGAAAGCACCAAAAAAGTTTGTACATATGCTTACATGTGGTTATTCAAGCTTCTACAGGCTTTGCCAGGCCGAAGATCAGATCACTGCGATAATCTTTTCTCGGAAACTGCTTGCGTAATTCTCAGAACTGCACAACTAGTAACGACGATCGATGGGACGTTTTACAACGGAATTTTGTCCACGGAAGAAAGCCGATCATTTCAAGAATTAAGTTTACATGTAAGCTTGGTATGTGAACAGCTTTAAGGTAACGAGTTTAAGTGATCGTTAAATTGTATTCACTGCAAAAACTGCCGATGGAAACAAATTCCTTCGTACAGTCCGTTTGACATATTTCGTGCCGTACAAGTTTGTTGATTTTCAAGGAACCGCTTCGAGCGGTTGTTGTTGTAGATTTTTTGACACAAGAAAACTATATTATGGTCAAACTAACACAGAATCAGTTAGAGAAAATAGTAAGCTACTCTTTTATCCTAAAATTTGGACTATTTTGCTCCAAATGAATTTGTAAATGAATGCCGTTGTGTTTTAATTTAGTGAGTTCGCAGGGTCAGCTGTGAACGAGCTCGCCAAGCTTATTGTTGTTTTCAAAGTTGGTTTGAGACCAAGGTGTCTGGTTTACAACCTCGTTTAGCTTTACGATCATGAACCTGTCTACTTAGTGTAAAAGTGAATCTGAAGTCGATGGTTCATCGTTATATTAAATGAGCCGGTAGCTTATAAATTTTGTGTTCGCAAGGCGAATTTTCCATTCTCGTATACGTAATTTTCGCGCCGCTGCTTTTGTGGCTCGAAAATATCCGTCACGTATACATTTTCATGTCATGAAGTTGTAAAGAATAAAAACAAACGTTCCATACAAATAGCCTGTTTCACTTTTAACATAATCTTGCCGTATAAAATTAATGCTGTTCCATTTTGAACCAAACTCGATTTGCCCCTTCGATCCCTTGGTTAGTAATTATTGTTCACCTTGACAAAACGGCCTCAAAGACCCACCCTCCCTGCGGTATTGTTGTAACCGCATAGTCACGTGACCAGCCGCAACCAGGGTCTCTCTACTCAACGACAAGGGAGGAAAAGGAGAGAGAGCCTGGAATCGAGGTTGCACCTTTTAAACCCGATCAAATTTGGATTTCGCGGCAGAAGTCGAAAAATCGATTTTTCTATATTTTTGTCCACAAATAGCCTTTAGGTAGATGTGAAATGTGATCTAGTTTTTTTCCGCTCAAAGCGCTTTACATTCGGAGAAAATCGAGAAAAACGAATTTCGCCCCTACTATCGCCAAATTGGCCGAATGCAAAGGCTGAAAATTGGGAATCTAAATTTGATTTGCGTTCGCGTGCAAAGAAGAACCGATATGTTTCGATACTTTTTCTTGAAAGACGAAGTATTCAGCTTTCAAAAACAGGCTATATAACTTGACTTGAACGCTATTCGAGAAAAATTTACAAATGTTTAAAAGATACCCTTGTTTACTAACGGGAAAATTCCTAATTTAGGGATGAAATTCAGAGATATTTTTCGTTGTGTGCCATAACTCTAAATTTCTTCAAACTTCGCCTTTGGAATACGTTTATGCTGTTGTAGATCATATATTAAAATCAGCTTGGGTTATTCTTCGAGCGGTTTTTGAGGCGCCGCTGAAATAACCGAATTTTAACGAAAATATCAGCGAAAAGTAAACAATAGACTGTTGCGTGATGTTCTGAAACCAAGCGTATTTGTTGAGATAAAGCCGTTTAAATTCTTTCATAATTTATTTATCTTCATTCTATAGGTATAGATCCTTCCTTCAAATATAACAGCAAACAGTTCATTCTTGGATTCAAAAGTACTCTCACTTAGAAGAAACATTTATCTTACATTGGTGTTTAATTGGGTTATCGACATCTTCGTGATGTAGATTTCATGTCGCCGTATTAAATTGTAAACAACGTATGATAAACTGCTTCGTTGAGCGCATGCTGTTGAAAGATGCAACATAATGTTTTAAAACTTACTGGAAATAATTTTAGCCTATAAAAAGTATTATTCGTGTTGTATGTTTTTACTTTTTAACTTTGGCTGATACTGATTTCACGTCGAGTGGCGAGCGGCATCGGCTAAGACTTTTGGCAAAGCAATTCTCCACTTTATCATATTTCACAGACGTTAACGAAAGTTTCTGGTAAAAATCTTACCCTACCTATCAGGATACTTTCGTGTAGTTACATCACATGTTACGTTGATATTGATTGACGTTTGCAAATTAGAAAAACATTGGACCTTGAGCACTGGAAAGTTTAATTGAAGTAAACAGGTCGTTTCGTTATGGAAGCGAAGTGTTCTTTCAGCGGTATTGTTGGGAGTTCCTGTACCTACGAGCGAAGAGATAGAGCAAAGAACACCGAAGTTATTCCATTGTTACACTGCATGCTGTACGCGAGAAATAGCGGGACATAAGTCTACATGGGGATTGCAGATGTAGAAACTGAGGTTGATTTGATACTGGCCAGAGCATCAATTTTTACCTTTCCTGAAAACATTGGTCAGTTGACCATTTGCCCCTACCACCGCTTGTCCTTGTGTACTGGATGGCGCCGTGGAGCTCAACGATGTCAGGTTCCACAGGGATTATCGAACCATAAAGATGTGCTAAGACAGCTCAAAGAAGCCCAGCCTCAACTGAAAAACATCCACTACTGGCAAGACAACGCCGGTTGTTATCACTGTGGCACAACGATAGTTGGAGCAAGACTAATCAACCAGCAGCATGAAGTTTCAGTCAAGCGGATGGATTTCTGTGATTCTCAAGCGGGGAAAGGGGCGTGTGATAGGAAAGCCGTTACTATCAAATCCCATATGAAGATATCTCAATTCAGGGAACAATATTGAAAGTGCAGAGGAAATGAAGAATGCCATCCTCATCGGGTGGATTAGCATCAGTTAACGTAGCCTGCGTCGCAGACGGACTTGACCGCCGGTAATGTCCGTCTGCGACGCAGGCTACAGTTAACGTTATCGTTTCAGGACACCCTGAGGCTGCGGCGTTCACCACGATCAGGTTGGAAGGTGTGAGCGCTATTTCAAACATAGAGTATGCCGATGAGGGGTTGTGTGTATGGAAATCCTATAAAATTGGTCGTGGAAAATTGATTCAGTGGGAGAAACTCAACGTCCAACCAAATGCAGAAGTTTCAGGGCTGTCAGCCGTTGACCGCGGCACTAACGGAGAAAACACACACTTTAAAACAATAGTTAGATCCAAGAAGCCAAAGATCCCTCCGAAACAAGGAAATACCACTGACCCTAGCGATTCGCCAAGCTTTGACGAATCCTCTTCAGATGAATCAAATGTCAGTCTCTTTCCCTGCCCTGAAGAAGGATGTATTAAATGTTATGGACGTTTCTCCTCACTTCAATGGCACCTTGACTGTGGCAGACATCACCTTGCTATTGAAAACGAGAGTCTCGTCGTCGACAGAGCCATTGTTGGTTATTCGGAGAGACTGGAAGTGCAGTCCGGCAGTGTCCCAAATATTCTGACGTCTGAATTACCTAAAATGCGATCGGTGGGAAGCTTGTTCCTCCCCATGGGCTGGGCATTAAGGTCTTCACAAGTTAAAAGAACCAGATTCACCTCTAGTCAGAAAGAAATTCGATCTTGGAGAAATCTCAGGACGAAAAGAGGATCCGGACTCTGTTGCAAGGGCTATGATGACAGCCAGAGACAGTAAGGGGAATCGTTTGTTCACTAGCGCTGAGTTTCTGACTTCCCAGCAGGTAGCAAGCTTTTTCTGTCACCTGGCAGCTAAACGACGCTTACCAGATGGAACAAGTGGTATTGACGAGGAAGCGGACAACGCAGAAAGGGAGAGCACTTGCACTTCAAGAGCTCACCTGTCTGTGTAGTTACGCAGGAAAGACAAAAAAAGTTAGTCATGTACATTTTATGTATAAATGCAATTTGTTAAGCACTTTCGGTTAATTTTACTAGGTAGCTTTAAGGTTTTCTTCGCTATGAAGTTATCTCAGGAAAGTTTCCTTTAAGAGGCCAAAGAAACAAGCAAAAGTGATCTTATGATCACGAGAAGAAAGCGTGACTAAAGGGAGTTTTTAATTTAATTTAACCAGTAATAAGTAGTCCTCAAGAAACTTATTGCAACCGATTAAGAAAAGTATGAAAGCCTCGTTATTACCGCGCTGCTCAGTTTAAAGGAGCTATGTCACGCTATTTTTTGCTATTCTTCCCCATATTAATAATTTATTTTTTACGAGCTCTAAACTCAAACTTATGAATTATGGAATCTCGCTTACATAAACAAACACGGATGATTACCACTTGTTTCATAAAAATGGACTTAAACTTGAAAACCTCGGGCCGTCGTTTTTCAAGTCAACCTTTTCGCAATCCGATTTTGACCATCCGCCCCTCATTGTGGCTTCCTGTAGTGTTGGTTTATGTTTTTCTATGGTTTGAAGCCATTATTTAGTGGTTTCGATCTATTTTAAGACTAGTTTGTGTATAACAGAATTCTGAGAACTGGCGAAAATAGCGTGACATACTGTAGCTCCTTTAATCGACTTCCTGTCGACTTGGATCCACTGTTCACCTCACAATTGTATGATTTCGGTTCACTCTTTCCGTTTACCTCCAAGAAATCGTGGCAAGTCAACAAAAAATAACTGAGGATGGAGTTCAGTCGAATTTAGTTTCGTTCCCAAATATAAATGCATATCACCTTCATAATTTCGAACAGTTCGGGTTTATAATAGATGATCACATCACACGCTAGGTCACATAAAACTTATAATTCGATTCTATACCATTTATCGTTTAGAGTGTTTACGGTAGAGCTTAGAGTTTTATTGCTTAAATTTATTACTTGGAGGCCGTTGGATTGCTGTTTTCTTCTTGCGACATTTAATTTGTGACGAGATGTCGATTTCACGTCGGGCGAAGCATATGAAGCAAGGAAACTTATTCCAATTAAATAAGGTTACTTTGGTGTTAAGATTGAATTGTTTAACCTGCATATACATGTATATGAAAGCAAATAATTTGCTCATCAGTATAAAGAACTGATAATACAACGGCTTAATGACTTTATTTCAACTAACTCGCTTGGCGTCATAATACACGGCAACAGCCTATTGTTTACTTTTCGTTGATATTTTCGTTCAAATTCAGTTATTTCAGCGGCGCCTCAAAAACCGCTCGAAGAATAACCCAAGCTAATTTTTGATATATAATTTACAACGGCATGAAAGGGTTCTAATGGCGAAGTTTGAACAAATTTGGAGTTATGGCACACGTTGAAAAATATCTCTGAATTTCATCCCTAAATTAGGAATTTTTCCCTTAGTAAACAAAGGCGTCTTTTAAACATTTGTAATTTTTTCTCGAAAGGCGTTCAAGTCAAGTTATAACCTGTTTTTGAAAGCTGAATACTTTGTCTTTCAAGTACAAGTATCGAAACATATCGGTTCTTCTTTGCACGCGAACGCAAATCAAATTTAGATTCCCAATTTTCAGCATTTGCATTCGGCCAATTTGGCGATATTAGGGGTGAAATTCGTTTTTCTCGATTTTCTCGAATTTAAAACGTTCCGAGCGGAAAAAACTATATCACATTTCATATCTACCTAAAGGCTATTTGTGGACAAAAAAGAGAAAAATCGATTTTTCGACTTCTGCCGCTGAATGCTTTATATTTACTGAAATTCGCTCTTAAGAGAAAGTTCAGACCTCCTAGTTTTCCTAAGTAATAATCTGGAACCGTTTTCCAGTTCTTTTTTCCCTGGGAAAGATGTCTTGGAATCCAAGCTAAACTGAGGGTTTTAAACATAATTCCTATGACGGTCATGCATATGCCTCCTTTGTCCAGATCTTGATAGAGCCCATTTCTTTTAAATTTATCTATCTTGTTTAATTTCGTTTTGATTATAGGAGTTATTTCTTCGGGAACAATGAGATTTGACGCAGAATAGATGAGTTGTGATAGACCCAGACCGGACTACGTAACCATTTCAATTGTAAGGGATTGTTCTTATTTTCCCCCCATTTTCCCAGCCAGATTGCTTTTGTTTTTTTTACGGTCCAATTTTAAACTAGGCAGCACTCCAAATTTGTCGACTGTCTTTAAACCATTTTTGACGGAAACCAAGTCAGCGCAGAAGAGGTTCGTATCATCTGCGAATTGGCTCAATTTAATTTCGTTTCCTAATATAAATGAACAAATACGGTGATAGAGCGCATCCTTGTCGCACACCTCTGACACGGTCTAAACCAGTTTGTTAAGAAACCATTGTTTATCACAGCGCTCTCAAGACTATAAAAGGTGCTGACTCATCTTTCAATACCGTTCCAAAATTGAAAGTGTGTAATGTTTTCTTATAAAAGGCCATTCGAGGGAGTCAAAAGCTTTCCGAAAGTCTAAACTAACTTCGGCAGTGATGCTTCTAATCTTTTCGCTATTGCCTTAGTCGCTATCTTACAGTCAACGTTAAGTAGTGTTATTGGTCTCCAGTTTGATAAATCCAGCAGGGAGCCATCCTCCTTTGGTATCAAAGTAAGGGACTGTGCAATAATTATCAGGAGGGGGGGGGGGGGGGGGTTGGAAAATGGGCTTCATGTAGGAAAATATTAGGTAATACCCCCCTCCTAAAGGAGTGAATTTAGTTATTGCCCCCCCCCCCCTCTAATCAGTCAGAAATTATGTACGACCCCCCCCCCCCCCCCCCCCCCCCATCACAGTATAGACACACCTTTATACAAGTACCCTGCATTTTTTCTACACGCATCTGTGGATTAAAATCTTACAACAGAAAGAAGAGCTCCTACTACATGTTTAATTGTTGGACACCCGCGTCTGGAACAAACATCACCTCCGTAGCAATCAATGTACAACAGAGCCATAGAAAGAAAAGAGCATTGTGTGTTAATTTTAAGTCCGGTGGCCCGAAGGGCCGGAAAATTTTTCGGTCCCCACCTTATAAATAGGTATGGATTCGCCAATGTAATATGTACTTGAAATAAAATGTTAAGCCCCCCCTCTCTTGAGTGACTTATTTTACCTTGAGCCCCCCCTATCCTTGCTTTGATTTTACTTTATGCCCCCCCCCCCTCTGGTTTTCTAACCCCCCCCCCCCCCCCTCCTGGTAATTATTGCACAGTCCCTAATGACTCCTCTACGTTGTGAAATTGGTAAGCTCATTGGCCTCGTAAGCCTCATTGAAACTGTAGATGATCGGAGATTCTGCCCAAGCAGTTCGAAAAAATACTTATAAAATTCTACTGTAAAGCCATCTTCACCCGGATACTTGTCGTATTGGTAAGTCTCCAAAACCTTTTTACATTCTTTGTACGTGAGGAAACCATCAATCTTATCTCCCTCTTTATCTGAAAGCTTCGGAAGTTGCAAATCCTGAATGAATTCATCGTACTCGCCTTGTGGTACGTTACTTATGGACGTGTAAAGATCGTTATGATAATTCTCAATGGCGTCTAAAATCTTAGTCTCGTTATTGGTTACTGTTTCGTCTTCCATTCGAAGTTCAACGATGGTCCTTTTGCTGTAATTCATTTTCTCGAGATTAAAGAAATATTTGGTGGGACGTTCACCCTTTTCTACCCAGCCGCATTTTGACTTAAATATTGTCGCTTTCCCTTTTTTCTCATATATTGATTGAAGTTCCGTTTTGAGATTCATATTCTTTCAAGACCCGATCAATGTCAGACGAATGAAAGTTGTCGCAAATAATTTTCTTGTCTATAAAGCCTCCAGCTGTCGCGTGATTTCCAGTTCTCTGCAGGTATTTGATTTAGCTCTTTGTTTACTGTAAGATATACTATAAGAAAACCCAAACTAAACACGCATAGACGGCACGCACTGACACCTTCGAACGCTCAGTCGAGAAACACTTAATATATACACATTTATAAATTATAATATTACTCTGTCACCTTTCTTTGTATTTAAATTCGAAAACTACAACTGTCATTTTTTACTTGATAATGGAGTCATGATGGCTTCGAAACGTCCTTATTTCGCTAATTTTCATTATTAATTGTATCACAAAATGTTCTCTTATTAATATATGGTTGCCGCTTTAATTTCCATCTTTGACATCGCTACCAAAAAACCCGTTTATCTGCCAACTCAGCATAATAAACACACGTTTCAGAGTAAGTTTCACGGATTTTGGTAACATAGTGATCATCGTTCAACAAAGTAATATTAAACTTCCAAAGTCCGGGTCCTCTTGATGTTACGTTTAACCAAGACAAAGAAAGGAAAATTGCTTTGTGGTCAGGCGCTATAGAAGTGAAAATTGTACTTTTATTCACGTGTTGCGTCAGATGTTTGGCAACTAAAAATAAATCAATTCTGGATTTTACTTTTAGAGACTTTGACTCGTAAGAGTACTTACGCAGCTTTGGATATCGTAATCTTTGAATTTCTACTAGATCAAGGACATCCATAGTAGTAAATATAATATTTCTATAGATTGTTGGTTTCCATGGTGCGCCTCCAATTTTGTCTTTTTTGAGAGAGAGTACAATTCCAATCACCACTTACGATTAGCGTGTTAAGTTTTGATTTGTCTATCAGGCAATTGTTTAGTTCTTGTAAAAATTCTAATTGTTCATTTTTGCTGTTGGGAGCGTAGATATTACAAAGTTATAATTTTACAGAGCTGAGACTAGTAATTAGCACAATTCTTCCAGAGTTGTTACTGAAAGAATATTCGACCCTGTTTTGCATCGTAGGGTTAACAAGAATACAAACACCTTTGCTGTGTCTAGTACCATGGGGAAAAAATATTTCACCTCCCCATTCGTTTCTCCAAATAATCTCATCGTTCAATTCGGAATATGTTTATCTCTCCGAGTGCAGGCACCGGTGAGCAACCAACTAGGGCGTGCGAACATACTTTTAAATTATTTATCTTTGGCAACTTCCACTTCCAGGACTTCCTTGTGAATCCATCATGGCTCCACCTCATGGGCGCATGAACTGCAGTGGCTTGGTAACTAATGAGACCTGTTGGTTTACATGTGAGGACGGATACGAAATACAAGGGTCAGACAAGAGAACTTGCCTCACTTCTTCAAAATGGGACGGTCAACAAACGTCTTGCAATGGTAACCGCAATAATATTATTATTATCTGAAAATCGTTTTAAAAGAGTAAAAATATCTTTGTTATCCTGAGAGAACAAGGGTTTTTTTAGCATTGAGATATAAAGAAGCTCAAAATATTGAATAGACACTATGTAGTACTGAATTAATTAATTTACTATTCTATATTTAAGTACCGGAAATAATAAATGAATATTATCATAACAGTATAAATCCCACACTCTTCTGCGCTGTATATATTATGGTGATTCCTTCGTTTGTGAACATTTCTTAAGACATCACTTTCCCTGTACGCGACTGTACCCGCCTACCAGTCGAGAGCGAGCGAACATTTTGTGTGTAAACCATTATGCTAGTATACGTAGAGTGCGACTAGAGAGATTACCGACTAAGAAAATAAGCGAGCAAGGTCAAATGCTAGTTGGATGCGACTACTAGTGCAGTTGAGTGAAGCAAGCCTCACTCAAGACGAGTGACAAACACAGTGCGGCTAACGTAAAGTAAGATGTAACAAAGTTGATTAGAACGTTGTCGAGGGAGCCGGCTCGGTTTCAGTTGACGCTCCCGTTTCCTGTCAAAATTCTGGTGTCGCTACAACGCCACTTGACGTTAATTTGTTTTCTTTCATATATATTTGTTAAGCTGCAAGAAACGAGTCTATGTTTCGTTTCGTTTCATTTTGTTTTTGTTTTTGTTTTTGTGACGCGCAAGTTTAAACTTGTGTAGAGTGTAACTAGAGAACACGTGCGTAAGCCACCGCACCGGAGTCCAATGAAACCGAAACGTATACGTGTGTGGAAAGACCGCCGCACCGGATACCAATATGGAAAACATGTGGGTATGTGAAAGGCCATTACACCCGACGGAGTCCTGTATGGCTTCGATTGCCATTTCAACCCCTTTTACAGCACATGATAGTGGTTAACAAGAAATGTTCCGAATATTTTTGTTAAGAATGTGTCATCATAAACAGTGAGCATTCAATGCACGTTTCGCTGGAGATAATTGTCAACCAGCAAAATTGTTTTCTGACACCTTTAAACACGGAGCGAGCCTATAAAAGGCAAGGACACGCCCCCTCTGAAGCGCTTTTTGGCTTTTTTATCATTAACATGTGGAGGAAGCCGAAAAACGGTCACACAACAACGGTCGAGGAGAATTGGGATTGGTTTATCCAAACAACTGATTGATTTATGCCGAATAAAACAAGTTAAATAACAAATATTGAGCGCAAAACAAATACAGTGGAACCCCGTTAATACGACCACCGTAGGACCATGAAAATTTGGTCGTATTAACGGGGTAGGGTCAAATTGGGGGTGGTAGACCTTTCTAAATAATACCATAGTATGAAAACTATACCTTTAATTCCGCTATAAATTGAACACGCCGACTAACAATGTTGCCGGACAACATTCACTAAAATGCGTTATAGTCTCAGCAGGAATTTTCACTGGTCGTATTAACGGGGTAATTTTATAAAGAAAATAACGACTGGGGACTCCAAAAGGTGGTCGTTGGTCGTAATAACGGGGTGTTCGGATTAACGAGGTTTTCTGATAAGAAAATGAGTGGGCTTTTGTTCGGGCCACAAAAAAGTGGTCGTAATAACGGGGTGGTCGTATTAATGTTGCACACGCATAAACATGGACTCTTCGAAAGTCTAGTACAAATTGTACTATTCGAGCACATGCTCATCTCCGATACTCTGGGAAGGCGGCTTCCCGCCGTTCCTAGCGGGACTGTAATGCTCGCATCACGCTCGCGTCACGCTCTCTGTACATGTTGACACACTCTACACACTCCCCCACCAAAAATGAAAGACTTAACGTAAACAGTAGAACACTCTTAACTCTGATTTCAATGTCAATGTCACTAGCGACAGTGTATTACGTCCACTTTTCTCGAGTTACGTTATCTTCCAATGTTTATACTCTAGTAGTACTCTAGTAGTAGATAGGCTGTGAGACTGGAATCTGGGGCCAAAACCAGTAATATAGAGGTGCTCCAAGGGGAACGGCTACCGCTGGTGGTGTCATCCATGGAACCTGGATAAAGTTGACTGTTGGACTGATACATTGATATTCTGGGTTTCCAAACGAATTGTACGTAAGGGTCTCGGGTGGTCTCCGTTGGTGCTGAGACCGAGTTGACATGTTCTGCTCAGTTATATCTTCATCACTTGATTGCTCAGCGTCATAATCCCCGACAAGCTCTCCCTCTGCAGGCTCTGTTTCACTTGGCAGTCAATTACTTTCCTCCGTGGTGGAAGCTTCCTCAACTGGATCAAGAGGCGGGTCTTGGCCTGAGGTTACGGAGTTAAAAGATCCTATATCATAAGGTGAGTTTGAAACAAAGTCCATCTCACTTTCGTCATCTGAACTCCCCATATCATTATGTGTCACGGGCAGTGACGTCGTTTCTGTGGCTCTCCTCTTTGTCGGCTTGACAGGTTCACTTTTGAGTTATTTAACTCTAGAGCATCACCAGGCAATAGTAAGTTCCTATGAAGCACTCGCGCACGACCATGCACATTCTCAGGCTTGATTTTGTAAACTGGGCTTTGATCACCCATTCTTTCGACTACAACATGGATAACGTCCTCCCAGTGTGAACGTAGCTTTCCCGGTCCTCCCCGCTCTGTAAGATTCCAACTAACACCCTATCTCCTGGCTGGAGAACTCCGCCCGAGACTCTTTTGTCGTAATAGTGTTTACTACGTACGCTCTGCAGCCTTCTTTGTGTTTTGCTGGGCTATTTGGTATGCATCCTTCATATCCCTTTGCCATCTTTGGACGTAGGCATTGTAATCGCTTTGTCCTTGATCTTGATTCAAATTGAATATCAGGTCCACTGGTAGTCGTGGAGTCCGACCGAAGAACAGGTAGCATGGGGTGTATCCAGTTGCTTCGTGTTTGGTACAGTTGTACGCATGAATCATTTTGTTAAGTGACTCATCCCATTGCCGTTTCTTTAATTCTGGGAGTGTTCTTAACATTGACAGTAATGTTCGGTTCATCCTCTCTACTTGCCTGTTTCCTTGTGGGTGATATGGACTGGTGCGAGACTTGGAGACGCCAGTTAATTTATGTAATTGACTGAGGAGAAGTGATTCTCGTATTCTCCTCCTTGATCACTGTGAATGCGGGTAGGGAATCCAAATCTGTAGGTATAAAGTCATTGTAGATCTTATCTGCCACAGTCCTTGCTGTCTTATTTCGCGTGCGGTAGGCCTGTGCATACCTTGTGAAGTCGTCTACGATGAGTAGAATGTACTCGAACCCCTTTTGACTCTTCTCTAAGTGGAGGAAGTCAATAGACACCATCTCAAATGGAGCTGTTGTTGTGATGCTTTCCATGGGTGCTCTGGTATGTGTTTGAGGTTTCTTTTGTTGGAGACAGCTGCAGTTGTTTGCAATAAAATGCTCGATTTCCTGTTGCATGTGGGGCCAGTAGAACCTGGATCGGGCTAAATCCACTACTCGGTCAACACCGATAAACTAGTCGCTTCAATTTTGCGGGTAGCACCAGTTGTAATCAGTTCTTGGTTTGACGCGACAGAATTCCATCAGCTAAGAGGTGAAGATTATTCCATTCTCTCAAATAACAAGACATGATACGGTCTTCACTTTTACGTTCCATTCCTGTTGGCGGATATCCTCTCGTTTTGTATGCCAAAATCCGTGAAATAACAGGATCTTCCTTCTGAGCCCTTTGTATTTCATATGGACTTAAGGGTTTGAAAACTAAGTCAGCAACAGCTGGTTCTCGGTTGGCTATGTCAATGTTCGCTGATATTGCTGTTACCCATTGAGTAATGTCTTCTCTCTGGTGAGTTAATGCTTGTATGGTTGCACAGATAGTATCCTTCTCCATTTCTGCGGTACAATTTGTCATGTACTCCTTGGGATCCAGTGGCAGACGGGATAGTACATCTGCATCTGTGTTGGTCTTTCCAGGCCGATATTTGACACTGAAGTTGAAATCTGCCAATTCTGCCACCGACCGGTGTCCCGCTGCAGACAGCTTTGCTGACGTTAATATGTAGGTGAGAGGGTTGTTGTCTGTATAAACAACAAATGATGGTGCGTAGTATAATAAATCACGAAATTTCTCAGTTATTGCCCATTTGAGAGCAAGGAACTCTAGTTTTCCCGCGTGCACGTGATAGTTTTTCTCCGCTGGCGTCAATGTTCTCGATGCATAACCCAAAACTCTAAGTTCTCCACCCTGTTCTTGGTACAATACGGCTCCGAGACCTTCGTTAGAAGCATCCGTGTGCAGAACATACGGCTTTGCGAAGTCTGGAAAAGCCATCACTGGGGGCATATGAACTGGTTGATAAGCAAGTCAAGTCTCTTCTGGTGTTCATCTGACCAAGTAATTTTACGGCTATTCGCTAGCTGTCATTTCTCGCCAATCGGGGAGTTGTTAACCTTGCTATCTTGCTTTGCACAATCTGATGCACTCATTAGGTCATATAGGGGTTTGGCTGTGCGTGAGAAATCCTGAATGTACTGTCTGTAATAGCCCAGAAACGCCATGATTTTACGCACTTCACCCACTGTTGTTGGTCTCTGATGCTTTAAATTGTGAACTGCGGCAGTGTCTTCTGGATCCAAAGAGTAGCCATCTGCTGACACAATTCTGCCCAAATATCTGACTTGACGCTGAAAGAAATTGCATTTGGATGGTTTCAACTTAATTCCATGCTCCTGCAGTCTACGAAGTACTTGTTTAACGTTCCTAACGTGGTCTTAAAATGTTTTGCTGTATACCAAGATATCATCCAAATATGGAATGCAGATATTGTCACGTAAGCCATCCAGGCATTCCTCCATACACCTTTGGAATGCAGCCGGGGCATTCATTAAACCGAAAGGTATCCTATTCCATTGATATAATCCCCAGGGAGTAACGAATGCAGTGAGGGGACGGCTATTTTCTGTCATAAAGCCCTGATGGTATGCCTTCCCTTGATCGAGTACGGTAAACCATTTGTTGCCATCCAGTCTAGTATAAGCAGCAGTTGTAAAGCTTCTTTCCTACGCGTTTCGATTCGTCTGACTAACATAATCCAGAGTATCAATTAACGATATTTGTGCCAACTTCTGGGAAACTGATACCCTGTTCCAGACCAAAAACGTTTGTTATACCCTGCTCCATACAGACCAAACTGCTTAAAAACCCAGTCCAGCGGCACGTACCTATAGCGTATATAAGGGAGTGCCCCCCCCCCCCCCGCCCCCCCTCCCCCCCCCCTGGAGCGAAGCCGCGAGAAGAAGCGACCAGCATGGCTGCGTAGCTGGCGATTTCGTTACCGCGCGATGGCAAAATACGCGCGTGCCGAAGCCACGAACGAAAACGAGGGCAAAGTACGCGCGTGGCCGCCGAAACTGCCAGCTACGCAGGCTGACATGTCTGTTTGGAGGTTTTTTTCCTCTGCGCAAACTGATAGAGCGGTGAGTCACGACGGCAAAGCCGGAGTAAAACAAAATCGCTTTTTTGCTGTCCTTTATCTTCGTCAAGGAAAAAAATATCCTCAGACACCCGGGTATTGTTGTACAGGTAGTTGTCTACACATAAAGTTCGATCTACGTAGTAGTTTTAGTTAGCATTTCTGTGAAATGTAATTACCTTTTCCAGCCCGCTTTGAATTGAGGTTGATTGTTCACAGCTTCAGTTCAGTTGAAAGACTGTATGCCACTGTACTTATGAGTGATTCAAACAGAATCACCACATGGTGGAGTCACTTGTAGTGTCGAGCGTAGGGTGAAAACAACAGACTCATTTGCTGTGTGTGCATGTGTTGAGGAAAGATAAGACGGAACAAAAACAACAGTGACGTTAGACTATGTGTTGACATAAGATACTAGAATTGCGGTTTCTTTGTAAAGTAAACAAAGATGTAAGTAATTAAGTTGCGTCTTTATTGATAATAAGATAAAATTTAAGTTGTACCAGTACAAATGGCTGTTCTGTGACAATATTTGCTGCCATGTGAGAGAGTCTGAAACGACCGAGCAAGTTCTAATCTGTATAAGTGTATAATGGGGGGAAATCGAGTTTTTTTACCACAATGCACCTTTTTGCGTGACATTAAATAGCAGGAAGCAACTGTTCTTTGATGGATTCTTGTGTAATAATTCGTCGTCTATTTATAATATGTCAATAATTTCGCGGCGTGTAATTGGTCGGGTTATTACACAATTACAGAGATAAAGGCAAATAACTTTGACAGTTTGGCAGGGGTTTTTTTCGGTTTCTCAGGTTTCTCACTTTCGTGAAGTCAAATCCCTTTGTTTTGACTGTGATTGAAACGCCTCGTATGTACAGTGGAACCCGGATAAGACGGACACCAAGGGGACACGAAAAATTGTCCGTATTAGCAACGTCTAATGACTGCAGTAAAAGACCAAGGAAGTGAAACTTTTGTGTTACGCCTGCCACGCAGCACAGTGAGCAGAGAACTTTAGGTCTACAAGGGTTAAACACTAGTCTCCTGCGCAGCCGTTATTTGTGTCGTCACGTGACGACACAAATAACTGCTGCGTAGGAGACTAGTTAAACACCGGAATAAAGACAGTTGTCAAACATGTCATGACAAATGAAAATATACAGTGCACATATAAGCGAGGTTAACTTTGTATGAGAGCGGAAAAGTGACCGTTGTAATGTAAGATAAAATATATGAGCTTTTCGTCGGGACAAACAAAACTGTCCGTAATAAGTTAGCCTGTGAGCAAGCTCTCTGGGGTTTTTTGGCCAAGAGAGCTTGCTCGCAGGCTAGTAATAAGTGCGAAAGGGGAGGGGATTGCGCGTACTAACTTTCGAGTGCAGTTTGCAGGGGGGTCCCGCCGGGAAAATTTTGATACAGTCGAACCTCTACTAACGGCCACCTCTCCACAACGGCCACCTCTCCACAACGGCCACTTTCTTTTGTCCCGGCGGACAGTCCACACATTCACTCTTGTTTTAACCTCTCTACAAAGGCCACCTCTCCACAACGGCAACGGCCACTAAAGCGCGTCCCAGCTTCCAACCTCGCCACAACGGCCACTTAATCAACGACTGACGAACGGTGTATACAAAACCCTATCTTTTTGGCGTACAGTAATAAAAGGTCACGCAACCTCATCTGTATACAAAGATGTTATTCAGTGGAAAGTTGTGTAATACGGCTGGGTATTTTTGCGAGTCAGTTTTTATTTTTTCTCGCAACTTTCCGCTGAATAAATTGTTTATTATACGACATAATATCTTAACTAAAATATAGGCTTTCAACAGTGTTTTCCGTAGCGCGCGGTCAGGGGGGCTAAAACCCGTGTAATACGGTCTCATGTTTGCTCTCGTCTTTGTGCGTATTCGCACTCTAAAATGCTATGTCGTATAATAAAGTATCTTATATTGCGGCACGTGTTTAGAGCGCGATCACGACATTCAAGCCACTGATGGAAGAGTAACACAATACTAGAAAGTACAAGGCCCCCATTTTTTTCTATTTTCCATTTTTTTTACGCTTTTACAGTACTGTATTTTTATTTCAGTCGTAAATCGAGTACAGCTGATAAGGCCCTGTGTTTAAATTGCATTGCGAAATTGAAAAATAAAATGCCTTGTGGCACAGTAAGTCACATTAAAATAGAACCTCGCAGCCACTCACTCAAGCAGACAACCCTTGACAACTTCATTTCACGAAAGAGAAAGTAAACGATGTACAAACTGATGTACTCACTGTACCTTATTAGCTTTGTTTTGTTAACATTTCTGTTCTGAACATTTGGTTTCTGTTTTATTGATACATTTTGATGGTGTTACGTATTCATATGCTATAATAAGCATTTTCTTAAATAAAAATGATGTCCCCCCAAAAAACAAATGGTGTCATATTACACCCCTACCTTCCCATAACGGCCACCTCTCTACAACGGCACTTACCTCTGTCCCCAAGGTGGCCGTTGTGGAGAAGTTCGACTGTATTTCGCATTTCGTGCGTTTTGATATGAAACCAGGCAGCAAAAAGCGAACGTATAAACATAACAATTTCTTGCACTTTTTAAATTCAAAATGGATTATTGACAAACAAGAAACTTTATGTGACATGTAATTTACAATTTACGGACAAAGGTATCTATCTATTGACAGGATTTTGCTGCGGCCTCTATTTCGCTCTTCTGTGACTTCTGGCTCTGTTCGGTCCATTTTATCCAATATTGACACACATGCTGAGCCCTTTTGCAGGTTCATTATTGGGGTACCCAGTCTTCTCTCATTTTGATAGACCCTGGGGATTAAAATTTCGTATGAGGGTTTTAGGTCGAATTTATCGTTAACGTTAAATTCAGCTTATAGAATCTCAAGATCTGGTCCAAAATTAAATATGTCACCCAGCAAATCTACAAATGGCGGACCTTCGATGTTATCTTCGTTGATTCAGGCTTCATTTCCAGACTACACCAGTTAGCGAATTAGAGCTTTTAATTCACTTTATTTTCAGCCATCGGTCCACGGACGCACCTGTCGCACCCCTCGCCCTACGGGCCTGATTATTTTAGTGTGGTTAGCCAAAGCAAGAGATGTTGCCTTAGGGCTAGGGTTATCAAATGCAATACACCAAAGAAAAAAATAACAAAACCAACAACGTTGCTGCACTATCCTCAACGGCGACAACTCGGAGAACGCAGTCTTGACCTATATTATCAATTGAGAGGTCTTGTGAGAGTTGACGAAAGCCATTGGTGTGGAAATGTTTATATCTAGTATGTCTAGTATACATGTTATAAAGGGATGATGTGGATTCATGACTGCTTGGTAGAGAAAAATATAACTTGCTGATTGAAATCGTGAGAGTCCCTAGCCCATTCCGTTTAATCGGCTCATGGGCTACATGTATGCGCATTCTCTGAGTAAAAAATGCAGTAGCCATGAGCACGCGTCGCGGGCACGGGCCTACTTTTTTAATAGAAGCTGCCAAATGAGCTTTGTGAGCCAGTTTACCAGAACCCAGTAATGCTTTATAGTGCGTGTATTTGAAGTGTGTTTTAATGGCTGCGCGCACATGCCCCGACTGAAATCTTTTCGTAAAATTCCTGTTTAGACAATGGTATTGTTCGTATGACGACTGCACTTGAGACTTCCGCTTCATTGATCTTTATGCGTTTATCCACTGAAATACGCTTATTACGTGGGTGTAAGTGTATTTGTTTGGGTAACCTATTCAGTACCAGCCATGCGCGCGGGCGGCAATAAGAGAACGGGCCGGGGGATTAAATATATATTTCTTTGTTTCGATCACTATATACTTGAGGTTTATGCAGAGAAGGCGTTTGTCTTGTAGGGTCCATCGCCTTTTGTTTCTGAAGTGCACTATTGTTATTACGGTATTGACGTTTTCTGAAGTAAAGTTTAACTTTAAAAGTTTGCTATAAACAAGGATAAGCAAGGATTTATGCGGGAGCTAGATTTGTTTGGTTAGGTTATAGTAGAAGCAATAGAGCCGGATGCTAAATCTTTCTGGGAATGGAAATCAACACTAATTTTCAAATAATCGTTAAAAGATTGAAAGGCTCAAGCAATATCACAATAATTACATATAATTTGTTATGTCTGCGATTTTAAAGTTCTTAGCGAAAAGATTTCAATCGGGGCATGAATGCATGACCAAATAATTCGTCATCTCAGCACTTTATGGGTTCTACCTTGAGCATTTTTAAGATGTTTGTTCAGCAAAAGCTGGCACGGCGTTGGAATACACAGAAGAGACTTTTCTGCTTTTGCAACTGTTCTTTCGAGGTACAGAAAACTGTCGTCCTTGAAAAGTTTGCGAAGTTAGCTTTTAAAATACGACAGCCAACCATGACGTTACCTTCTGAAAATATATACGCCAATTTCCTGAAATGATATCGATTAAGATTGAATCCTGCCTACTACATATATGTCAACGATTGACTGTGATTCTTGCACACCGATGTCAACCTAATAATAGTTTCTAAGCAGATAGATAATTCATGCTTTTCAAATCCAAAAGCTGTTCTATCAATTTCGCAACCGTTTGGTTTGTATAGGTAACATAAATGTGTTATAGAACACACGTAGAAGGCACGCGATCTCTACTACAGAAAAGTACGCCAAAACATCAATACAGCCGCTTGTTATTCGCTGTAATTTTCTCATGTTACTGAGTTCACTGTGAGTTATTCTGTTGCAACAACTGTCTTGGAAACTGTCTGATTATGAATCTCATACAGTGAACAACAATAGAGAGGTTATTATGAAACCGACTAAGCGTTAATTTAAAAAGTGGGCTTACCTTCATCCAGCTTCCTTGGTCTCCGAGGTGGGAACGTATCAGTATGGAGAGATTTCTGCCCGTAGAAACAATTATATTTGACCTGATCATGATATCCGCTTAGCTTTCAGTGGTCAACGTTCACTGGAGCTCATTGAATATGAAAGAGTGAGTTGCAGGTCTCGAAGAATCTTGAACTGACACTATGATTTTTCAGATATTCGAGTGGTCAACGTGAATTGAATACAAGTATAAAACCGTGACTTGTAGAGGCTTAGGTTCAAAACCGTGACAGTCATGTGTTGACAAAACTGAGATAAGACCAGAATTCCGATTTCTTTGTAAAGAAAACACAGATGTCCTCATTGATAAAAAAAGAACGTAAACTTAATTGTAGTTTGTTCTGTGACCTGAGATTCCAAGAGACAAAAATTAGTGTGAGAAAAAGTAGGCTTGACCTCTGAGAAGAATTACATGTGTATTTACAATTGAGAGAGTCGAAGAAAAGCCATTGTACATGTATAAAAATGCGCAGAATTTAAAATAAATATATTTATGTCCCCTCTCTCAAATCAGCGAAGAACTCTTAAAGCCAAGCTTTAATTGTTTGCTAGAGCACGTCAATCAGAGATAACGACTTCATGTTCAGTTGTGAAAATCTTCTAAATATATTATAAAATACAACACGAATATTCGCTCGCTCGACGTCTGAGGGATCAGGGTAATCAATCTGGGGCATCTGGCAAACATATGTAGCGGGGTCAGTGTGACAAGTTTGTGTTTGCTGGTCTTTGCCCCTAGCCTGTTAGTTTGTTCCATAGTCATTAGTTTTATTTACCTGTCTCTAAAACTAGCTGGTAGTTTTATAATTTACCGCAATCAAACAGTCGAATGTAACTTCATTCCATTCTTGTTATGTAAATAAACATTGCGTGTTCACGACTGGTACCCAAGCGTCTCCCTTCCCGCTTATACTCGATTTGAATTCATGATGTCATAGAGCAAGCACGCAAACCAGTTCCCAGGCTCTTACGTGAACTTCCCACTCGCCCGAGATGAGAAGAAAATAACGCGGGTCTGTTTTTCACTTAAAAAAGTGCTTTTCAAGAAAGAGTAATGTGACTCTTTTCTTTCAGTTCCCGTTGTGTGTATGCATTGGGGTGTCATTTCACTCATCACACAAAACTAACTAATAACTAAGTAAATTTGTTTTTGATGAACAAAAGTCACCAAACCCAAAGTGCTGGCTTAAATGATTCCAATCATCATGTGAGAAACGAATGCCACATAAGATAATTAACATCTAAAACAGCTCACGTGAGATAATGAAATAAATTTGTATGGATTTGGGGCGAGATTATTACAATCCAACAAGCTTTTTAATCACCTCAAATTCCAAAGTGTTACACTCAGTTATAATAATTTCCATGAAGACTAAACCAATTTGTCAAACCTTATAAAACAGCAAAGCATTAAGCCCAAATAAAGCCTTGTAAACAAGTCTATCTTTCCTCAAATTAGCTGGGTTTACTAGAATCATATCCGGCCTTCCATTGATCGATCCGTTTTCCTGCAATCTTACGTTTTAGTAACGACTTGTCTATGTTGCGCACGCTATATAGCTATTTCCGAGAATCCACCTAATATGAGTGTCTTCGAGGGGGCCCCAATCCATTCTGTTTACTCGGCTTCGCTACGCCCATTCTCCCGGAGTAAAAAATGCAGTAGCCATTGAGTACGCGTTGCGGACCTATTTTTTTAATTGGGTGTCGAAAGAAATCGCTGACTTGCTTTGGTTTTGTTTTACTGTGCTCTATATGATCTAGCGGGTGGATTTTCGGACCATTTTCACCCCTCCGTATCTCATTGTTGTATATTCATGTGTATTGTAGGTGCTTAGAATATACTACTTTTTAAGAGGCCCTGACTGGAAATATGGAGAATCGCTGGCCAGGCTGGGAAAATCAAAAATCCTGATAATTGGCCTGAATGACACTTATGGGGAACTATCTTCGAAAATAATACTTAAAGTTTCTGGAAATTTATACTTTTCGAGAAAATCGAGAAAAACGAAAATACGGGTTTTGGCTCATTAATTATGCAAAAATCACACTGAAAATTGGCCAAGTTCAGTACACTTGTATTCAAACATTTCGCATTATCAGAAAAGAAAATTGATTTTACATAACAACATACCTCTTCTACTTTCTAGCAATTGGAAATGTTTTGTTTCTGGAGCGACTAGGAAGGTTGCAGGGTTCTTTAAAGTAACAACATTTCCAGCACTTTATGAGAAGGGAAAAATTGCTTAATTTCAAAGGTAAAAAACGCATCTTGGTATGTCCGATATGAAATCCAAATTACCATCGTGATACAGTTTGGACTTAGTACTTTCATAATATGAAATAAAAAATCTGGGCAATCAAGGCACACGCTGGCAAAATCGAAAGCTTGTGACGCTCTAAACCGTCAAATTAGCATAATGCAAATTTCTAAACTGAAGTATTCGGATTGATCTGGTGTGTGAAGGTTCCATTTTGACGCTGTGATGTGAAGGAAACATACAAGAAATCATTTAAAAGATGATATTAATCAACCTTTACTTCCGCTGATGGTTTTTGGTTACACTTTGATTATATAACACTGAAGGAACAGATTGTCAAACCCTTGTTTTGGCTGACTTTACTTACCTGCGATTGCGTGACTACCCTGGGCCCAGAGGTTTTCTTTCTTTTCTTTCTCAATCGAACTTGAGAAAACCTCTGGGACCAGGGTATTGCGTGACCGGAGTCACATCAATATAGTTTTGACACATGCCGCGTTACTGAAATGTTTGAAAAATAAGAAATGGGGACAACATAGCCCGCTTAATGCAATGCATATATGTTATTGAAATGTTTAGTTGTTTGCCATGATATCTAATCGTGAAGGGCAACTTTTTTTGCCATTTCAAAATAAATACCTTGATTAATCTTGATTTCCTTGATTAATCGCCCTGAGCCTTCCCTCGAATTTGCGCCATCTTGCATGGTGTCATGAAATCTGAAATAACAACCAACCTCTCCGGTCCACTCCAATTTTTAAACAATAGCACAAAATGGATCAAAACTTGGCTGGGAATATAATCTTCAAAAAAGAAGTCAATTAAGATAAGTACCAATTCAAGTCCAGACAAGTTGTTCCAAAAAGAGCTGTTTTATCTAGACAGTTGGATGCCAGACATTTGCTTCACTCTCTCTTGGTGTCTGAGTTATCCATTCCACACCGAAGCGAAACAAAAACACAACCCAGGATTATCAATATAATAATAGTGTGAAAAACATCTTGCATTTGCAACATACATATAAGGTCGATTGAAAGGGAGACACTAATTGATAGGCACACCCCTGGAGGCACACTGTAAATATGCTGCACTGATCTCTATCTAGAATCAAATCTAGAAGGCGGCGGAATGATCACTGCTATTAATACTAGCAACCACTTCCTTGGTAGCGCCACGTGATGCTACGCCGTGCTTATTCGATATAATATTGGCCGGGAGAGTAGCATGGTTGAACAAGTTCTTACGCTATACAAAATGAATTGCGTCAAGCACAAGAAATCCCTACAGGTAGCTTCATTTTTCTCCCGGATATCTGAGCGAAGTAAACAAGTATAACGTATTAAACAACAACAACAAATGTTGCCAAGAGAACCTCCATAAAAGCAATTAAAAACAATGTTTTAAGTCCAAATGGAGACTATCAAGGCTGCTTCAAACAGTAGTTGGATTTGTCTAACGGCGTACAATGCAATTTCGAAAATTGGTATAGTCTGGTGTATTTAAACCCCTTTTTTACGAGTAATGAATGTAACATCCCTTGCATCTCTGTTGTGGAAGATCTCCGGGGAAGATCTGGTAGAAATCTACTTTTGCAGTATACAATATCATCTATTACTGTCAGATTGTTTTGACAACAGACTGCAACTAATCCCCTCGTAATCTGACTCATCCCCAGTCGTCTCCCTTGTTAGTTGACGCGCGTGACAAGCTCTTCTTGCCACGCGCGTTTCCTCATTATTGTCATGCGCGGCTCTAAACAAGAGAGACAACTGGGGACGAGTCAGCCCTGTATTCCATGAACCAAGACAAAACTCACAAAAATTACCATGCCTTTTTTCATTTCCTCCCAAAATACACAGTAACATAAAAGATTAACGAAAATACTGTACAATATCCATGGAGTTACTTTGTGCACAATGTACAAATTGGCAAGTATACGCGCGAGTCTCCTGTATGGCCGGTGCAGAAAGGGGAGGGTGGAGGGAGCGCAGCGCACAGCGTGTGGACAAAAGGGAAAGGAGCTCCGTTTCCCTCCTTCCACTCGCGCTCCGGGCATTGTGCGAATCCCAAATACCTCCTCTCCCTCCCCTTTCTGCGCCGGGGTTTTGGTTTTTGCCGTTCAAAAACTCTCCAATAACATAATTTTTCTTTCTCCTTCTTCTTCCTTTTCTTCTATCTTTCTGGTCGGTGATTTACAGGCGAATCGGACTTATCCTTGTCATCTTTGAGCAGACTTTTTGTGAAACAAAGTGTTGAGATATTTTCATTGAGTACGTTTTGTTAAATTTGGGTAGATATAAGACTGAGTTAACATCAGACTCGTTTCTTATGTTAGACTGAAAAGATGGACCTGGCTCAGCTGTTTAGAATACCGTAAATATCCGATTTAGCACCCAGTGGTGGTACGGGTAAGTGGTGCTCAATTAATTTTTGGAACTCAAGGGAGACAGCTCGCTTATTTCTGCTTTGACCTAAACATCTTTTAGTAAGAAAGAAAATGAAAAACAACAGGAACTGACAGTAAGAAAGTCTATGGCCAATAGCTGGCCACTTAACTTTCAGGACAGGAGCACTTATTGGTCTAGGCATTCATGCGCAATATGGACGGTTATTGGAATATGGGTGTTATTGTTAAATAAATAAACGGATTCAACAGGGGAGGGAGCTTATGAGAAAGATGGTGCTTAATATTGAAAGGAGGGCGCTGAATCTCAAGTCATTACTTTACAAGGCAATTTTCTCTACATTTCTGGATTCTCAGTTTTTAAGCGAAAAATAACTGTGCTTTATTTACCCGCCTAATTGTCGTCACAGTAAAACTCTCTTGTGGTCGAAAAAAATTCAAATGGTGTGTCAACAAAATGTATTGCAATGGACAAATATGGGCAGCTAACCTGAAAATTAAAGTCACTGACATACAGAGTTCAAAGTCAATAAAATTCACAGAGTTCACAGACTAAACTTCTTTTTTACTTTCACTACGCTGTGACATACTTAAAACTTGTAACAGCTAATTTCACTGAACGACACACCCAGGGGTACTGGGTTACACTAAAACAATTAGACGGCTCGATCTCGGTTTCTAGTCGACTTTGATAGTTGGCTCGGGGCTTCGCCCCTCACTATCAGCCGTTATAGTTCACCACTAAATTTTCTTTGATTCTGATTGGCTTAAATCGAACACGTGACGTGATAGTGTTCATCCGCGGAGAGACACTGTCAGGTAATAGTGCCCGTCGGGTAAAAAACCCCGGATCGATAGTGCCCGCCTGAGCGAAAAACAACCGTTCTGTGCAGTTTTTTGCTAAACAGTTGAAAGAATAAATTAAAAAAATAGCAAGAATTTACTCTCTATCAATTCTTTCATAACATATGGGCATGCACGAAGTTTGGAACGAAATATTTAATGGCAAATTCCTGTAAATATACAACAAATGCGAATGAAAGAGCACTAAACAATTTACGGAAAGATCGGTAAACCGACACAAATTCGTCCAAAAAAATGACAGCCTGTTTACACCACAAGTTTAAGCTTAGCCTATTCAGTATTGTTACCTTGTATTTCCAAGAGGCTTGTCAATTCCAGCTTGAATCAGCACAATAAATATCGGTTACGAAGCTTAAATACGGCAGTTCGTCAAGCGTTTGCCCGCAGTAAAACCTTTGACTCCGTTTAGTTGTCCGTTTGACTTGTAAAATGAATATAATGTTCAGCTCCACAATTATTTCAGATCTTCTTACATATATGCGCACCCATACGGCTGGGTATTTTTCTCCATGACAATTTCATCCAATTTAGCAGCCCTAATTTTTTATCTGTAAACAGGGAATGAGAAAACCCTAGTCAGGTAAGTTGCAGACAATATTCACGTGACTCCGGTCACGCAATTGTCAGCCAACGTATCGACGATTTGACATATATTTACATTCCGATTACATAATTGGCCGCGGTTCAGTTTCATACCATTAAAGTATAACCTACAAACAGCGAAGGTTGATTAATATCATCTTTTAAATTATTGCTTGTGTTTCCTTCACATCACAGCGTCAAAATAGAACCTTCACACACCAGATCAATCCGAATTCTTCAGTTTAGAAATTTGCATTATGCTAATTTGACGGTTTAGAGCGTCGCAAACTTTCGCTTTTGCCAGCGCGTGCCTTGATTGCCCAGATTTTTTATTTCATATTATGAAAGCACTAAGGCCAAACTGTATCACGATGGTAATTTGGATTTCATATCAGACATACCAAGATGCGTTTTTTACCTTTGAAATTAAGCAATTTTTCCCTTCTCATAAAGTGCTGGAAATGTCGTTACTTTAAAGAACCCTGCAACCTTCCTAGTCGCTCCAGAAACAAAACATTTCCAATTGCTAGAAAGTAGAAGAGGTATGTTGTTATGCAAAATCAATTTTCTTTTCTGATAATGCGAAATGTTTGAATACAAGTGTACTGAACTTGGCCAATTTTCAGTGTGATTTTTGCATAATTAATGAGCCAAAACCCGTATTTTCGTTTTTCTCGATTTTCTCGAAAAGTATAAATTTCCAGAAACTTTAAGTATTATTTTCGAAGATAGTTCCCCATAAGTGTCATTCAGGCCAATTATCAGGATTTTTGATTTTCCCAGCCTGGCCAGCGATTCTCCATATTTCCAGTCAGGGCCTCTTAAGAACGAATGTCGCTAAAGATGGAGCCAAATTGGAAATGGTCAAAATAAACTTTCCTTCATACTTTGTGTGTAGTTAGTCCTTGGGGTGGAAACATTCATGATGATATTTGTTTCACTTCCTGCACTAACATAGACTTGGGATCAGGGGGGAAGTTCATGCCCAAAAATGTATTTTTTGAGGTATTTTTAACCCTGAAAACTGAGATTTTGTTAACTAATTCTCTCAAAATGCAAAATACTGGTTAAAATTCTGCAGACATCCTGGTATAATATCATCCTTCCACTCTACAAAACTGGCAACGGATTTTCAGTCAATAACAGTTGTACTAGATGCGCCGTACAGTAGGATACACATATCACTACTACAATGGCACAGTTATATGTGTATCCCCTTCAGATAATTGTTTTGTTTTTTGGAATACTTGCAATATTCGCGTGCTATTACAATTATTACTTAATTTATAAAAAAATATTATTAGAACGCACTACCGTAGCAGTTGTGCTTTCAAGGACCCTTCAAGTTTGTAAAACAGAGACTGTAGATAGATTGGGAATTTAGAGGGTTGGGGGGTGGAGGATACACATATCACTGGCCGCCATATTAGAGGGGATACACATATCACTAGTGATATGTGTGCGGGGATACACATATCACGGGGATACACATATCACTGCGACACAGGAAGTGAAACAAATATCATCATGAATGTTTCCAACCCAAGGACTAACTACACACAAAGTATGAAGGAAAGTTTATTTTGACCATTTCCAATTTGGCTCCATCCTTAGCGACATTCGTTCTTAAAGGTAACAGTAAATATTATTAACCGTCATCGAAAACACGGGTGTCTTGACAATGCGTGTTTTCTGGCGATGGACCATAAATAGATAATGCCTGGTTCATTTCCTCTATAGTCATCCTCTAATTACTTTGTTTTCTGTCTGCACCTCAAAACAGTGAAAAGTTGTGGGCGACTGTATCCGCCAGAGAAGGGAAAAGTTTTGCTTCCTTGTTACTTCACCTTCGGTTCCACTTGTTCACTTGACTGCAATGATGGATATCTTCCATTTGGTGACAATCGTGTGACTTGCCGGGTAACTAATTCAAGCGACGTTGCATGGGACACCGGAAACTTTTCGTGCGAAGGTATGCGTTGTTTGAATAAAAATAAATGTTTCCTTATGAATTGTATTTTGATTTTATTTTTACGTTACTAACGCAACGAACGTGACAACGTTAACTAAACAAGACGCCACGAGTAGCTAACACTCGGACGCACCCAATACAGCCTGTTCCGAAATAAGCCCTCGTTTTTTCGTGACTTTTATTTGCTTTTAATTTTATTATAGTTGTGTTCATGACGCGTGTTCATGACGTTCGGAACTTTGAACAATCGGAGTTTTGTAATTTTAATTTTGTAAGGAGAGTTGTGGAACCAGTACGAGGAGTGACATTAAACTAGATCAAAACTAAAACAAGAGTTTCCTTTGTCGGCGTGAATCGTTTCCCGACAATTCAAAATATGCAAAGTGTACAAATTTGTCATGTTTACATACCTCAAACGAAAACTAAGAATAAAATTAAACAGAAGCTTACACCTGGGCCTTGAATTTCACCGCTTTTCTTGCTCTAAAAACACGGCTGTCAGTTTCTGAGCTGTCACGCGAGTCACGTTAATGTCTGTGGTTTACGTGATTTACAGCAGTTAAACCCGTGGTAATTCCCCCATGAATGACGTAGATTGTTAAATTTAATCGTGCTTGCCCTGGCATGTTTCTCATTTTTTTTAAAGACAGAACGTCGCAGGTACCAAACGAAATCTCAACGAAACTCAAGCTACTCGTAAAATTATAAACAATCAGCCAATTACTCCCCGTACAAGCTCAAACAACATTACAAATTTACGCAGTAGAGTCGGCATTCAGGGGGCGGTCACACAAAACAATACAAATCTACAAAAAGATACCGACTTGTTGCAATATGTGTTTAAAATCAATTTATTCAACTGAACTCAGCTAAAATGGACACCTAAAATGTTTCGCATCTGAACATTCAGAAAACCCAAGTTCATCAGACGTGTATACTCAAAACAATTACAGCAAATTTAACATACCAAGTTGAGATTCTTCGGATCGAAGAAATCAAATCAAGCTGAAATGCGTTGACAGCAGGTAAAGGCGATAAAAAAACATACCGGAAGCTTAGTGAATGGCACTCTGCCCTAGCTCTCCCATCCTACCGGTTTTGGCCGAGTAGACGTACGACTCGACGCGGTCATTTATTAGTCGCCCAGACAAAAATAAAACGTCCAGATTAAAGACCTGGGCCCTCTTGGGGGTTGGGCCCAGTTAACTAATACACAACAAGACAAAAAGGTCTTGCAGACGTAAATTTTATTCAAATAAATGCTACATTTGCTTTTCGAAGCAAAACCTCTCCATTTTATTTCGTGAAACTACGCGCGACGTTTTAGAAAGCTTGTTGGCCGGCACAATTGACACAGAACTACACAGTAAATACAGATACTTTATTCCACGATGTTCAAGGCTAAACAACAACTACAAGAACTTGGGGTACTAATAGTGGAGTTGCTTTTGCATTACATCATTGCTATTACACTTATATGTTAGCTGGGAATGTCATGTGGCCCAATCGATACTACTTAAGTTCATAGTCTTTGAACCTAGTTGGTTGAGTCTTATCTGTGTTCTCACTTCAGGTTGGTGATACTGGGCTTGATCCTGATTTGTAACAGGGCATGATGTGCGAGTAGACAACTCGCTTTAGCCTCCTTGTTCGAGGTTGTGCTTGTTTATTTTGGGAGTAGCATGTAGCTGGAGGTATGGGGATCCAGGCCGCTGTTTGTTGTGCTGGAGTAGACAGTGTCAGCTGTTCAGGTTTTTAGTTCTGATCCTTGGTGGTTGTGGTGATACACAGGGCTGTGTCCTGGTCTAGGCAGGAGTGTTGCTGGAGTGTAGGTTGGTGTCGGAGGGGGAGGTGCTGCTCGCCTGATGTGTACCCGATTTCTTCGGATGTTACTGTTTGGCGTTTGATGGTGTATGGTCGGTTACGCGGTCATACACCCATGGGTTGCCTGGGCGGAGGTCTTGCAACGATGATACACAAATTCGCCAATGTTTACTATATTATGTTCGGGACCAGCTGTCATATCATAGTGGGCTTTACTAGGGCTGCGTTTGGCCTTGATCTCTTCTGTTACAGTGTCACTATTGATTTTCGTTGGCGCTATGAAGTGGTCAGGCGTTGGAAGTGTTGTTCGTGTTGTTCGTGTACGACGGTTCACTATACGTTGGGCAGGGAGTAGGTATGGCCTTTTGGTGGTTTGTTTCTATAGTTGGGCAGGGCGATTTGGAAGTCATATGCATCTGTTTGGGGTTTTTTAGTATAGATTCTGATACTTTGACTACTGCTTGAAAAGGGTAATAAAGAGGATGTTGTGTTGTGTTGTTGTGTGTTGCTGCCTCAGTCCTGCCATTGCCTTGGGAGTTGTTGGGACTCGAGGTATGCGTGAAGTCGTACTGAGTGGCAAAGTCCATGTAGTCCTTGCTAGTGAATTGCGGTCCATTGTCTGTGTTGCAGATGCGTGATATGCCGAACCTGGCAAAGTGGGCTTTGGTTTTGTTGATGATTATTATTGCTAAGGTGTCGTCAAGTTCATCTACCTCGATCCAATCAGAGAAATGGCAGACGGTGGCCAAGGTAGGTTTGCTGTCTATGCGTAAAGAAGTCTTGGCCTACAATCTGCCATGGTAGCATTGGGATCGGGAGAGACCTCGTGGTTTCTTTCGCTGCCTTTGAGCCGTACTATGGGCAGATACCACAGTTTTGGCACATACCAAAGCTTGCTTGTCTCATCCCGAGCCAGAATAGAACTTCCCGTTCCATGCGTATATTTGACTCAGGACCAAAGTGATTGTCATGGATTTTGTGCACCATCTCAACCTGCATAGACTGCGAGATCATCAATTTTGCATCTCTATAGATAAGATCATTTTGAATTGTTGGCTCGTCTCGGTAGTTCCACTAGGCCTGTAAGGGTTGTAGATTCCGGCGACCCTTGGGGGATTATGGTAATTAGCTTGGAGAAGTTTTTTTTTAGTTTCTTCGTTTCTTCTGTGAGATAAGTTCGGAAGACTTCGAACGAATCCTGTGAGCCTTGCATGTACTGGGGTGGGCAGTGCGGCACTCGAGTGGGTGTCGGCCAGGTGGAATGAGATTTTTACAGCCCCCGAAATGATCAAGAAATCAACCGGAAATGATCCCGATCCCGAAATGTTCCTCATTGTTTCCTTACTGATCCCGAACTGACTCCGAACTGAGTAACGTTAGGATCGGAATGGCGTTCGACCAATCCGGATCGTTGATTGCTTGCTTGCTTGCTTGCTTGCTTGCTTGCTTGCTTGCTTGCTTGCTTGCTTGCTTGCTTGCTTGCTTGCTTGCTTGCTTGCTTGCTTGCTTGCTTGCTTGCTTGCTTGCTTGCTTGCTTGCTTGCTTGCTTGCTTGCTTGCTTGCTTGCTTGCTTGCTTGCTTGCTTGGTTGGTTGGTTGGTTGGTTGGTTGGTTGGTTGGTTGGTTGGTTGGTTGGTTGATTGATTGATTGATTGATTGATTGATTGCTTGCTTGGTTGCTTGCTTGCTTGCTTGCTTGCTTGCTTGCTTGCTTGCTTGCTTGCTTGCTTGCTTGCTTGCTTGCTTGCTTGCTTGCTTGCTTGCTTGCTTGCTTGCTTGCTTGCTTGCTTGCTTGCTTGCTTGCTTGCTTGCTTGATTGATTGATTGATTGATTGATTGATTGATTGGTTGATTGATTGATTGATTGATTGAATAATGGATTGATTGATTGATTAAAATAAACGAAATTGAAGAATTGTGAATTGTGAACACAATTTCACATATATATAATAATAACTATCAAAGTAAGATAATTCAAAATATGAAAAGTATTAACTTTTTTATTAATTTCAATTTTTCAACGATGTTTAAACGGCGTAGGGTTTTACTAGAAATGAGTAATATGAATTAAAATTGAACTATAACAAACTCGGAAGAATGGTCAGTCATAAGTCAGCGGATTATTCAAAAATTCAAGTGGGATGGAATTCACTTTACAATTAAATTATTTGTGACGTGATTCCAAGATCTTTGAACTCCATTTCGTTCCTAAAATTACTTGGGTGTCAGTTCGGGGTCAGTAAGGACGAACAAATGGGTACCATTTCGGGGTCGATGTCGGGATCATTTTCAATTTTGGGGATCAGTTCAGAGTCGGGATAATTTCGGGGGTTGTACAGATCAATCAATCAATTAATCAAAATCTTTATTAATGTGTCAGTAAATTCTTTAGCTGAGGGAAAGCCCTCTACTGATAGAGGACACCTACCTAAAATTAGATCATTTAAAAAATTTACTTTCTTCTATTTGATAGTGAAGCGGTATCTCTGGAATCTCCTTAACATTTCATCTAGCCTTGCTGGTGCTTTGTGCAGTGGATTTGTGCAGATGGTCTCAAGTGGCTGGTGGTCTGTGTGAACATTAGACTTTCTCAAAGTCCGTTTTGTGTTTTGTCAGTCAGATCAAATGTTTCGAATGCACTGCAAATGGCCAAGCATTCTTTCTCGATTTGTGAGTATCGTTGTTCGGTGGCGTTGAGGCTGTTTGATGCGTACGCTACAGGTTGGAGATGTTCGTCGTTGTTGGGCCGAAGAAGGGCTCCACCCAGACCCTCTTCACTTGCGAAGGGCTAACGCTCGAAACGTCAGCTTTCAAAATTCGCTATGGCGGTTAATTTGCCTTTATCAACTTCGATTTGATAGATCTTCTAAGTGTTTTACTTGCCCGATGACGCAGCACAACAGATCCATTAGAATCTAATCACCCTCTTCGCTTGCATCAACTTGTAGTGTCACTGTTTTGTTTAAGTCACAGTATTAGGGCACCGGTGCGGGCAATTTTTTTTTTTACGCCCACTTCAAGATGACGGCCATTTACATTTTGTATTTTTTTAAGCGACTAAATATTGTTTCAGGTTAATCAACAGTTTAGAATTTGAATTTAGCCAACGTTTTACTGTTTGGGGTTAAAAAATGGTTTAAATTTTGATGTTAAGTAGCGATTTTATGATTCGTTCGTAGTAAACCGGTTAGTATTGGTCAATATTGGCGTATGTTACGGGAGCACGTTATTGCCTTAAAAATTAGTGTTTCGGGCAGCTAGCGGCTCGATTGTGTTTTGCTAGTGAATAAGGTTATTGTGGGCTAGAATCAACTCAATTCATTAACTATGTTCCCTTTTTTGTGGAAAAGTCTTAACGCCGCCATCTTACCGCCATCTTGAAGTGGGCGTAAAAAACAAATTGCCCGCACCGGTGCCCTAATACTGTGAAAAAAAGCCCGGTGCGGTGCGTGGTAATGGATGAATGCATAATCTTATGCTTGAGCCCACATGAAGGGGGTATCTGATTGGGTGAGTTGTGTGAGAGGCCGGTGCTGAGGTTGGGGCAGTAAGGTGAGAGGTAGTTGGCCATTCCCACGATTCTCTGTACTCGATCCTGCTTTGTTTCGGGATGGGGCCATTGCCGTGATTGCTGATACCTTGTTTAGGTAGGCTTGCATTCTTTTGTCAGTTATGATATTGCCCATGAATTTCACTTTTATGAGTTTGAACTGCAGTAGTTTTCTTTGGTTTAGTTTTATTTTCTTCTTTGAGCAGCGTTCCATTAGGGTAACGGTCTTTCTCATGGTCTTTCTCGGATTCTTGGTACTTTCTTCTTTCTCCAAAGACAAGTATATCGTCAGCGATGTACCATACGCTCTCAAGGCCCTTTAATGCTGACATCAATCTCTTCAGAAATGTGTGCATTGTGGTCATGCACAGGAGGTGAATTTGCTCCATGCAGTGGTTTGAGTGGATGAGTGGCAATAATACTTAGAATACTTATTGCTAACTACTTAATAAAACTGCTAACCACAGAAAATGGATAATACTACAAATAATAAAATATTTCAAATATCGAAACCCTGCTTTACACTAATGCCGTGTGAACTATTTTGTACACAAATTTAGTTTGTATAAAGGAAGTTGTTGCAGCCAGACCGAAAACTGTTAAGAGTGCTTGCCTACCGCAGCTCCACCGGTAAACTATTCCAGAGTACTGCTCCGCTATAGCTGAAAATATTTTTCTCAAAGTTGGTACTGGGCAGTGGAATAGCAAGTTTGCTCTCGATGTTTCTCCTACAGATAATTAGTAGTAACACTACTTTGGTCAATCAATTTTGCGCTAAGGTAGTCAGAAAGAAGACCACTTAGTGATTTGTAGACCATAGTAACCTATTGAATTTTTCTCCAGCCAAGCTTTTTAAAAAGAAAATCTACATTAGCATAATAGCTAGAATGTGTTAGAATACGAGCAACTCGGTTTTGAAGCTTTTGGCATCAGAGTGAGAAGAGCATTATCATACAGGGTATTGCAGGTGGCGGCTATGTCTATCTGGGATGTCATTGGGGTAAATTTGGTTCCAGTGGCGGACATTGTATCTGCTGTTTTCCTAGGGAGTTATTCTAACCCTAACCCTAACCTTGGTAGTCATTAGGGTAGTATTCCACAGGGTGGGGATTATTTGCAGTTTGTAAGTGGTACACGTTTTGTTCACGGGGGATTCCAGATTGGGATCGGCCGCGAGGGGTACTTCTTCGTTGTTGTACTTGTTGGGGATAACCTGTCTCTGACATATTCTGAAGAAGTGGTCATTGATTCTACACTTCGTGCATCTTTTGCCAATTGCAGGGCATGTTTCCAAGGGCGAGGCCTACGTCGGTCTCCGCACCAGTAACAGGTTCCAGGTTCCCTCTTTCGCTTCATTTGCTTGTGGCTCATCCAGTTTACATGTTCCCCTATTCCTTTTGTGGCTTGAGCTTGTTGGCCTTTTTGCCTAACTCAAGGGCTTTGGCTTCGGCCACTACGTCTTGCATATTCTTAGGAGTTCCATCCGGTTTTAAATGCATTTTTAGCATGCGCAGTTCGGCTCGCACTATCCCATCGTGTAGGCCACAAACGAATTTGTCGCGGCACATTTCGTCGGTCAGTGCATTGCACAAGCATAGGCTGCCAGCCTGTTTGACCTTTACTTCCCATTCTTGAACGAACTCGTGTGGGTTTTGCCAAGTGTTCCAGAATTTAAATCTGTACGGCGCTAAGAGTGAGCTTCCGACAGATCCGGTGTAATGATAGCCTCCTACGCAGACTTTCTTTGGGCTCGTCACGCAATCTTTCCTCCCCCACGAACGTCTGCTGAAACGAGCGGCAGATTCCTTTCCTTTTGCTCCTAAAGATCAGCTGGAGATCACGTGAAAATTACTTAAGAACCAATCGGCGCTCCAATCATAAGCTGCGTTAGAACAGGCTCCCTTGGGGCGATTAATTTTTCCGCGAGCGGCTTTAAAGTTTATTCATGTATGTATGGTGTAAGCGATTCCAAATCCTTGCTTCATGTATGGATGAAACTCCAAAAAATAATCGTCAGTAACAGCTGTTTTCTCTGGAGTATTGCTTTAATCCCTACTGCGAGAATACGAGTGTTCGGCAAGAGTTTGGTGGACATTTCAGGCCTGATCGAAAGCGCCGTGGAAATAGATTTAAGGTGTTTTCGTCGAGCGACCCGTTCGACATCTTTACCAAGTGTTGCAAGCGGTTACTAAACCAAATCTTCGATCACTTCAAGAGGAGATAAAGGAGGGTTACAAGAAAGGAGCAATTAGAACTTAAACGACTACGCCGCTGAAAAGGACTGGTGACCCTATGAAAAAGTTGACAGGCCAAACACGACTCCCACGACTCGTGACATTTGTTCAATCCGTTCTGTATTTTAAAATATAATAGTCCTGGTCCAGAGATGGCTACTATAGCTTTTACAAAGCTACTAGATTTGTTAGAGAGAGATGTTATATGCCTGCATGATGCGAAGGCTATATTTCTTGCATCAATTTGATCGAGCGTTCCCTTTCTCTGGAGCTCGATGTTTGTAGACACCTTTGTTTACTCAGGTACATATATATCTCACGACAGTCTGCCGACTGTTTTACGTGTTTTATGTCGCTCTAAGGATTTTTTAAGGCTTACAGGGATACCGAGCTTCTTGAGATTTTCCACCTGGTCTTTTATCAGAATCACCAGTGGAGAAACGACCACAACAATATGACCCGTAATGTACGTACCGTTCACGTTGAAAACCAACGGCATCCAAAGCTTGATAAATAAAGCGATTTCCCGAACCCAGTCGGTAAATTTACAAAGACATCCATCTTTTTCTCCACGAAATACACTATAACTTCTCGCTGATGCGGATTTAAATTGACTATTTTAAATATTTCGCACACTCGTTTAAAGGCCACGCTAGTTGTTGCCGCCATTTTGTTTGTACTGTCGCAGCGCAAAATTTCTCAAGGTACAAAGTGCGCTTCCAGGATTTGGAAGCGCACTGTGATTGGTCTACGCAAAACACCGCTCGTTTCAGCAGACGTTCGTGGGGGAGGAAAGATTGCGTGACGAGCCCAAAGAAAGTCTGCGTAGGAGGCTAGTGTAATGAAGTCGTAGTTTATCCATCCAGATCTATGGTTTGTGTCGATCATCAGCTGTGGTGCAGCGGATCACCTGCAAAGCTTCGTCCGGCATGGCAAATCGTAGTGCTGATATTTCCAGCAAAGGTTTCTTGTAATACTCTCTTCTCTCTGTCTAGCCAAGTTTCTGTAGTCTGCTTGAATGCAGTAGCCGTGAAATCTGTGTCCAAAGTTCTTAAAATTTTCTGACGTATTTCCGCCGAGTTTCAATTTGGGTCCTTTGAGGTTCGCCATGTTTGTCGAGTTGGTTGCGACTGCTTCGCTCGATGAACGTTTCGATTTACGCGGATGCTTCTCTTGTTGATCCTCGGTGGCAGTCGATTTGTCGAGTCCATCTCACTATTCTGACACCATCTTGGCCAGCACACTCGACACAGAACTACACAGTAAATACAAAGCCTTTATTCTACGAGGTTCAAGGCTAAACAACAACTACAACAACTTTAGTAGCCCGGATGTAGTTTCCTCCTGAGGAGGCCTAAATACAAGTGACGGGCCAACAAGCTTTAATGATATTCCTCTCAGTTCGCCGCTTGATATATCGATCGAGTGAAAATGCGTACAGCTTTGCATGCCAAATTATAAAAGTTTGAATTGGAATCAAACGATCAATTAAACAATCGTTCTCCTAAGTTTTTAATATCCATTTGAACTGATTTGAAGTCTGTAGCTCGCTTTTAATTGTTAAGCCCTAATTTATTTATTTCTTGAGAATCGAAGGGCTACGAAAGATCAGTTCATCGCTTTTAAGATCGTCAATTTCCTCTTATCGGCAGTCGAGTATTCTTCAGGGTTTCGAACACTTTTGTTTGATTTATATCCTGCATAATACCACCATTATAAACGCCGCCAAGACGTTCAAGTGTTGTGAGCTGAAAATCTTCTCCCATAGCGCTTGCGTGCACAATCGCGACACAAAAATAATAAAAAAGAACGTTATATATGGCATATTATTATGTGCCGTCTCTTCGGGTCACTTTTGTTATTAAAACAGTAAACAAGAGCGCTGAATAATTGGGTCTGATCGCAGGTTATTATGCCAATGTGCTTGATAAACTTAAATTACTTTGAACATATATGGCCAGGGAGCTACGCCGTATAACCATTTGAATTGGTTATATTTTATTGTCTACAGCCTCCGACCGGTTTTCGGAAGGTCATGGGTACAACTCGATCCAGTTGGGAGAACTCGGAATTTTTTTTTTCACTATTTTTTTTCGGAATTCTTACCAAGTACGGTAGCTTGTGTCACTGACTAATTTATGTCTTTCTCATTCATTTTTTTAGAGATAATCATTTGCAAGCCTAATCCTTGTCGTCATGGTGGAAAGTGCATGATTATCAATACACGAGAATTTTCCTGTGATTGTCTGCAGACTGGTTACGAGGGCGATCTTTGCGAAATAGGTGTTGTGATACCACCTGATTTCCCAAAAGTAATGTCTGGTTACTCCTCGAAGAATCTTATATTGCTAGCAAAGCCTGACAATTCCTTGACTATACATTTCAATTCAACCATGAACTTAACCTTCGACCCAAAGGAATTAATAATTAAGCACCCTACATCTAAAGCTGAGTTTCGAGTGATAGGGCACAATTCTGGTGTTGGAATGGTGTCATATGACGTCGAAGGGGTAGACAGGCATGATTTTGCTCCTCCAAAGAACAGTTCCATATTTATTGGTTGCAACATCTCAAATCAAAAAAGTATTTACACCAGATTGGGCCTGTTGGATGGCGAGTTACCGATTGGATGCCAGACGAAAAATCTCGACAGTTACCCATGCGATATCACAATGGTTTACAATAATTATTCGACCTCAACTGTGTCAAATGATCTTTTCATTGAAACCGGACCTGTCCACATTCTTACACCTGACAACAAGACAATCCCTCTGAGTCTAGTGCGTTATGATTTTTCTTCACCTCATCCAACAGATCAAGAAATACTGGAAAAGCTCATCAGCCGTACAAAAGTTACTGAAAAGAGGCATGCAGCCCATCGGCCTGTTAACCAAAAGTGTTCTCCTTTCCAGCATACAGCGGAAGCCTTAATTGAATTCATACAAAAAGACGCCTTACCTAAGTCCTTCCTGAGATACTTTGCACACCAATTGCCATTGTGGTTAAAAGTCACGGTTGGGGAAGACAGCAATTTATTTGCCATAGAGAACACACTGGCCAACCTTGTTAAAACCATAGATAAACAATACATCCACCCAAACTGCAAGTTTCCATTAACGGATACCCACTCCGCTGTGGTCACATATCTTCCAATAGTCAAATACAACGTCTCTGTTCAGAATCAACAGCTTTCTATGTCAAGCAAAGGCTGTTGTTTTGCAACTGATATTTGTGGGAGTGGAGTGTTCCTAACGTTGGCCCAGAGAGCTAGCAAAGAAATGAGTACAATGCCCTTTATGAAAGACATGGCTGATAGGGGATGGAAACTTTTGTTCTCATCTTTCGGTTTTATCACTCCTAGAAGATACAGCAGCATCATAAATCGCGTCCCTGTTGGTCCCATGGCTGCGGAGTACTTTTCAGATTTTTATTATAATCTGTGGTGGCAAGGAAGTGCCGACATTCTCCTGAAACATTCGAGTGATTTTGCTATGAATATGAAAATGAATGGCGAAGGTTTCGCATTTGTAGAAGATTTAAATAGTGTGAGTACAACCGCTTCTTATTCGAAGCTACCTTATTGTTACTTATTTTCGCGAGAACTTAATTTCGCGAAAATGGAAGAGGCAAATTTCGCGAGACTTAAATTTCAAGATTTGACAGAAAAATCGTGTTAAAAGGAACTAAATTTCGCGAAAATTTACCGCATCAACAACGTCGACGCTATAGATTTTAAAGCCATATTTTGCAATCATATTGAAGAGAACCATTGCAAAACAAAACTTACAACAGGTTGACATGTTCGTTTGCGGCAAAGCACAACGTTATAGTACACAGGTCAGTATTTACGATATATCTTCTCTCTGTTGTATTATTCGGAGAAAGAGAGCGTGAACACGGAAAAAGGGTTTTACAGCATTGTTTTAAATTTCGCGTCATAAAATTTCGTGAAAATCACCAAAATTAAGTCCCGTGAAAATAAGTAACAATAAGGTTACTTTGAAGGACGTGGATTGGTTAAGTGACAATTAGCAAACTTACATGATTGTAACTGATAACATAGATTATGACCCAACATTTTACTGAAAACTACTAACTACCCAGACCTTCTTGAAGCCAAACGGGAACCTTAGCTTTTCCAAGGAGAAATATCAGACAACTTGTTTGCTTTTATTTCTAACATTGTTTACTTGCTTTTACGTCCTAAGATGGCTTGAATTTCGCAAATAGCAAACTAAGGAATATCACTTCAGAAATATTTTTGGATACACCGATTTAATTTGGGGAACATTGATTCACGTGACACATTTTTTAAACCAATCGTTCGCGAGAGAACAGTATTGGATGGTTTATAATTAAGGTTACGCCCTACAGAGATAGAGCGGTTTTCATTTGAGTGTCGTAAAACCAAAACCAAAACCAAAACCATGATTGGTTTTGGTTTAGCATCTGATTGGTTGAGTAGGTGGCGCGAGATTTTTAAACCAATCACAATCACGTAGTAAAGCAAAACCAATTTCGGATTACTTTCGATACTCAATTGAACATCGCTCTAATGTAAATGGTTTACTAATCTTTTTACATAAACAAAAAGTATTAGAAAATTAATATCCTTCTTTAAATTTCTTTCATCCATAATATACGTATTTCTTATGAGTATATTTTAATTTAAAAATACCACCACACTGTGTCTTTTTCAGTTATTTACCAAGTTTTTTTCCCGGCCAATAAAATGCATATTCCATGGATCACTTGAGTTTAACTTTACTTTGCGAGCTCTTGGCAAGAGATTATTTCTGACGTTTCACATCAACGACGTGATTGGAAAAGCAAACTTGGGAGGTGAGAAAACTGCTTTCTGTTTTATTGTTGTTTTTGTTCTTGTTCTACCTGTTGTTGTTGTTTTGCTTAGAAATACAAATGATGATTAAAAGGTACAAATAAAAGGTGCCCTATAACTTTTAGATGAATATTTTTTCTTCCCAGTTCAAGCTGAATACATCTATGATATAAAATTATGTTTACGGACTGATCGCTTGATCGCTCGATTTCCTCCGCTCTCTCGAGTCCGGAGCGTGGGCTCGTTTTCCCGAACAGCAGCTGGTAATCGAGCCTAGATCGCAGAGAGCTGCGCATTACCGAAATTCGACTGCGCTTTATTGAGTTGCTTTAGATATAAGCCAATTGGTAGGTTGTATCGTCTCAACATTTTAAATGTGTAAAGATGCGTATTTTTATTCACTTGTTAGGAACGTCCCTTCTTGCGTCGAATTGCCGAGTAACTCAAGGATTCGTATTTACTCTTGATCGATCTTGTAAGCCATTCAGGAATAGCGTGTTGTCAAATATCATTCAGCCCTATGATGGATCCACGTATTTGCAGATTTACCACTCAATTACTGGTGGAGAAGATATTGCAGCCCACAATCGCAATAACAACTTGAGGTCTCTGGTATATCAGACGCAGGAAATAAAAAGAGTCCTTCTTGATGTTCACACATCTGTGCCTGAGTTACAACCAAGCGCGCAGACGTGGGTTGCAATGGTGGAAGGGATGCTAGTTGATGTAATCAAAGCTCGCCGCCTTCTCTCTTCATCATCTGATTTCTTGCAGTTGAAGGTGCTTGTTGCAAAGATTGATGATGACCTTGACACCATATTCAGAGTATTTGATCTTCTTGTAGCCCAGTTGCAGCCATACAGGAATCGCACAAGCATAGAAACGTTCATTAATAGTTTCACCAGACTCCAATTAGACCTCCCAAAGACCATCTCTCTTTCGTTTTCTAAATCTTCCATTCACCAAAACTTTGTGGGTGTGCGATTTGTCCTAGTTGCGCAAATATGTCATAAGAGACTATGCTTTTCAAACATTAGATGTAACATTTGGTCCGTACAAGACAACTCCTGCGTAACTAACTCGTCAAGACAAGGAGCTGGTGTAATTATCGAAGGAACTGTCTTGAGAGAAGTTTCTCTTGGCAGTGTTATAACTTATCCAGTTGATAGACCGCTTACAATGCTAATAAGTCGCCAAAGACAGCTATTCGTGACTACTTTTGAGTGTCTTGTTCACTTGCTTGGATTGAAGAGGAACACAACCATCAGAATGACTGGACACGAGTTGTTCTTTTCTATTTGGGGACCCATGTTTGGAAACTATGAGGCGCTTTTGAATGTCAATGCTGATTTTGAGAACGTCGTGGACTGGAAATCCATAGTGTTTGAAATAGAAGGTACAATGAACAAGTCATCGCGCCTTTATACCATGCTCGAGAGTATGATTGGAAATAAAACTGCTATGGCGGCCAAAGAGGCAACTACAAGGCTAGCAAAAGCCCAAGCTACCTTCAATGATGCAAAAACCAAAGCGGACGTCGCCAAGGGAGACCTGACATTCAAACAGACTGCTGTAGAAGAATTAAGAATAAAAAAGGAAGAAGCAGGAGAGGAACTTCGTGTGGCACGTCTACAATATCAATTATCGAAAGTGCGTTTCAACAATACCGTATATTTTCTTCAAAACATTCAAAGTTCCTTTTGCGAAATAAAGGAGTGCAACTACACTTGCTTTAATGGCTGCGTCATGCCCGACCTCTGCCAGGATCCTATTAACATCATCTACATTGAGCGGTATTGTGACAAGGTTGAAAAACCGATAACGATCAATGTTATACAGCAGAGAACCGAAAAACGCAGTTTTTCAGTTCCGACGTATCAAATCGTATACACTTGTAACTGCAGATCAGGAGTCCCCATTAAGAACGTAGTCGTTGGGGCTATTGTTGGAGGAATTGTTGGAGGGGCTGTTGGAGCAGTTTTTGGAGGATTCGCTGGAGCGGTTATTGGTAAAAGTATATTTGGCTGTTCTGTTACCTTTGAATGGGTGCCTGGTGAGCCGAAAATTGTTGAGTATGATCACAAAATTTTCGAAATGAAAGGAATTGAGAAGATAATCAAGGAAATAAAGTGCACAGGCCAGGAAGAGAAGACAAAACGCGGTGGATATGGCACTCCTTACTCTTGCTGCAAGAAATATGGATGCAAAACCAAAGTAATAGATCCTCGTTGTGTCATAAATAACGACGAATGTCTTGTATCCATGAATGAGCTTAAATTCAAACTTGATGCTATGAATCCAACTGTTCAATCTGCATTCCTGTCTGTAAGGAATTCTGTAGATAAAGTTAAAAAGGCAACGTCTGTGTTCGAGAAGGCCAGAATCCATCATGCGTTTGCAGTTAGCCTGTTAAATAAGGTAAAATCATACACGGAGCAGCGTTTGTCAGCGGTAGAAATTGTCAATGCTTCCATGCTCCACGTCCGGCGAATTGTTGACTTTGGCTTGAAAATAGCGCAAGCTATGAACGCCTCAAATTCGGACAACAAGGAAATTTTTAATGTTGGAGACATGGAATTTTCCCTTTCTATGGCATCACAGGACACAAAAAAGATCCTTTTTCGAAGTAATGTTAGTTCTAGCACTGGTCAACGAACTTCTGTCAGTTTTCTGGTTGACTTCGACCAAGTTGAACGTTCGATTACCTCAGCATCCAAGACCATCATTGTCAAATTATTTGGTGGCGAGCACTCAAGAAAAAGACGATCGGCTCCCGAAGACAACAGTAACTCAACACATTCCACACATTCTTTGCATGCAAGCTTTACCGATTACCCATATACATGCTTCTTTGTCAATACAACACACTTATACTTGAGCTCCATTTTTCAATCTCTGGGTGACCTGATTTCATCATTCAAACGATTAAACGTAAATCTATCCTCTGGATTCCATGATCTTGAGAGACTGGCGCAGACTGTTGATGTTAGCGGTCCAACATCCAATGCTTCGTCGGTGAATATCAGCTTTGGATATCCGAACAACTCGTTCGTTACAGAATACTTGGAAATGATAAAGGTCCTTAAGGACGAAAGTACCAGGTTGACCAATGACTCGTCTCAATCTTGGAATGACACTCTTGAGGCTTGGAGGGCGTTTCTTGAGGTTTTTACGTCAAATAAAGGATTTGAAGAATGCTCCGGAACAGAAGACTGTATCGACTACTTCTTTGAAGGAGCAAAGGAATTTTACGAGTTTGAAGACAGTCCAAGGGCACTTGAGATTAAAGACGCTCACCCTCAACTCAGAGAAGTGGTTAAGTCGTTAACTACGGAGGATTTAGCAATGCCGGAAGCTGAACAAGCACTTCATCACGCTGTTCTATTGTTGAACAAAATACGTGACGATTCCGTTTTGTGTGGGGGAACACCACACATAACGTCTTCCTCTCAGAAAGAGGTTATTCTTCTACCCGGAGACAGTCTGTTACTGAATTGCATTGCAGAAAGTGAAGCGGGGTTAAAATATGCCTGGAAGAGAAATGACGAGCTCATCAAGGAATCCCTGGACGGAACTTTCTATGAACACTCCGTCAGCAAACAAGACGAGGGTGTTTATGTTTGCGTCGTATCAAACAGCAAAGGCAGCACATTGTCCAACGTCACCATTGTCAAAGTTCATAGTAAGCCCAGAATCACTCAACATCCACAGCCACAAAGAGTTGTACTTGGAAGTCAAATGCCTGCAACGTTCATTTGCAATGCAACGGGCCAACCAGCTCCTAGTTTTCAGTGGTTCTTTCAATCCACCAATTCAGCTGCTATCAAAATTAACGAGACCAAACCTGTGTTATATATGACCAACCCTCGCCGACATTACGAAGGTTATTACTACTGCGAGGTATCTAACGAGCATGGTGCAGCAGTCAGCCAAAGAGCCCGACTGGACGTGTTACGTTACACCATTGGTCTTCCAAGGTTGCTTGTTGTCTTGAATCTAACTTCCTGCTGGCTTATATTAAATTCTTCCAACAGCTCCGTGCAAGATCAACTGCCATGTGATTTCGATTCCTTGGAAGAATTACCGTCATCAATAAACAAGAACTTGACTGGTGGTATTCTTGATTCCCTGGCAAGGTCGCTTAATGTCTCCCTGGAGCAAATCTCCGAATTTGAGTACGATTCAAGAAATACTTCAACAGCTACCGTGGCTTTCATAGTAGGGATCGACAAAGAGCCTTGGAAGGAGGATAACTTTACATCGTACGTAGACATTGTAGAAGCTATTGCTAGTGTTGGTGCTAACTTTCTTGAGAAGCTGGAACAGTTAAATTCAGAAATATTAAACAAGACTTTTAACGTACCTTGGAACAATTCCGCTCTTCTTGGAGAACCTGGAAGCCTTATTGTTTACCCGTTATCGCCGGAATGTCCCGAGGGACAGGCCCTCAGTGAAAATGGTTATATTTGCGGTAAGCGTCATGTTTTAACGCTCAGTTTGAATTATATTTTAGTCGTTAAATAAATCGGGGCGGGTGGCCGACAGGCACACGTAAGGGATAAAAGCCACTACTGACATGCCCTCTTACCAGATGACGTCCGTGGCCGTTTGACTAGCATTTGCTGAGTAGATCCTAGCATAGTACATATCTACCTTATGTATCAAACAGTTTAATAATCTCTTTGTTAACTGGGCTTGTTAATTAGTTAATTCATAAAACGTTTGGAAAATCCAAACCATCTTCTTCAGAGTTGACTACCAGTTACATTGTTTTTGTTCGAGTTATTATTGATTTATTGCACGCACTCCTCAGTTTCGGCCGTACTGATTACTGTCAATGTTAGTCATTAAATAACCTCGATATATAGCACCTAAGCTAACATGCAATCGATCTTTTTACCTCTGTAGCAAACTGTCCCGCTGGCTTATCCTACAGCATGGGGAATGAGACGTGCGTTGAATGTCCACTTGGGGCTTACCAACCTGTTCAAGGTCAAACAGAATGTATTTCCTGTGGCAAAAACCTCACCACAGCTTCCAATGGAACAGTTGAAGAATCAGATTGCATCGGTAATGTTTCTATACATTCATTGTTACTGTTATACAGTAGACTCTATAAGGAGGACACTCAACGGGACCATGTAGCTATAGCTGTTCGCCTCAGAGAGACCGTAGAAGTATTATTGATTACAGACCCTCTCCATCCTGAACATTTTTCTTAGATTATAATCCTATAAACAGTGCCTGTCCTTGTAATCAGGTCATATCGGGAATAATGTTTTGGTATGTCAATACATTGTAAGTTATAATATCCGGCCTATGCACAAATTTGCATTTCTGTGGTCCGCCTTGAGAGGTATTTTTATCAGTATTTTTGCTTTAAAAAGGTGTCCGCTGTCCGCATTAGCTTAAGAGAGGTGACCGGCAGAAAGTGCCCGCGCTGATTTCAAATCTATCATAGCCAAACTTTATGAATTTTCCTAAAAATTATCTGGGAATATTTTGGTGTGTCAATTTTTGGATCACGTGACGTGATGTGCAACCAAGTCTTGGCAGGCCGTTTTACCCAAATTTGGTGCTTTTCAGTTTTCATGATATTTTCGCTTTTTACGATGAAATCCTTCCAAAATCTTTGCCGTTTTAGCATCTTTATATTTTCTTGATTGTTTTCAAATCAAATTTGGAGATTTTCTGACGTTTCTGAACAATTTAGAAATCCAAGATTATGGATCCAAGATGGCGGATTTTTTAATGTATGACGTCATGATGGCGTGATATGACGTCATAATTGACACGTGACTGTAACTAAAATAAACATTTTTGAATAGGGTTAAGAGAGTTTAGTTGCAGACAAACAGGTGAATTTTGGCTGAGGCCAGTCAACAATATCTGATTTAGAGAAGTGTCCGCCTTACAGCAGTAAAACACGAGAGAATTAATTGAACTAATTAGTATTTGAATGGATATTGTATTTAATAGTGCGATATTTTCTCGTTACGTAATTATTTAGTGTGTTAGCAATGTAATTTTTCGTGCTTCGTATAAATTAAGTTATCATTTAGCCTTTTTGCCTCGGTGAAAATCGCGTTTCGTTGGGACATTTTCGAATTTTGAAGGACAATCGGACTGTTTTTGAAGAGTTTCTAGTTCGTGTGGAATTGCATGGAATGGTAATGGTATTTGGTAATGGTATTTGGTAATGGTATTTATATAGAGCATTTTCAGTTTGTAGCGTATCAGTTGATCACGTATTGCTACAAGACATTAATTATTATTTGATGTTTTCCTGTAGCTAACTGTCCTGCTGGTTCGCACAGCGCAGTAAACCGAACATGTTCTCTGTGTCAGCTTGGCACTTACCAGCCTTTCGACGGACAGAAAGATTGTATACCCTGTGGACAAGTTCTCACCACGACTTCAATTGGAGCCGTGAAACAATCGCAATGCGTTGGTAAGTTAATAATATATGCAACAATGTACATATGTACATATCAAATACATGCGGTATGTTAACTGCGGATAGTTTACTATTCGCGACAGTCCCTTTCACGCTCGCTGAATTAGAGATGGAGATATGCAACCGCGCTTGAGTGAGTTGGAAGTGCAAAGGGATAGGGCAAGGGAGGGGAAATGAAAAGCATGGAGGCATAGGAGACAATTCAAGCCACGGCTGGCAACAGCCGAAGGATTATTACTAGTATGTTCAAAACATTCAGTTCTATCCAATTTAACAATTTATTTTGGACGGAAACTGAACATGCGGACGTAAAACGCAAATTTTGAAAACTGGGAGATATATATTTAGCAATTATCTGCGAAATCGCACGGAATATCGCCTGGCACTTAGCCGACGAGGCCGTAGGCCGTGTAGGCGATATTCCGCAAGCTTGGGTAGGTATTCAACAAATTGATAACACAACTAAAAAAATAGTCTTCCACTTTTATTTCAAAAACTGAGTTGAACATTTTACCGCGCGCAAACGAAATTACATATATCGCAGGATATCTGTTGAGTACGGCTGACAGATATTGAGTGCATCTTGACCATAATTCATTTGGACAGTGGTACAATTTGTTGAATAATAACATCGGATATTCCCCAGTTTTGGCTGCATCATGTGACGTGTTTAGACCAATCGCGCGCGAGAAAAATATGTCATGGATTATGACAGCACCTATCCCACTGAATTTTCTTTAAATATAATAGAGATTGAATCACCATCCAGTGATATTCCTGCAACTGAAAAACAGCCCACAGCCACAACATCGCGATTCCTCGAAGTGGAGGTACGTATCAGTTTTGGAACTTTTATCTTAAGCCATCTTGACTAAAGATATAATAGTAGACGTCATAAATCAACAAACGGAGAAACCGGAAGAATGGACAGAGCGATTATGTGGCGGATCATTAGGGAGACAACTCAATTGTTATCACGCACACACAGCAAACGCTCTAGCTAGATATTTCTCAGCCCCTGATGCAATAAACTGCCGTGTTAATTATCCTAATAATGATTATCACACTATTCCAATGTAATAAGCATCAACACAAAATTCATCTTGTTGTTTGTTTACTTTATTCTCGTCATTTGTGTGCTTGAAAAGTTATTGATATTGTAAGGAGAAGTTAGATGCTGATCACTCATACTGACCAGCTCGAGGCCCGGTTGTTCGAAAGCCGATTAACGCTAATCCAGTATTAAAAGTTAATCAAGCTTTGAATTTCTCTTGTATAAAAGTGTTTTTCTCTGCTAATGTTTTGTAAACTTTGAGATTAGTCAAAGTCAAAACAGAAAGACAAATAATATAAACGGAAAACCTCACTCAAAAGTTACAAAACTGAAATCAAAATTCGCGCTAATCCTGGATTAGCTTAATCGTCCTTTGAACAACCCGGCCTGCGCTTTCGCTTTCTTCACTGGACAAACATTCCGAGAGGCTCGCAAGTCCCGAGCCGCTAAGAGAATTATGTTCGTGGCTCGGGTAAGCTGAGATAAGCCATAATGAGCTTGGCTCGCAGTCCAACCGACCGACCGACCGACTGTCTGTGATGTCGTTGCTGGCACTGACTGGGATGTGCTCTCTTCGAATTTGATCCTATCCCATGCATTGCTTGCGACGACATTGAAGGTATTTGAAGGCATACGATCGACAGGCTTTTAAAAGTATGTGGTTGTCTTCTGTGGTTTTTCAGACGACTGTTACAGCTGTTACTGGAGAACGTCCAACTAAAAGTGCAGGTAAAACAAATGAGCAAGCGAAAGCGGATCAATATCAGCTTCTGTGCAAATACCCCTATATAAAAATAACCAAATATAATTACCAAAACCTCCTTATATAACTCACATCATAAAAATTGTCTTATGTAACACACACAGTATTAAAAATAGTTAGAAAAATAAAAGTTAGTTATTTAAAATAATTATTTGAAAACCCTAAAATCGGCCATTTTTAGAGTTCTTATATCGGCCGATTTACATCCTTAAATCGCCCGATTTAACAGCCTTGTATCGGCCGATTTAACAACCTTAAATCGGCTGATTTAACAACCTTAAATCGGCCGATTTAACAACCTTATATCGGCCGATTTAACAACCTTAAATCGGCCGATTTAACAACCTTAAATCGGCCGATTTAACAGCCTTAAATCGGCCGATTTAACAACCTTAAATCGGCCGATTTAACATCCTTAAATCGGCCGATTTAACATCCTTAAATCAGCCGATTTAACAGCCTTAAATCGGCCGATTTAACAACCTTAAATCGACCGATTTAACATCCTTAAATCGGCCGATTTAACATCCTTAAATCGGCTGATTTAACAGCCTTAAATCGGCCGATTTAACAACCTTAAATCGGCCGATTTACCATCCTTAAATCGGCCGATTTAACATCCTTAAAGGGACACTGTCCCGACGTATTTGCTCAAAACTGTTATAAATGCACGAAATGGTCCCTAAATCTATGAAATAAGGACTTAATAAACTATAACTAAATGATAAAAAGCAATTTCTTCAAGAAATTCCATACTGCAACACAATTTTTGCAAAATTTCAAAGATTTCCGAGCCAAACTTGAAACTTTGAAAAACTGACATCCTGACGTTTTTTCAAAAATCCATATTGCAATCCATTTCCATCCTCGCTGTCGTTAGTCATCCTCACGTTCTAATGGGTTCCTGTCATTTTTCGAGTGCTATTCTACAGAATCAAACCATTATTGTTCAACTTCCTATGATCTAGATATGTTTCTGAGCTTCCCAAAATCATGCTAAAATGAGGACAGTGTCCCTTTAAATCGGCCGATTTAACATCCTTAAATCGGCCGATTTAACATCCTTATATCGGCCGATTTAACATCCTTAAATCGGCCGATTTAACATCCTTATATCGGCCGATTTAACAGCCTTAAATCGGCAGATTTAACATCCTTAAATCGGCCGATTTAACATCCTTATATCGGTCGATTTAACATCCTTATATCGGCCGATTTAACAACCTTAAATCGGCCGATTTAACATCCTTAAATCGGCCGATTTAACAACCTTAAATCGGCCGATTTAACAGCCTTAAATCGGCCGATTTAACAACCTTAAATCGGCCGATTTAACAGCCTTATATCGGCCGATTTAACATCCTTAAATCGGCCGATTTAACAGCCTTATATCGGCCGATTTAACATCCTTAAATCGGCCGATTTAACATCCTTAAATCGGCCGATTTAACATCCTTATATCGGCCGATTTAACATCCTTAAATCGGCCGATTTAACATCCTTAAATCGGCCGATTTAACATCCTTATATCGGCCGATTTAACATCCTTATATCGGCCGATTTAACAACCTTAAATCGGCCGATTTAACATCCTTATATCAGCCGATGTAACATCAAAATCTGCCGATTAAGGGGTCTTTATTCGGCCTATGTAACATCCTTAAATCAGACGATTTAAGTATTTTAATTGGCCAATTTAAGAGTCCTTAATCTGTTAACTCCCATGGCACAATATGCTGTTACAAGTTCACCGAAATATGGTCAATTTGCATGTAATTTGGACACCAAAAAGCTTCGTGTGCACATTGTACCGTAACGCAAGCTAAAAACAAGATAAATTCGCAGATAACTTGAACAAAATATTTATTTTACTACAATCTAAAAAATATAAATAATATTTTCAGCTTATTGGACTTAGACCTCCTATTATCTCATTAAATATTTATTTTACTATTCTCAGAAATGATAATCAATTAAATAATCAGACGAATGAAATAATGTCTAATTATTTATAAAAATTGATTAAAAAAATCGTGTAATAATGAGTAATTACGAAGATTTTCTACTTCACTGGATTATAACTGTATTTTACAATTGACTTAATAAGGAAGGGATTTGCGAAAACCATGAATGTGTAACGCAAACATCCCTTACACTAGCCTGCGTAGCTGGCGGTCTTGTTGGCGCGAAGTAAATTTTTATCGGCGAAGCCGCGAAAGTGAGCGACACAGCCGCGAGAGTCCGGGGTTGGGAGGTCTGATGGACGCTCGTACCAGGGCGCTAAAATGTGCTCGTACGCTTCGCTCTCGCGCGCTCGCCTCGTGCGTTTTCCAATTCGCGCTTCATTGTACTCCAGAGCCTGCTACGCAGGCTACCCTTACACAATACTCTTTGAAATGTATCCTTAAACATCTAGTTATTTCAGTCAACGAAACAGTTACACTTATCAAGCCAAACACAAACCTGCCATACAACGAACAAAAAGCAACAAACATCAATTAGGGAGTTAAATAAATATTAAGCACGCAAACGGTAATGTCCCCGGACAATTATCCTTGCATATTTCCACGCCAAATAGATCATATTGTTTATATACACAATCTCCTTCAGCAAAAACACATAAATCGTACCTAATAGATATATATATATATATATATATATATATATATATATATATATATATATATATATATATATATATATATATATATATATATATATATATATATTTGTGTGAAGATTGGCTTTCCAACAATGATGCCACTTGGAAGAAGGATCCAATGGATACTACACGCTTGCACTCAAATATTTTTAGTATGTGTGGAGTGGAGCAAACAGCGAACTTCTTACCATGTCAAAACTTTAATGCAAACGTTTCGCCCGTTCGGGCTTCTTCAGTACATATAACGGATTAAAAATACTTGGAATAAAAATGTTTTTAAAAATTGGGTCTTATATAAGCGAGAATACAATTCAAACAAATATTAAAAATTACAAACAATAAAATTATTAATTACTGGTGAATAAAAATGAATGGCCTAGAGAAAGTGCTAATTAAAAGGTACCGGACCACTAGAGTATTACGCAATTACAAGGAAAATTACAATGGAAATAAATAAACAATATAGTTCGTAACAAATTCTTAACTCAAAGTCCTTGAACTAAAGCGTTTTCTAGTGTACAATATTACTCCAGGGTAACAGGATCCGAATAAAAAGCCTTTGAATGATTGATAACAAAATCCTAAAATTAAGCCCCTGAACTCCGGTATTGTATGCGGCTATACTCTCAGCCTTGTAACAAATTCCTTGATAAAGCCCTTGAACGATTATACAATTATATTCTTTGAATTTAACCATGATTACGTAAGAAGAACACCTGTGGGTCAGTAGAAACAAAAGTATTCGAAAAAACTAAACGGCAATTTGTGGTATTAATTATATCTTATTCTATTCTTGGAGTTGAACTCAGATCTTTTATTCAAACCGTAAGGTTGAAGGGTGCAAAGTTGTGCACTCCAATAAGCTTCTCTTGTTAACAAGCGATGATCGAGGCTATTATTGTCACTGAAATTGAAAACTTGTTCAATGATAGCGAAATCAAAATCAGACAAAACATGAGTTTCTTTGTTAAAATGTATCGCGACCTCACAAGTGTTTTTCTTTGTACTCATAGCCGATTTGTGGTTGCGAAATCTGACTTTAAATTCGTTGCTTGTGGATCCTATATATTGAACATTACATTTATTACAAGTGACTAGGTAAATCACGTTCTTAGATTTGCAATGGAGATGTTGTGTGATGGGATAGATTCTGTTGGTGCTAGCGCTAGTGAAGTGATCGGATTCTACTAAAAAATTACGACAGAGATCACATTTCCCTTTGCATTTAAAACAACCTTGTACATCTGTGTTATTGTAATTAGTGCGACGAGGGCGTGCTAGAATATCTTTAATGTTTTTGGTTCTTCTGAATGATGGAATGATGGATCCCCTGGGGAATATTTTGGCTAGAGAGGGTGAATTGTGAATGAGATGTTTATACGAATTAAAAATTTTTCCGATGCTAGGTAAACTTGGATTGTAGTCTAAAACAAGCGGAAACACTTTCTTAGACTCCTTGGTGGTGGGGGCAAGCAAATTTTCCCTAGGAATTGATTTGACTCTGTCAAATTGTTGCTTAACTTGGGAGTGGTTGTAGCCTCTATTAATTAAATAACTTTGATATTCTACACTACGTTTTTCAAAAGATTCGGGGGTGGAGCAATTTCTTCTGACTCTAGTAGCCACTCCATAGGGGATGGCTTTGGAACAATGAGCGGGATGGGCACTATTACGTAACAAATAAATGTGATTATCTGTGGGCTTAGAATAGATATCCGTTTGGATGTATCCTTCAACAAAATTGAGCGTGAGATCCAAAACATTGAGCGATGCAGGAGAATGGACAAGGGTGAATTTAATAGTTGGATACAGGGAGTTGATAAATTGCGTAAAATCAATCAGTTTAGAATGTCCCTGTGTCCAAAGGTCGAAAATATCGTCCCTATATCTCCACCACAAGTTAGGTTTTATAGTCCCTGACATGGCTTTCTTGTCGATAACACCCATAGCCAAGTCGGCATAGCTACATGCATTTTTAGGGCCCATGGCCGTCCCATGGATTTGGAGGAAGTTTTCGTCCTTGAAGTGAGAATTGTTGTGTTGGAGACAAATTTTGACAGCTTCAACAATACAATCGGTGGAAGGAAAATTATTTGCTCGAGAATTAAGGGCGTCCGTGATGGCATTGATTCCCAAATTGTTGTCAATATTGGGAAACATGGCGACAACATCCCAGGAGACCAAAATACTTTCTTTAGGAAAAGGGCCTGATTTGTTAAGATCCTCGATCTTTTGCAAAAAATGAGTAGTGTCCTTGACAAAAGATGGAAGATTTTGGGCAAGAGGCTTAAGATAGAATTCAGTGAATGCGGACAGATTTTCAATGGCAGTACCGCAGCACGATGTAATAAGCCGGAGGGGATTCCCCTCTTTGTGAGTTTTGATGGTACCAAAGGCCTTGCCCGGTTTTGCATTTTCATTGACAACCCATTTAGCAATATTTTCGCTAATTTGTCCCCTTTCAAGCCACTTCTTTCCCCATTGCGAAATGACACTAACATGATCAGTGCTTGGATCGGAATCTAGTTTGTCATAATGAATAGGGTTTTGTAATTGTTCTTTCATTTTGGCGTCATATTCATCTGTGTCGATGATCACAAATTTGGAACCCTTGTCTTGGATTTTAATGGTTTGACTGTCAATATCTCTAAGTGCAGATAGGGCCTGTCTCTCCCCTTTGGAAAGGTTGTCCGGGATGAAACGGACGTTGTCAGGGTTGAACAATTCCGTTTTGACCGACTCTAAAAATAATTCAAGTTCTGGAATACGAGACAAAGGGGCCTTCCAACGAGTGGTTTTCTTAACGGTGGGAAAAACAGGCACGCTATTATCGGCACTAGAGTCATTGTTGTCGTGGTCATTGTGGAAGAAAACAGCTGATCTAAGTCGATTTTCAAATTTCTCCCAATCCTCTAATAATTTAATTCGATTAATGTCACGGGGGACTGGACAAAACGAGGGGCCCTTACTAAGTAAAGAGTTTTGATCTGCATCTAATTCCCGCGAGGAAAGATTAATGGGATAAAACTGCTGTTGACTAGCAATATAATTAAAGCGATGTTGCATTAAAGTATTAAAAAATCGTTCGGATGTTGTCGCCATGTTTCCCAATATTGACAACAATTTGGGAATCAATGCCATCACGGACGCCCTTAATTCTCGAGCAAATAATTTTCCTTCCACCGATTGTATTGTTGAAGCTGTCAAAATTTGTCTCCAACACAACAATTCTCACTTCAAGGACGAAAACTTCCTCCAAATCCATGGGACGGCCATGGGCCCTAAAAATGCATGTAGCTATGCCGACTTGGCTATGGGTGTTATCGACAAGAAAGCCATGTCAGGGACTATAAAACCTAACTTGTGGTGGAGATATAGGGACGATATTTTCGACCTTTGGACACAGGGACATTCTAAACTGATTGATTTTACGCAATTTATCAACTCCCTGTATCCAACTATTAAATTCACCCTTGTCCATTCTCCTGCATCGCTCAATGTTTTGGATCTCACGCTCAATTTTGTTGAAGGATACATCCAAACGGATATCTATTCTAAGCCCACAGATAATCACATTTATTTGTTACGTAATAGTGCCCATCCCGCTCATTGTTCCAAAGCCATCCCCTATGGAGTGGCTACTAGAGTCAGAAGAAATTGCTCCACCCCCGAATCTTTTGAAAAACGTAGTGTAGAATATCAAAGTTATTTAATTAATAGAGGCTACAACCACTCCCAAGTTAAGCAACAATTTGACAGAGTCAAATCAATTCCTAGGGAAAATTTGCTTGCCCCCACCACCAAGGAGTCTAAGAAAGTGTTTCCGCTTGTTTTAGACTACAATCCAAGTTTACCTAGCATCGGAAAAATTTTTAATTCGTATAAACATCTCATTCACAATTCACCCTCTCTAGCCAAAATATTCCCCAGGGGATCCATCATTCCATCATTCAGAAGAACCAAAAACATTAAAGATATTCTAGCACGCCCTCGTCGCACTAATTACAATAACACAGATGTACAAGGTTGTTTTAAATGCAAAGGGAAATGTGATCTCTGTCGTAATTTTTTAGTAGAATCCGATCACTTCACTAGCGCTAGCACCAACAGAATCTATCCCATCACACAACATCTCCATTGCAAATCTAAGAACGTGATTTACCTAGTCACTTGTAATAAATGTAATGTTCAATATATAGGATCCACAAGCAACGAATTTAAAGTCAGATTTCGCAACCACAAATCGGCTATGAGTACAAAGAAAAACACTTGTGAGGTCGCGATACATTTTAACAAAGAAACTCATGTTTTGTCTGATTTTGATTTCGCTATCATTGAACAAGTTTTCAATTTCAGTGACAATAATAGCCTCGATCATCGCTTGTTAACAAGAGAAGCTTATTGGAGTGCACAACTTTGCACCCTTCAACCTTACGGTTTGAATAAAAGATCTGAGTTCAACTCCAAGAATAGAATAAGATATAATTAATACCACAAATTGCCGTTTAGTTTTTTCGAATACTTTTGTTTCTACTGACCCACAGGTGTTCTTCTTACGTAATCATGGTTAAATTCAAAGAATATAATTGTATAATCGTTCAAGGGCTTTATCAAGGAATTTGTTACAAGGCTGAGAGTATAGCCGCATACAATACCGGAGTTCAGGGGCTTAATTTTAGGATTTTGTTATCAATCATTCAAAGGCTTTTTATTCGGATCCTGTTACCCTGGAGTAATATTGTACACTAGAAAACGCTTTAGTTCAAGGACTTTGAGTTAAGAATTTGTTACGAACTATATTGTTTATTTATTTCCATTGTAATTTTCCTTGTAATTGCGTAATACTCTAGTGGTCCGGTACCTTTTAATTAGCACTTTCTCTAGGCCATTCATTTTTATTCACCAGTAATTAATAATTTTATTGTTTGTAATTTTTAATATTTGTTTGAATTGTATTCTCGCTTATATAAGACCCAATTTTTAAAAACATTTTTATTCCAAGTATTTTTAATCCGTTATATGTACTGAAGAAGCCCGAACGGGCGAAACGTTTGCATTAAAGTTTTGACATGGTAAGAAGTTCGCTGTTTGCTCCACTCCACACATACTATATATATATATATATATATATATATATATATATATATATATATATATATATATATATATATATATATATATATATATATATATATAGATATATAGATATATATATATAGATATATAGATATATATATATAGATATATAGATATATATATATAGATAGGTAATAGATAGATTCCAGATATGAAAATCCAAAAACAACTATTATGATGTTAAAAACAAAAGATCAAGACACAATTCAGCTTCAAAGCTAATTGAAAAAGTTAGGTATGGTCCCAACTGTATGAAAATTTACTAAGTCTCCCACAAGAAAACGGAGAACGGGCTGATCGGTGTGAACGAGTGTTAACCTTCGGTTTACTATTTAATGGTAGTGTTTCATTGTCGGTGCATGCGCACGCTATTAACCCTATTTAATTTCAGTGTTTTTTAACCAATCGGACGAGAAATTTGCCTGTGTCTCATGGCAAAATTCGCATAATTTTTTAACGAATTACAACGACAATGTAGATATTGTACTTAGTGTTTACACGTCGAAAGCCACCAGAATACATCTCCACAGAAATTTTCACAAGTAAATTTATCGCTATAGTCTTCAACTTGCTTGCGATTGGTTCATGATCACTGAAATTAAAAGGGATTACTTCATAACGTGCACATGCGCCGAACTATACCTTTAAATAGCTATGTCACGATATTTTAAGCCATTTTTGGTAAGTAAAAAGTCACCTCCAAATTGAAGAAAGCCTTAAAATAATCAGCCTCTTCATATGAGCCCTGTTACCTCACTCCTATATGACACTCCTATATGACACGGCGGGATCACGTAAACAATTTCATCCCGCTAACTGACTGAAATATTCCACATGAACAGACGACAAAATTCGCCCCACCAACCGGGCCAGCCCGGTTACCGGTCTCATAAGAAGGTTTTAAAACACAAAAAGGTAAAATTAAACCAGACAAGAACGAGTGTGGCTGATGATGGAAAAGATTAAGACTGATTGTGAACGGCAAAATTGAAAACAGTGGCCATTGGCTCCTTTGTTCTCAATTATTCTCGCGAATACTAATTTTCACGATATAGAAACAAAAATCGTGAAATTAAGTACCCACAAAAAAATTGAATAACAATACTCATCTGATATTTGCAGAGAGGTTCTTGGTAAATAACTTCATAAACAAGCGAGCAGTCATGTGTTGAAAAACAAGATTTCTCAGAAATGAGAATTTCCGTTTCGTGTGCAGCCTACGTGGAATGGGGAGGGGTGAGGGGAGTTCGAGCGTGAATGAAAGGTATCAAGTCAAATGTACCCCCGAAATGCTTTAACACGCCGAGCTGGTATGCATCCCAAAACGATCATCTCGGACGCGTGGCAATTTTTCTCTTTCACTTTAAATTCAATTGGCCTCAAATTTTGCACCATAATAGATCGTCTCATTTCACAGGGATCATTGGTTTTTTGTTTCTTTTGGCGGGAAAATGACGTCACCAAATTGGCGCCAACATTTTGTTTTAATATTCCGGGATATTTGAAGCCAGATTCTGAAAGAGCATAACATGACGATTTCAAAACTGCAAAAACATCTGAAAAATGTTATTCCAATCGAAATTTGTGCTATTTTTAGAAACAAAATGGCGGTACATTCAAAATTCAATTCAACATAACTTTCGACTATGGATGCATACCAGCTCGGCGTGTAACTAAGTCTATTAATTACCGTGATGAATACAAACTAAAAAAATCTAACAAAGTTCAGGCTCAAGAATTTCCATCTTGGCTGTGATGTTGCGCATACTGTACGCATCCACGTTGATCGTGTGTTTCGCCATCGATCCCTCTGCAAGGTTAACGCCACGTACAATGTTTGCATGTGCCTTTCCATCGGCCATTTTGATAATGAAGCTGATGAGAAAAAAAACGGTTGAGTGAAGAGGTGAGTTTCAAATATTTTGTTGTTGTTTACGAACTTGTACATGATACTTGTTTTCATCTTACTCCTTGAATACAATAACTTTTGACTGCTCTAATTACTCTTATTCGTATATCATAAGAATATCTCCTGATATTGGAAACATTTGAAACTTTTCTTTTATGGAGATTTTTCTTGAATAGGTAAGGTATCACTTATATTGCTCACATTATTCTGTTTACATATGTCTACATACCTCACATGCATGTGGACTGGATGTACACCTTGGATGTACTCCAAGCAAACTGCCTTGTCGGTCAGGAGCAGACGCCACTTCCTGTTGAATTTTTCAATCAGGGGCGAGCATCTGAGGAGGCCACGAGTGGGAAGAGTAGGTAGATTCCACTTGAAAATTGCCACTTCTCCGGTGCATTTCAGTTCTATGTCAAGCATAACCTGACGAGATAAATGAGTAGTCGCACACAATAATTTCTCAGTCATTGGCTCTCTATAAACTAGGTTTGTTTATTGTTACAATTTATTAAACTCCTCAATTTGGCTTGTTTCCATTTTCTACCAAAATATGGAGTACGCCATTTTCGTGGAGTTGTTATCAGTGGTTATTTGTACTCTAATTCGATGTGCATCTCATTAATACCGCATGTTCTCGATTTAAAAACGTGAACCTGGCATTTAATTGAAACCGGCGTTTACTCAAGAAAATGTGATCATTTTTTATAGATAGTCCAAATCCAAGGTATAGAAACTTACCCTTTTATTAACTTCCCAGAGAATGTTTCGTTTCTCTTCCTCCAAAAGAGAAAAGTGGCGCATCTGATCGCGTCTAATGTGTTCCAGCTTTTGCCCTCTTCTTACAATTGTGTTGCACCCTTTGACTGTGCAAACTGTAGCCACGGCAGAACATTGAAGCGAGTGTGACGCGACGAGGTACCTTTCAGGGAATGAACAGGTTTTCATAAGATAATATCGTATATGTCTGTGTAGATAATTTTTATATCGTCACGCACCCAAAGAGAAAGTTCAAATTTCACTCGAAGAGGAATTCATATCGCACCCATGTAACTCTTCTATAACATTGGGGTCACCTCAACCTCCCTCCCAGATCGGCTTGGCATATAGCAGATCTCACAGATGCGTTGAGCTCAAGCCATTACCAACCATTATTAGGACGGGGAGGGGCCATAGGAACGATGCTAGGATAAAATTAACAAATGCCAATAATTTATTACTCTATAGAAAAAAAAATTAAAAATCGTAGATTTCATCGTAATGTATGTTACTTTACTCGTTTGTATTCGTATGTTACTTGTATGTTACTCGTATAAAATACGGTGTTTTACAAGGATTTCTACCACTGAAAAATCGTACCATCACACGTAAAAATTATCGTAATTGTACGTGTGATGATATCGATGACGTCACGTTTGCTGACGAGTTTGACATGTTTCAATGCTGAATTGAACAAAGTTTATCGATATTAACTCGAAACATCTTCAGATCTTCTTCGGCAATCTTCGGCAATCTTCGGAAAAGTTCGGAAACGTTCGTATGACCTCCGGGCAACATTCGGACAATTTTCGGAAATAATCGGAAAATGGTCAGAAATCTTCGGAAAATCGTCAAAAATCGAGTTTCCCTAGCTAGCTAAATGTTCTCTTTTCTCTGTTTGTTGAAAAACGTTTGAGTTAATTAACAAACGTAGCAATTGTAGACCCCATTGTAGTGGCGCGAAATTATCGATTAGTCGATTTTCTCGAGTTTTTGGTCTCAAGTGCGAGTGGCTAATAATTAAACTGCGCACAAAAGAGAAATGCCGGCTACCCGTTTGCTTTATACGCGGTGTATTGTGTTACTGCGTTATTCGATCTTGTTGTTTTCGTTTTTTCGTCCCAGCGGGAATTCCTTAGCGTAACCGCAGACTGCTGACTGTGGGCGCCACATGCACACAAGATCGTTACTTCGTGCTTCGCTCGGAAAGCTTTCGGAAAGCGACCGATTACCCGCTGGGACGAAAAAACGAAAACAAAAGATCGAATAACGCAGTAACGCAATACACCGCGTATAAAGCAAATAGATTGTAACTCGCAAAAGTCAAATTTAGCTCCTCTGTTCCCTTTGGCGACGAGTGGCGAAAAATTATGCAACAGATAACGTCAATAAAGTGTGAACTAACCTTTTTACTCGTTCTCCACAATTCAAAGGACAGGGCTCTTCTTTGAAGGCACACGTGGTTGAGTTGTGGTTGGCTTCTTCCTTTTTCTTCAGACGTGTCCCACATTCACAGACAATCTCTCTATATTCGCATTCTTGCTGGTGTTGCTGGATCTCCATTCTCTTAAATAGCTGAGAACAGAGATCGCAAGGTTTCTCAATTTGGTCGCATTGAGTGACATGGGTTTTTGCGGTGTCAAGCGGCAACCTTGCTTGGCACCAACGGCACTCGCCCTCTACTGACGGTTGCCAACATGCTGTTTGCGAATAGATTTCTGCAAAAAGCGGATACTGGCCGCCTGCACATCTGGCATGTTGTTGCGGTGTTATTCGCTTTGAATTGCTCTACGCAAAATCCACAAAAACTGTGGCCACATGGTGTCGCCATCTCCGCGTCCAGAACTGGATTTCTGCTGCAAAAATAGGATAAATTATATCAGAAATCGGCTAAAAGTACGAACCACAACCGGTGTCAAAGTGCTCGCCTTCTGTCGACTTACCAGACAGCGCACAAGAATTGGTTTCCCAAATCATCGTTGAATCGTATGTGATCGAATACGTGTTTCGATGGAGAATCCATTTCTTTATGAAGCGACTTACGACTGATTACTTCCATGTGTAATAAGTCAATGGTAGTCTATCATATTTCCCGGCATCAAATGACGTGTCACAGTTTAGTAATTGGAGCTAAAGTGAAATAAATTAGCCTCCCAGCGCGGTCAAACGCCGGAAACTATACAGTAAAACCCGGTTAATACGGAGACCAAAGGGACATGAAAAAGTGTCCATATTATCCGGGTGTCCGTATAAGCGGGCTGATATAAGAGAAAATATGTGTCGTAGGGACAAACAAAACTGTCCGTAATAAGCGTGTCCGTATTAACGAGTGTCCGTTAAGCGGTGTTCCACTGTATAAATTAATTTGTCTTGATCCCGGGGGGGTACTCCCAAAAAAATTGGGTGGGGGTGTGCCGCTGGGCTATAAAAACCCTTACCCTGTACCAGAGCACAAAACGCTAATTTTGCGACCCTGTTCCAGACTAAATGTTGAAAAAAGATACCCTGTTCCAGAGGATTTTTAACGACTTTTTTTCTAACCCAAAAGGCTAAACTATAAATCAGCACTGCTAACGTGTAGCTGTAAAGCTTCTTTAATACTCCTGCGCGTTTCGTTTCGTCTGACTAACGTAGACTTCGTCTACCCTATTCCAGAGTATAAATTACCGATCTTCGTGCCAACTTCTGGGAAACTGATACCCTGTTCCAGACCAAAAAATGCCTTTTGGTATACCCTGTTCCAGAGCAAAATGCTCAAAAACCATACCCTGTCCAGCGGCACGTACCTATATAGCGTATATAAGGGAGTACCACTTTCAGCCCTCAAGCTTAAAATACAACTGAACCTGCCCAGCAGTGACGGTGATTACGGTATCTGCGATATAAAACAATTCAAGGCGGTAGGTAATATTAAGGCGTCATAAGAATAAAAGACCTGATCATCTCAAGTGGAAAAATTCTCCCAAGGTTACTTATAGCAAACGTAAGCAAAACAGTAAGGAGAATTTTGATATTGAACTCATTTATTGAGAGAGTGAAAACTGGTACACAGACATTGGAATTGTTAAAATGAACTTCCCTATAGTGGAGTATATATGTTGACAATTGTTGCTTACCCTGGTCCCAGAGGTTTTTTCTCTTCTCTTCTCTTCTTCTCAGTTCATTTCAATCAAATTTGAGGCGCGAAGCAGCGAGTCGCGGAGCGGTGGGAGAAGATAACGTTTTCTTCTCTCGAGCGCTTTACTCGTCACAGCCGCTTTTTTTTTACTCTAGAAGAAACCTCTGCCGGATCAGGGTAATTATTGTTGCTCAAACAAGCGACATTTGTATGTAGTCAGCTTAGTTTTATATATCATTTTGACCATTGTTGCTCAAACAAGCGACATTTATATGCAGTCAGCTTAGTTTTATATATCATTTTGACCATTGTTGCTCAAACAAGCGACATTTATATACAGTCAGCTTAGTTTTATATATCATTTTGACCATTGTTACTCAAACAAGCGACATTTATATGTAGTCAGCTTGGTTTTATATATTTGTGCCAGGCGCCCATTAGCTCCTGTTTTTACTCAATAAAGTGTTAAGAAGAAAATATTCGTGTCTGTCGAGTGTTAGAAACACGAACGTTTGGGCGAATGATGACCGTTTCGACCTCTATCACGGCGAAGAGGGGACCAAGCCTCTGTATGAAAACGGGATTTGGGTTGACCGGCCATGAAATGATATAGACCAAAACTAGTTCACATAAGAACAGAATAATTTACATTTGAAAAGCATGAAGGCTTGTATCACAACAAAGTCATCTCTAGCCTTATTTCTGATGAAGGCCTGGATTCTCAACACACAACTGTAAAATGGGTTATTGCATGTCGCTTACCAAACTCCGCCGCCATTATACAAGAGCACAGTGTTCTACAAATGAGTCTGAAATTCATAAACTGGTATTACTTAACCAGAGAAGAATTTTACAACATATGCCTTTTGGTTGCAACAAGGTCGTCGACAGATCTCTTTGGTGGAATGGCACCTGACTCACTACGAAAACGTGAGGCAATGGGAAGGAGTTCTGGGGGTTAAACTGATGGAGAGTTGTTGGAGAGTGATCAGACCAAACGCAGTAAATTGCTCGATCTGGTTCTCGTGGCGATTCCCTGTATCCCTAATAAGCTAACGCCGCTGAGCTCGAGATAACGTTACCGTACAGTGTTCTTCGGATTTCTATGCTTGCTGGAAAAATGTTACCGATTCAAATTAAAACTCCGACTTGAATCTGGCTCGTTCAGCGACTTGTATCTAGTCGTATAGTTAGCTAAAGCTGGGATAAATGATCAATCAAAGATTGGTTTATCAGGTGAAGACCTATAATTCGAAAGGAAAATCGGATTTTGAAAGCAAAATCTGTATACAGATTGGCTAATAAGCATTCATAGACAGACTCATTTTCTCTTGCATCATGCCGTAAAGTTCCGAAAGTATAACGACTGGCATTTCTTATCGCTACTTTCGGGGGAGGGGTGGTGGTCATTGTCCTACATATAGAGATGAAACTGTGGACAACACTTGTTGAAAGTAATTTACATCAGAATACAATAAAGGAAGTATCTGCCATTTCCAATGTTCCCTAATATACTGAATCAAATTCCGTTTGAGGCTGCTACTTTTGAAGTAGGCGCTGCGTGGCCGAGCGCGAGTATTTACGGGCGCGCGAGAGAGAAGAACGCGAGGAATGCTAACTCGTGCTTCATTTTACTCCAGCGCCTTTTGAAGCGGTCATCAGTTTCCGAAAGGAGCCGACATGAACTTTCGGTAAGTTACAACAATGAAATTTTATCGCTACTTTCGGAAGGTCACTACTTTAGGAACTTTAACCCTATTCTGCCTGGGTGGGGCGGGGGGGGGGGGGGGGGGCTGAAAGTGCCCGCGCTGACTTCAAATATATCCGTACTTAAAGAGCATTCAAGCAATCATGGCCAAACTTTATGACTCTTCCTAAACATTATCTGGGAACATTTTGGTATGTCAATTAATTTTTGCCGAATTGCTTTTTCAAAAGATTGTACATAAGAAAATAGTTTGCTGTTGAGTAGAATTGTTTTTCTTCATGTCTGGAGGACGATTTCGGTTAAAAACTGGTTAAATTGGTCAGAAAAATGCATTTATAATTTTCAATTTATAAGCCTTTTTTTTTTAAAGATCCATTATTATAAAAATTAATTCGGTCCGTATTGGGGAATAGCAAGTTGTCCTTTGGTTCGGACCCCCATGAAAATTACAAAACAAGAACGAGACAAATTTATTTAAATTACGGACAACGCGCTTGTACAATAACGTCTATGTTCATATAGCTAAACCTACTTTACCCCGGGAGGGGGGGGGGGGGGGGGGGGGGGGGGACTCCCATATGAAAGTGACGGCGATGCTCGTCGTCTCGTTTAGGGGTGTAAATTATGGATTTTGGTATTACTTAGGGTGTTCAGGACGGAACGCCGATATTTTTAGCCATCGGCAGTATCGTTTAGGGTTGCACGCGAAGAAATAAAAAAACATCGTTCATACTGTGTTGGTGGTCTTATTACCGGAGATCGATTACAACACGCCCAGATTGGTCTCCTTCAGGGTTTAATTCAAAATCTCCGACGAGCATCCCCGTCCCTTTCATGTGGGACTCCCCCCCCCCCCCCGGGTACTTTACGCGTGGTTAGCCTTTACCAGGTTCTCAGATTGTGGCCGGTAAAACGTGCAAATGGTGGCGGGCGAAATGGGGAGAAAAGAAAAGCAGGCCACTGTTCTTTTTTCCCTTTTTCCGTGCAATATAGGGAAGTTCGATTATTGAAAATCAATTAGTTTCAGTTGCGATTCTCTAAAAAACACTGTCAACGTAATCATACCACGTACGGTTACTAACATGAATCGAATGCAGGAATTATATGAAGAAATTAAACAAGTTATACTTGCGTGTTTTATAAACGCCGAGCGACGGCTACGGGTTGTCTTAGTTGGGTGTCCTACGTAACCAAAAGACTGTGTACGTGGGAAGCCAACCCCCTCAAATTGTAAGATTAGGTAGTTCTGGTTACCTGTTGAAGTCCCATTCTCTTGAAAAACACTGCCCAGATTATCGCGCGTAAATCAAAGTGATTCATGATAAGAATGCATGGAATATATTCTCTTGTTAGAATGCATGGAATATGACTGAAAGCACAAGTGACATTATGCTTTCATATGAAAAGTATATGACATGAGTGTGAATTCATGAAAAATATATGCAAAACTCTTCTTGCATTATATTTCGCTGAGCAGGAAGACTGGCTGCTTGCCATTTAACAAAACATTTCCGTTCAGAGTTTACTTTAGTGCGATGTCATCTCGAACTTTCGTAATTATGTAAAAATTAATGCCTGTTGTTTTTGGAGAGATAAAAAATGTCGTTTTGGGTACACAGCAGCTCGTAAATTCGGGTAATAATATTTCGTTCATTAAAAGTTTCTTGCAGATCAAACTGTTAGACCTGTTAGTTTACACAAATGTCCATTTAAAAGGCCCTAAAACGATATGTGAAAACCTGAAAAACGACATTCCAACTGGCTTATTTCCTCGTTAGGTATTCCTGACAATTCACACATAACAGCATTACTTATCACTTTATTAACATCAAGAAATGAAGACATTTTACCAATGTCTATATATTATATGTGTTTCCCTTAGTCGTTGAGGGAGACTTTGTTTCTTTCGGTATAAAGACAAATGATGACGTCACCGCGAACAATATGTCAAAATTCAAGATGGCGGTTTTTTCGAAATTGGGGTGGCCTTTTCCACATAAAAACGCGCGTACTTCAAAAACATACCCATCCCAGCTTCGTTAAATATGCACACATACCATGCGACTTCCTTACGTAAGACATTGTACTAGCGTTTGCTGTGACTAATGATCAAACCATTTTGCATGAAATGACGTGTATACGTCAAATCATTCTCTTTGCTGCCAATCAAAGGTCAATTGCAGGGTCAAAACAATGAGTATAAAACCAACATATCAGTCTTCAGTTTATCAGATGTTTCTTCTCCTTTATAAGCGAGGATATATCGCGCAGGATCTATTGGAGTTAGTCAAGGAATCTGTTAAGGTCGTTAAATGGCGTCACTGACTCCGAAAACATGGGGCAATGGGAAGGAATTCTGGGGCTTGAACTGGGATTACGATCCACAGTGGCTACTGAACGAAGAACAGAGAGAATTACAAGGGAAACTGATGGAGTGTTGTCGGACAGTGATCAGACCAAACGCAGTAAGTCTTGAGACTTCCTTGCACTCTTTCACCTTCCTTGTTCGCTTACACTGAACCCCATGCCAAAATAATTTAGGGATCTTGGGTTTCCTTCAGCTATATTTGTCAGTTTGTTCTTCCTGTTTTGTTAAGAATTTGTTTAACCGGAAAACGTTAATACTTTAGGGAACTGCTTTAGTTTATAAGCACCACGAATTTATTTTTACGAAAAAATAAACAAGTAAAAAGGAACCTTCTCGGTAATTGTTTAAATGCCAGGATAGACGGTTATCTCATTAGGTTCTTGGACTGTTGTGTTTGTCTCAGTTGTAGTTAGTTGTCGTTATTGTCAGTTATGTTCGTGTTAAATCAGCACCAGGAGTAGTGCGAGTGGGAACAACACCACAAATCTTAATTATTTTGTACCGATCTGTAGTGTAATAAAAATTGTAAAATTTTGTATAAAGCCGAGAATTCTTACTCAAAGAATTTAAGAATTTAAGAATTTAAGATGCGTGACCTTCATTAATTATATCATAAGTGAGATGTACAGTATCACGTACGTGAGATCATGGCCACTAAATTGTTTTTGTGACGCATATTTTCCGCTCCTATCATATCCGTTCATCTTTAGTCAAAATGTACCTTCATGTAACCTTTGTTGAATTTTACACTTGTAATATTTCTTTTTGGCTTGCATGCGCGCACGTCTCGTGCCGAGAAACGTAAATCCTCTCAGCTAAAGCGACAGAAATCTTATAGCCTTGGCCGCAGGTCGGGAATTTTGTTTTCTACCGCAAAGTCTGATGCTGGATAAAACGTCCAATATTCAGGGACAAGATGGCGCGCTAAGAGGCATCTTCCAAAGTAAACGCTCCCTACTGGACCTCCCTGAAACGCGGCAATCACGAAAAACGCCCAAACATTGTTATGCTCGTTGTTGGTGGTGGTGTGTTCATCCATTCCCTTGCTTTTATCTGATCAGGAGGAAGAAATATTTCAAAACGCAAAAATTGAACATAACATGACTCCCTGACTCGCCAATCATGCGGTGATTTGTTTAATTTGTTGCGGGTTAAGAGCCTGGGTTGGTCACGAGAGAGCGTGCGGTCTACACTTTGTCTCATATGATCTCATTATCAAGAGTTTGATCTCACATGCTTGCAGTCATTCAATATCAAGAACCAAATATTTCAAGTGTTGTTTTCCAATGCTTTATTTACAATATTACATTGCTAACTATCGCACCCGATATTTACAAAAGAACGGCTGATTTTAGACTACGAGCAGTAGAGCGATAAAAATTCGCGATCGGAAAATGGCCGCGCGAAAAACGATCGCGAATTTTTATCGCTCTCGCTCGACGGACTAAGCTGGGAAAGAGGGACTGCTCGTAGTCTAAATCAGCTATCGCTATTATACCAGTACAAAGGGACATAGATTTGGCAGTTCGGCATTCAAACGATAGTGTAGAAAGACAATTTTGTTTCATTAAACTCGGTTCTAGTTATGCAATTTTGTTTAGAAAACAACCACTTCTAGAACTTTACCCTTCAAAGAGATTTTCTGGATCAGTTATAAGGTTTGTAATTACTACTAAGCTTCCTACGGTATCACCTTAATTTAAAGCTCTGTGAAATACCGGAACTAAACGTGCTGGAATTCTGATTACGTCAGATTAAGTCAGTGCTGATTACGTCAGCACTGATATGTCACCATAAAATATCAACACAATGTGATTTGTTTCACTGGACGTGTGGCAAGAATAGAGGAAATCTTCAACTGAGTCGTCAGGGGCACCCAACGGATCGTTTCGGTGAAAATACCTGTTCGGAAGGCCTATAATCGCCTCGGATATTCGGATTAAAGTTTGGAGTTTTCTTTAGGGAAATATAATCTCGAACTTTCTTAATATGGGAAAATTAATGCCTATTATTTTCGGAGAGATAAAAATGTCGTTTTGGGTACAAAAAAAGGTCAGCTAGGATTTTCGGAAAGGAAAGATCAGCAAGGAAGAGCTGAGGTTTTCGGGAAATGACTAAAAAAGCCCTAATAAATTCGTCTAAGTCTAAAGTTCCCCTAGAATGACCGAACAGATAAAAATTTTATAGCGCAGCTTAGAATTCATTTATAGATCCGGCTTTAAAAGCACACCAGACAGCGGCTAAAATAGTGTTTTAAAGCATTTGGGAGAATACCGTCGTTGGGTGCCCCTGAGTCGTGTTGATCATGTACTACCATATTCTCATGTCAAACATTAAAAAGAATGTATGACGTGCATTGACTGTCAGACTCACATGATGAAAATGTCAATTCTCTTCATTGTTAAACATTCTTTTCTGTACTCTCCGCCTTCGGATAATCTTGATGTAAGTCAAAATTTATTTCCTGAGATGATCCCTGAATCATTCATTCCCACGACTTGTTTAGTTAAATACTCTCTACAATGTTGTTTTAACTTGAACTGATTTTGTACATGTGGATGAAACTCGCTTCCAGTGGCGATGTTGATTATGCTGGTCTGTTCAAGTGCTTCTAACTTTAATTCTAGTGCTACGCCGAAGGATTTTACAGACAACTCATATAAAATTACTTCGTCGCATATCCCGTATTTACTCGAATTAGTCCTGGGGCGTTTATTACAAACTCCAATTGAATTCCTGCTTTTGAATATTTAAGAGCGCTATCAAGAAAGACAACAAAATAATATTGCACTGAAGCAGCTTACTTAATACGTCAAATTACACAACTTGGCAATAGAACAAGAATAGTACGTATTAGCCGGCCTACCTGCGGTCTTGTTGGCGCGCGAAGTAAATTTTTAGCGGCTTCGCCGCGAAAGCGGGAGGCACAGCCGCGAGACTTCAGTCTGGGGCGGGGATCTCTCTCTCGGTCGCCTCGCGCGTTTTCCAACTCGCGCTTCATTTTACTCCAGGCTAAGTACGTATGCGTATAGAGTACGCTCGGTTCTTCGGTAGAAGTTCTAGAAATGTATGAAACTTCCTTAAATATTAATGAAGAGATCATGAATAGTGATTAGTTTGGTTTCTGTGCCATTCATCTGAAGAACATTCTCAACTGAGCTGTCATGAATGTCAAAAATCTGTATCTCCAAAGCAAAGCGATGTCCAGACGTCAACATAGGCATGAAAAGCACATGACTGTTTGCGGCATGAAAATAATTTAAACTTTATTATTGACTTTATCTCCAACTTGAAGATTTCAGCTTTACAACATACAACAACTAAATATCTAAACGATAAACAATATTACAAAATCAACTAACTCTTGGTTGTAGAGGGAAAGTCTCTGCAATATCTCTTATCGATTTATAACACTTAAAAATATCATCAATGTAGAGGGCGCTTAGTTCCATGATATTTTCATCGCACATATATAGCTAAGATATATTTAAAAAAGCGCCTTACAATTCAAAAGCAGAAAACTGCTGTTTATTGAAAAGAGACGATCCAAGAAGACACTTCTAAGATTAGAAAATGACGAGTGGGTGCGTTTCATCAAAACGTGAAACACACTACCAATAGACGACTTGCAGAACGGGCAAAGTCTCTCGTCTCTAATAATAATAATGAAGACGACATGTCAGTCGCATCTAGAGAATTCCATTCAAGACGAGGTTCTGTCGAGAAATGGATGCGAGCCACTTCAGTTAGCCATGAAAGATAATGCTTACTGGGTGATGATGGTGAATATATGAAATACATAGTTTATATTTTATATATCAACTTGAGCAGCTGATTAGAAATCCTAAAAAAAATACAGGAGCCTGAATTTTTTTCCGGCTTTCTTTTCAAGTTTAAACTAGATAGGTGCACAGCTTTAATAAAAAAGAAATGTTTAAAAGAAATAGAATCCTTTTTTAACAATACATTTTTTTATTTTCCGGTTATTTGCATGTTATAAATTTCAAGTACAAGCTTGGTTTGGGTAGCCTGCGTCGCAGACGGAATTAACTGCCAGTAAAGACCACGGACTTTACCGGCGGTTAATCAGTCCGTCTGCGACGCAGGCTAGGTTTGGGATATGACAATCTTACTTAAAAGTTACCATGTGCGTTAATGTACGTGATCCATAATGTTCAAATAAACCTAATAATAATATTATACTTAGATAAAAGATCACATCAAGAAGATAAGAAGGGTCAATCTGCCGTATTTTTTTTAATTTATACTGATAACTTTTTGACCTTTTTCATCGTCGCTGAGTTTCAACTATGTTTTATTTTTATTTTCGCTTGGAAATTTTGTTTCAATTGATGGTACTTGGAACTGGCTTCTGTAATTAATGTTCTGGATTTGTCATGCAATTTATTATCTGAAGCGAACGGCCGCGCGAAGGTACTCTGGCTACGTACCTTCGCGCGGCCGTTCGCTTTTTCGCTTCGTCCCACTATCCAAGAGCCTGGAACAGGCTAGATGCTGTCAGAGTGTTTAGTTAGATTACATGCAAGTAGTCGACAAAATGTTAAATGTTTTACTCGTTTCACAGTGATTGGAGTATAAGTTTAGGTATCGATAGCCTGCGAGCAAGCTCTCTTGGCGTTTTTCGATGGTACCGCCTATCTAAGTATCCGAATATAAATATCAGTTACAAATAGAACAACAAGAGATTGCGCTTCCGTAGGGACCTTACGCAAACCACGACCGCTGGCGAACTAAGTGATTAGTTTCTAATGAAACTGTGGTGCTGCGACAACGGCGGGCAAGTAAAACACTTCGTTGATTATCAACTCGAAGTTTATAAAGGTAAATTAATCGCCCGGCCGTAGCGAATTTCTAGAGGCTAACGTTTCGAGCGAAAGCCCTTCGTCGGAGCAAAGTAGAGAAAACATTGTTTAATGCGGTTGCTATGAAAACACTTGTGTACCAACACGACAACTCTTTGTCGGTTTCAGACGGTTATGTAGTATATATATTGATGTTCATTGCCTCCGTCTAGAAAGAAGTATTGATGTTTTAAAATCGTAATTACCCCGTATCGGTTCATTTTGGCGAACTCTTTGCGGTTACTAATGAGCTGACTAATATTTAGTCATTTTTGTTCTGATGTACAAATGATTACCTCCAAATCGAAGGAAACCATAAAATAGTTTACTAAGGTAGAAAAACACCAAAGAGGTAATAATCAACCAAACAGGTACATGGATGGCTAAGATTGGAGAAGATTGAGACGGACTGCAAATGCCGACGAACGTGAAACATTTAGGTTATTTTTTTTCAAGACTGCGCCATCTATGAAGTAGCTCCTTTAAAGTTCAAACAATACTCCCGTCAATATAGCGATATCATACCAGACGGCGAACTAACACGTGTGATCTTATACACGAAATCCAGCGAAAGCAAAAATATTGTACTTCTACTGGCCAGTGGCTTAAAATAAACTCTAGTCCATTAGTTAACCCAAACAACTTGAAATTGAAGGCAGACCGGCGCTGGGACAATACAATAGTTTTGAATTAAAAGGTGCAAACTGCAGACCAAAAAATATAGCGGCATATTCTAGACTAAATTAAGGATATTGAATCTACTCAATCTTCTGTTACGATGTACGTTTGAAAAAGCATACTTTAAAACGTTCGGAGGCATAAACTTTAGGACAAAAAATGTCCGACAATTTTCCGTCCGAACAAAAACACAGCCGAACACTTTACCGTCCGAACATTTTCGATTGGGTATATTTAGGTAAATGTGCAAATTTAACTGCAATTTTAAGAAGCATTTTACAACAAGGAAGGCGTATGAAAAAGCTCGACAGTGTGACTCCATTCGCTAGGATAGTTAGAGAAACATCGCTGAAGATTAAATGTACCGAGCCGCGTTAGCGTTAGTATTCATGCACTCTTCACTTTATTTTGTTCTGTTTTAGCTCAAAGTAAGTCGTGTAGTTTGTTGCATTCAAACTAAAATGTCTAAACAGAACTGTGTTCAATAAATTTAACATTATTTACAAGTTGAATAGTCTCAGAGTTTTACATCCGAAATTTCAAGAATTAAGTTTTTTCTCCGAAGTTTATCGTCCGAAAATTATAAGTCCGAACATTTTCGTAGTTAAGGTAAAGTCTTCAGAAGCCTAGTGTCCCCGCATAACTGCCGGAGCTTGTCCCGATTTCTGTAGCATGAAGCGACTAGCTAGGAGTATTGCTACTCCCCCTGGATGGGATGCTAGTCCATTGCAGGTTACCCCCCAGCATTTTGTCGCCGGTACCCATTTATACTCCTGGGAGGAGAAAGGCACTGTAAGAGTGAAGTGCCTCAGTGCCCAAGAACACGTACAACACTATGACCCAGGCCAGGGCTCGAACCCGGACCGCTCGGTCCGCAGTCCAGCGCGCTTAAGTACCCCAATTTGTTAGAGCCGAACATGAAAAATTAAACAATTCTCGATTATATGCACTGATTTTCAGTTCTAGATAAGATGCACATTAATTGTGAATCATGAATACCCCGCGCGTGTGTTTTAAAATGTCTACCAACTTGACACGATTGTGCATGTGAACCCGAAAACATAGCTTACACAAAGCACCTAGCTAATCAACCAATCAGAGTGCTCGTTATATACCAAAACTGCTATAAACAAAGTCAACAAGCTATTATTCGTCCTTAAATACGATGAACAGCAGTGACCACATAACTTACGGAATATTAACCTGTCTAGATAATATGCGATGACACTTATGCATTTCCAAGAAAAAGTATGGATGCGTTGGCCTCTCTTGGTCTGCTGGGACTTATCGTTCCTAAAGAACTTGGTGGCCTGGGTCAGAATCACGTGTGTGCTGCAATGGTCGTGGAGACAATAGCACGATACGGCTGCCCGAGTACTGCCATGGTGTACGGTAAGTGGGCAGTTTAATTTAGCTGACAGCTGAGAAGCAAGTACTTTTTTGGAAACTGATAGTTGAGAAATATTAATAACTGTTAGTTTAGATAGCTAGGACTAAAATGTTGAAATTTTCATCTGGCAACTGAGAATTGATCCATATCATTCAGACCCAGGCGCGGATCCAGACCGGCTTACACCGTTTTACGGAAATCGGTCAAATTTTCCCAATGACTCAAAATCGAGGGAGATATAATTTTAGAGAGTGAAAATCTAAAAACGTTTGCCTCCGGACTTCCATAGATTCGGCGCTCAGAGTCTAGTAAACCGGTCAAGTTTTTTCCTGGATCCGCGCCTGAGGGAAGACCAGGGCCAAGATCATTTAATTTGTCAATCAACAGCGAACGAGAATGAATGGCTGAAAATTAGTGAATAATAAAATTCGCCGATTTTCAGTTCTTCTAAACCCAACGGAGTGATAAAACCTTTTTCAATAGATTATTGACCCTTGCATGGTTTGCACGAAATATGTGTAACTATAAAAATAAGATAAAATTTTGACACAATAATATAACTAGCTAGCGTACGTACTATGAGGACGCAAACCCCGCGAAATTAAACTCCACTCAAAGTTTTCAAATTTGAAGTAAATAATGATTATCTTTCTGAAACGTTTTACAACATGCTAAGGACAAACAAGGGAATGTGGGAAATTGTAAGATTTTATCTTTAAAGTGGATTTGAAATTTGTATACTGGAACACAATAATTTTGCACACTCTTGCCTCCACGTGAAAAACTAAAATGCAAAACCCAATTGCACAACAGTAACACGAAGTCTATAGAGGATTATAACACTGGTATAAATGATCTATAAAGAACCTTTGGCAAGATATGTACTGATAGAATTTCACACACAGGCATCAACCAGCAGAACAAAAACTATTAGTCTTTAAACTCATTGTGAACGTTTAAACTCACCTTCATTGTGGTCGTATGAAAGCCGAAGATCGTTTGAGAATCTCCACATTTTGTAAACTTCGCACCAGGTAAAATGTACAACTTGGAAATAAATACGTCTTAGACTTTAGAGATGATTATTTTTCTATTTATTTTCATGTTCCTCTGGTTGCAGTGATGCATTTAGGTGCAGTCGCAGCGATGCTTTTCCGATATCACAACAACAAAACTATTCAAGATGTACTAAGACGGCTTGACACAGACAAGATGATTGGCACATTGGTGTTTAGCGACCCTGCAACAGGTATGAAACCTGGAACATAACTAGGTATTATCCAACCTTGTCAGTCTAAAAATAAAGAATCGGATAACCTATTTTCTACTACATGACTTATGACTGACATTTTAAACATTTGAATGCTATATATAAGCCTAAGAGCGCAATGATAGATCTAGACATGGCTTTTGTGTTTGCCAAACCCGGCCTGTCACATTTTATATGCAGGCAAAGAATCTGCATAGAACTCTCTATTGCGATATTCGTGAACAACCCCTCACAAATCCAACAGTAGAGTCATGTACACACTATACCTATTTATTTCACTCAATAGGTGGGCACAACTGGTTCCCATTCTCCTCCAAAGCCAAGCAGCTGGATGATGGCACCATCCAGGTTTTGCGGTACGGGGCCTGGGTTACCAGCGCAGGTTTTGCAGATTTCTACGTTGTTGAAAGCACAAGTCCATCGTTTGGAGGCGACTTTATGAACCTTAGTGTGTTTCTTATGTTTAAGGTAACATGTGGTTTGTTTGTGTCTCACTGACATCAAGCCTATAGGGCCATCTTTGTTTACGTGGACGTTCTCTGATAGATAGTCTACTTTGCCATTTACTAACTAGCAAATGTGAGAGGAATATGTTGAATAGTGAACGATATATTTTCTTTGAAAACCATCAGATTTACAGACGTTTGTATGGCTGGGTGGCAAGAGCCCTACAAAAGTCTGTTAACCCATTTATACTAAACCGGCCAAAACCGTCCAAGAGGAGACCACGGATTGTACCATTTGTGACGTCATCCCTTTTCATGCCAGAGGATGTCTGTGATAGATAGAGTAGGAAAATGTCTAACAAAGCATGCCTAAATAAGCTCGAAACGTTGAATTGGGCCAGAGATACACACAAAATAACTTAGAATTTTTCCTCCAAAATTACAAAAAACGTGACCTTCCCTACCATTTGTTAAAAAAGTTCACTTTCCCCAACGTTTAGGTGGAAACTTTTCCAACGTGAACAAAGGCGACTGAAAGGCCAACAAAACCACAAAATAAAATTAAAGAAAAAGGAAACCAAAAAATTTTAACTTTTTACATCACTAAATTTTACAGGAGGAAGTTCGCTCCAGCAGTGATGAGTGGTCAGCGTTGGGCATGCGCGGTAACCAGTCTTGCCCTGTCGTGTGTGAAGGGGTGTTGCCAGCAGACAGGCTCATTGGTTCATTCGGTAAGTCTAAAGCAACTTGAAGACACCACAGAGTTCTGGTATAACTGTAGGCATGGTTAGCAGACCAAACGACGCTATTTTCTGACATGTGCTAGTTGGTTAAAACCCTCATCGTGCGTATTAGAATTATAATATCTTGAAAGTATCATTGGAATGACAGAGACATTAAAAAATTATTTTGTCAAATCTCATGAAACAGTTTCTTTGACCGTAGCAAGAACAAGAACTCTTGATCACGTTGTTCGAGTCTCAATCAAAATACTGATTCTCATTCATGAATTACGGTTGGATAACTACGTGCTCATGCGAAGACACCCCATTGGCAGTAGAAAACCCCAGGGAGATTCTCTGGACTTTTTATACGCCCCTCGCATGTAAATCGCGCATTCTCGACTTGACGGTTTCTACAAGTTTTCCAACGTATCTCCCCTTCAGCGACGCAGGCAAAATCCTTATTCTTCAGCTCACAATACGCCTTTCATCCATAACTTATCCTCATAAGGCACAGAGTGGTTGTTGCACGAATGTGAATTTATTACTCCTTTATTAACAGGTGAATTCCCATTGGCTGCTCACGAAGTCATCGACCCATACTTCCTTCTATTCAGCTCGGCCTGTTGGAACGGAGTGGCGTTGGGCGCCATTGATATTGCTAAGAAGCATGTGACCAGAACGGAACATGCTGATCTTGGCCTGCGCGTAGCGGACTATCCTATTATACAGGTAATTACTCGTGTTACTCGTATTTTCACGATAGGAGACTGGAACTAGCATGCACTGGATCGGAGTATCTACGAGGGAATTCCATTAAAAACAGCTTCATGCAATTTAAGTTTTACTGAAAATATTTATTTGTTTGTTTATATTTATTTATTTATTTATTTTATATATATCTGAGCGCCAATCTTATTGTCACTTGTCTATTGTCCATGTTATTCTTTTAGGATTATTTTGGTAAATCTGTCACGGAAACGAACTGCGCCAGAATGATGCTCTTCAGTGTGGCACAGGGAATGGATCACGTGACCAACAACAACGACTGGTCTATATACAAGGAACCCTTGATTGTTCCAATGTAAGGAATATAGGCTTATATAGGCTTAACAAACATTTTGTTAAGTTGCCACAAAAATGAATACTAATGTATGATATCGCATGTCTGTCATACCAGTACCGTACCGTAACGTAACGTAACGTAAGTAAGTAAGTAAGTGAGTAAAATGTTCATTTAAAGAGGGTAGCACATAATAGCAAAGCTAATAAACTTGTGGCCCTCTAATAAAAAGTCTAAAAACTAATAATATTATACTATTGACAATACTACTAATAAGAATTTGACAATACCACTTTAAGGAATGTTTTTCTGTTTTCATCTGCTTTAGTCGAGGTCAGTTCCATCATTGGTGTTTTCAAGTCAAAATCAAAGCTGCCGCCAACGTCAATTACGTCACAGACGAGATGATGCATGCTTGCGGTGGAGTTGGATACAAGAAAGAATTGGGTACGTCTGTGTACAAGAAAATGTCAGTGGATAGGTTTGCGTGTGTATGAAGGAATTTGGTCGGTTTTAAAACTGAACAACAAGAATTAGACCTGCTCGCGTTGGGTTTTACATGATCCGAATGGGCGAAAATAAAGCAGTTTTACCCCGGGAGGGGTGACAGGGGTGATTGTCGTACCTCTTAGGGTGTTGAAATCTAAACTGACTTAACCGTTAGAGTTATTCAGGTACCTTGTAGGGCATTAAGCCGGAAAAGAAATATGACAAGAACTAGTTTTGTCTTAGAATTTGTACCTCTTGTGGGAATAAAGTCGAACCACACCCACAAAACGAGATTTTGGTACCATTTAGGGGTTCTTTTCAAAATTTATGACAATCACCCCAGTCACTTTTATATGGGAGTCCCCTTTGTTTAATGAGAGTTTTCTCATACGCATTGCAGGTCTGGAGCGTCTTTTACGTGATGGCAAAGCAGGATGGATGATGGGTGCTAGCAATGAGGTGCTGAGACAGGTGGTGGGAAAAACGAGCCTTTTTGGTCTTGGCGCAGTGGACTTCTGGTAAAGAAGTGATCAGTCTGAACTGTGTTACCAAGTGTTTTGTACCTAGTGAGGATTTTCATGTGCAAAGCTAAAATGTAACCGCTTATTATAAATTTTGACCTGTTTTTGTTATTCCCAGCACCTATTATACAAGATCACGTAACAAGCATTAATTAAGCTATATAACAACTCACACTGAACAACAGTTTTGCATTTTATAAACTATAAGACACGTTGTGACTGCGGACAACTAAAAAAATGTCTTCAAACTGGCAACAAAGACAATGCTTCAGCAGAGAAAGTTTTTGCAATGTTGCTCTTATAAAGAGGATTACTCAAAGGCTAAAAACAAATCTTCAGTGCTACAAATCTTCCCGCACCCACTTCCGCCGTCCGCTTCTACCCCTCCCGGAAAATATTTGATTTCTTTAAAGTTAAAGTTATTACACTGTGAAACTTTATTTGTTTACTTGAATACAAATGACTGATATATTTTTGTCATATCATCTTTTAGGTGGAAGATTCCTGACAGACGCGTCCTTAATTCCGAGCTTAGGAAACTAAGTGGGGAAGCGAAGAGAGACCTGGCACGTAAACTTCTCATTGAAGCTGACAATGACGATATAGTTTTGAATAACAATCTGGACTCGTACCAGGATTCAGACTTTGAAAACCCATTCAGCATCATGCCTCCCGCGATGCTAAAGTCTCTGGACACCCCTGACGGAGTTTCGCATGATCCTTGCCTCAAACCCGATAGATTCACCGCTTTGAAACTGCTGTGTGTGAAACCCCTTGGAGAAATGATTGCCGAGTATACCTTTTCCTTGCCCCAGGCTTCTGATTATACAGGGTGCTTTCCTGGTCAGTACGTCCGAGTAAGGATTGGGAAGAATCAGAGGTTTCTTTCACCAGTGTCACGCGCAAAAGAGTTTGGCAGGATTTCGCTGTTGATGAAGTACGAGACACATGGAGTTTTCTCGAACTCTATCCGCTCTCTTCAAATTGGTAAGAACAAAGTGAATTTAAACACCACAAAACGTTTACAAATATAAAATATACTCGACTTTCTGCCAAAAACAACTTAATTGAAATGTATACCAAAATATTTTCAGAATATTTGCCGACTACTTTTTTGCGGAGGCTGTAATAATGAACATTTCTACATCTCAGAACTTATCTTACTCGAAAACTAAACAGTTCATCGGAGATGTGCTCGAAAATTTCCTATTATTATTCTCCTAGCAAACAAAATAGCAAAAGCACTGTACTGGAGAGTACTTCTAAAGTTGCTTGTCCCCATGACGTCATAAAAATACGTCATGTTGCTTAACGAAATGTTCTGTACCTAGCTCCACGGACTCAGACTGTACTATCGAGTTCAATAATAATCCAATAGAAATAATAACTTTATTATTGTTCTTTCAGGCGATACAGTAGATTTCTCCGGACCTTGCGGGGGATACGAATACCAATCCAACTCTACCAAATTCCTGACTCTGTTAGTCGGTGGCATGTCGTGTCAGCCCGCAGTCCAGATTATACGTGAAATAATGGCTAATCCTAAGGACCATACCTCGGTGTCTCTCCTCCTCTATGCTGCTAAGCCAGCTGATATTCCTTACCGCCAAGAATTACACAAGCATGCCATGCACGACAAACGCTTGAAAACTTCATTTACTGTGTGTGAGGCTGACTGCGATGACTGGGAGGGAGGAGAGGGTTATATTGATGCCAAGCTGTTATCTAGTACGCTGCCACCCCAGGAAGAGTCCAGTCATCGAGTGCTTGTATGCGGGGGCCCTCGTCTGGTCTTGGGAGTGCTCCAGGGACTCAGGGTGTTGGGGTACGCAAGTGAGAAGATCTTCGTGTACGGTCAGTTTGGGGTCCAACAGATCAGAGCTGTTTATGGAAGGTATGCGAAGCTGGCGCAACACAGGGAGAACCACGTCATCAATGGATATAATTAAATATGTCATTATGTCTCTCGGTGCTATCCGAGCTCAAAATATGAATTCTCTTTACATATTGCTAATAATGAAAATAGAGATTAACAAAGGTGGTTAATTAGTGGAAGAAATCTCTGTAACATATGACTAGCGGATTTGCCGCTTGCGCGAGAGAACAAGAGAATTCGGTAGTACATCAACTTACTCTCCCCCAGTTGATGGTGATCTTTATTCTCATCACCTGTCAGCTTGAAAAAATGTGTTGATATATTGTAAAGAGAAATTAGAGCTTGATTATTTTTGGGAATTGTAAAAGACTAACTAAAAGAATGCATCATGAAATTGCTGTAAAATTAATGAGAACAGAACAGAAAAATGGATATGACCAGACATGTCACTCCAACAGCAAAACACATATTTAAGATTCCAACTGATAGAAAGCAAAACAGATGTTTTTTTAGCTCCCAGGGAGGGAAAGGAGGGGGACTTGGACTGAAGTAACGGGGAGGTGCAAAGGGGGGTTGCAATTCGCAATTTTGGGGGTTTGGTGGCTTAAAATATTGCCCAGTAATTTTTGGGTAGTGATATTCTGCTTGATATTTTTGCCAGGTAAAGGAGCTATGTCACGATATTTTAAGTCATTTTTGCGAAGTTCAAAAGGAACCTTCACATTGAAGGAAGCCCGGGGTCAAAATAATAGTTTACTGAGGAAGAAAAACACCAAAGAGGTAATAATAAACCAAACAGGAACAATGATGGTTGAGGATGGAGGAGATTAAGATGGATTGTGAACGACGAATTTGAAAAAATTGGACTATTTTTTCAAGATGTGCCATCCGTGACGTAGCTCCTTTAAAGTTAAAGGTTAATGCTGTTTCTGATTTTGCTCATATAAACAATTATATTGATTAGATTTACAAAGCTTTAATCACACACCCACATCCTGTAAAAGTGGCACCGGTTATTTATTAAGAAAATATTACACTGCATCCTTTTCGCTAACACTTATGCAATGATGAATACACAAAGACGGACATACATATTACATGTATACATTATTTGTGTTCTGAATATGTTACATTTTCGGGGTATATTTCGGATATGAAAAAAAGGCATGGGAATTCAGTTTGCGTTTTTTTTATTTTTTTTAATCGAATTTCAACAAAAACTTACAAAACACACAAAATACATCGATTGAAAATTTTTCCTCATTTTTCTCGCCGCCTCGCGTCGCGTCTCCTCGCGGGAGTTGATTTCCACGCACGCCCTCTCCCGCTCAATCCCTGAGAAAAATGAGAGACTACTCGTAGTCTAGTTTAGTTTTGGCCAATGAGGAATTTGGGAGATATTAACTTATGGTTTCATTCAGTACCCCCAATTTGAACCCGCGGCTACTGTGTGTCCAAAGTACTTGGTTTCATTTATGAAAATGTTCAGCCTTTTAGTTTTATTGCTTGTTGAAATTAAAGCCTAACTTCTAGAAATCATTTATACACGCAAGTACTGATTAGAAGTCACCTTCACAACGGATGGTTTATTTTATTTTTACAGTATTGTATTTTAAACACATGTACAGTTACATATTACTTCGCCATTAACATGCATTGCTCTGCAGGGACTTCCATATAAAAGTGACTGAGACGATAGTTGTACCAGGGTTAAAATTCGTGGTTTATTGCCGAGTTATCCCCGGTACATTTTAGGGTATTAAGCTGAAAAATATATGCCAGTTTTAGAATTAGTACCTCTTGGGGGTGAAAATGAATTCGAGCTACACCTAAAGGACCTAAAGAACAAGATTCTGGTACATTTTTAGCGATTCCTTTCAAAATTTCCCATTATCATCCGTCATTTTTATAGGGATTTCCCCGGGGCATAGTGTATTGATATCAAAGTTACATTATTATTTACCAGCTTTAACAGAATTCGAAGTATCACAACTTTTTACTTGTACTGTCAAAGTATATTATACAAGTATATTCCAGACGTAAACTATTTTTGTATGATTCACCAAACATTACACTCAGGAATAAGTAATTAAAGTATATTCCTGTGAACATTCACTAGTTATCTTGGTAATAAGATTCTGAATATAGTTTTATGGCAAAGGTAAGTTTACGCTAGAATATTCTATTTCCTAGCTATTTAATATTCATTTTACCATCGCATTTTTTTTTCTATTGTTTCACTATATATTCTTAGTTTCATTTTACCTTTTGACTTGATAATGAAGTGAAGTAGCGTCGAAACGTCGTCGACTTTTCACAGTTTTTTCTCATGTATTTCAAGAATATTCTAGCGTTTACCTTTACCATGCATAAAATTATCTTGGTAACGGTAATTTTTCCTCTCGTGACACACTGCAAAAGGAAAGTTATCGACTAAAATAGAAACTTTTGCTTTCTACAGAAGCGTAGCCTGTGTGCAGACGTTACCTATTTCCTTGCTTCAGGCGGGATATTTTTTACGGACACTCCGCTTGAATAACTTGATCTATTGATTGCAACATATGCAAGCCAAGAGTCAAGATCATATCGTAAACTAAAATCAATAATACAAGGCAAAAAGCCTGAATTGTTTTTCAGGTCGTCTTTTCAACTGCTTAAGTTGAAATATAACTGTGAAGATCTCATTCTCTTTCGTTCTTTCCGCCGCAGTTCACGTATATGAATTATTTCATATATTCATCATCGCCATAAAGGATAATGCTCGATTATTTGACCCCTCCCATTATGCTCAAAACCGCCGGCTTAAAATTGTGCCGGTAAGTTAAAGTGCCCATAACCTTTTTTTTTTTTTCTCATCTGAATCTAAACATTACCCAAGGAATTTCTGCGAAAAAATTTTGCGATTTGCAGAAAACGCGAATTTTTTATGAATGTTTCAAATCTTCAAAATCCTATTTTTGTTTGGTATACCCGTCCCGCTGTAAGAAGGCCGACGGGCTCACATTTTCCTGAATGTACGTCACAATTCCTTTGTTTTGAAGCCACGTGTTCCTTAATCTACGTCACAGTTCCTTTGTCTGATGTCACGTGTTCCTTAATCTACGTCACAGATCCTTTGTGAACCGAGAAGGACCCAGGGGAGACTAAAGCAAATGGTGATCCAAAATGGCGGCAAATTTGAAAGTTTTATAACATTCATAAACAATTCGCGTTTTCTGAAAATGGGAAAATTTTTTCGCAGAGTTTCCTTGGGTGATGTTTAGATTCAGATGAGAAAATAAAATAAAAAGGTTATAGGCACTTTAAGAACAACCATCTGTAACAGACCTGGTGAAACACTACCCGGTGAGTTATTTCGCCCTCCCTAGGCTGCTGTAATTTTGACATCTCTGGCCCTGGTAGATTCTAAAAAAGTTCCTGATGAGTTTTCATTCCTCTCTAGATGTCATGTACCTGTTGGGGTGTGCCACCCGCGGGATAAATTCCTCGAAAATGCTGAAAGTGTACTCGATTTCGGGATAAAATATATTGTGTGTTTTGTTGGTCGACCTTGTATGGTTCAATCGGAGGACTTTTTTAGGGTTGTCAATTATTCAGGGGGCCCCTTAGTAGATTTTTTTTCCTTGGCGATTTTCATCAAATTGCTGCCGAACATCCAAGTCAGTTCAACCAGGCCTGTTACTGAGGGTTGCAAATATAGAGAAATTAAGCACCACCCCTAAAACGGCAATAAATCTCCTCGAATTATTATATTTATTATATAAAGTCAGTTGAAGGGTACTTAATTATGCATGCACGTCAGAAGTCTCGTGGAATTGGGTATGATATCCCCATGGGTCTCTCCCATTGGTGTAGCGGTATTATATATGTAATTTTTCACGTTGTTATTGTATTATAGCTGTGCGTTGGTTGGTATGTAGATTATGTAATCCTGTAGAACGATTTCGCATAAGCCGATTTTTATATGCTAATGAGTAACGTTACATGCTAATGTAGAGGAGCAATAGATAATTCCGTCCGCTGAAATAAACTATTGTGTAAAATTCGAATTTGTGTAGATACCAGCGTGTAATATACGTTTGGTGCGTGTTCGAATTCGAATTTTAAACAAAAGTTTATTTCAGCGCATCTAATTCTCTATTGTTCCTCTACATTAGCATGTAATGGTATCATTAGCATATAAAAATCGGCTTATGCGAAATCGTTCTAGTATGCAGGTTACGTAATCATGTTACAAATTTGCAGTTAGGAGTTGTCATTCGACGGCATCTCCGTTTTTGATCGTTTCTCTTACGAAAATTTACTTTAGTACATTAGTTTATATGTGCTGTATTACTAATGATATTAGTAAAAACACCGTTTATGTCTGATCAATAAACGAGATGCCCCCTCCTATACCATGGTCTGGTTTTGTTACTTATACTAAGTTAGAAATTATTTTGTTGTCGTTTCACTGCAGAGTGATTAGACAACAAGATCTTATATTAACCGCTCCCTTGATGAATGTCTTTCGACGGTAAAACACCGCGGCTACAGTTCAAAGATCGCTTTCTTGGCCCAGATACTCCGATCACAGATCGCATAGCTGTCCAGAATCTCTCGGTCCGTCCAAGCCAGAACTCTGATCGGTGATCCAACTCAGTTCATGGTATACACTTCTTGTCATTAATTTAACTAATTACGGTTCCGGGTTTCTACGCAGTGATATTAACCGTTCGCGGCAGGTCAGTATATTTGTGTTTCTTTCGCTATTCTGATGGTTCTAGACCATATAGCGGCTGGCACATTCCAGTTTACGGTATAATACTCTCCAGTTCTGTTTCTTTCAGTGGCGGTGGCCCTTGATTTTTGGATTAGTTTGTTCAAGCACAGGCCGCCCAAGCTAAAGATAAGAGAACAGTGTCATGGTATAAGCGGTATTGTGTTACAACGGCTCGATTTATAAGCCAGGGTTAACTTAACTTAACTTTATTACTTCCATCACTTATGATACAATGTATATTTAACAATTACTTTTGACAAGCAAAGAAATCAAAGAAGTGATGAGAAGTCTATAGAAAAGCAGAAATGCTTGAAGTAACAGACCCATTTTAACGGCCATTGCATAACGTTAAAATGCTCAAATCGCCTCAAAACTTCCACCAGTGTAATCTCCGATCACGAATGTTCCCTCTGGTTGTTTTTTCGGCTTCCAAATGCCGTTCTAACCGTAGATAAACTTTCGTCAGTTCGACACTCACGTTTCTCGATACCCGTTGGACCTTTGAACCACACACAAAATGGCGTCACGTCGACAAAATCACCCTACGCCGGGGAGGGCAATTTTTTTTTTACGCCCACTTCAAGATGGCGGCAAGATGGCGGCGTTGAGACTTTTTCCACAAAAAAGGAAACACAGTTCATGAATTCAGTTGATTCTAACCCACAATAACCTTATTCCCTAGCACAACATAATTGAGTGGCTAGCTGCCCGAAACACTAATTTTTAAGGCAATAACGTGCTCCCGTAACATACGTCAAAACTGGCCAATACTAACCGGTTTACTACGAACGAATCATAAAAACGCTACTTAACATCAACATTTAAACCATTTTTTAACCTCAAACAGTAAAACGTTGTCTAAATTCAAATTCTAAACTGTTGATAAACCCGAAACAATATTTAGTCGCTTAAAAAAATACAAAATGTAAATGGCCGCCATCTTGAAGTGGGCGTAAAAAAAAATTTAGCCCGGGGAGGGGCATGGACGTATTGTCATCCAAAATGACACTGCAGGGCCCGGAGAGGTCAATTGTCACTTGAAATCGGACGCCATTTTGTGTGTGGTTCAAACGTCCAACGGGTATCGAGAAACGTGAGTGTCAAACTGACGAACGTTTATCTCCAGTTAGAACGGCATTTGGAAGCCGAAAAAACAACCAGAGGGAACATTCGTGATCGGAGATTACACTGGTGGAAGTTTTGAGGCGATTTGGGCATTTTAACGTTATGTAATGGCGTTAAAATGGGTCTATTACTTCAAGCATTTCTGCTTTTCTATAGACTCCTCATCACTTCTTTGATTTCTTTGCTTGTCAAAAGTAATTGTTAAATATACCTTTTACACACAGAGCTTTTACACACACACACACACACAATGTTTGGCCGGAATTCACCGGGCTTTTGGTAGACCGTCGTTTGCGAGTTTTGTTGTTAATAACGCGTTGAGTCTTGATTGACTTCGGGCCCTTGTCAAACTGTGTTAATCGCTGAGAACTCGTCGAGTCTCTGATTAGCTTCAGGCCCTTGTCAGAGTTTGTTTATCTGTTGAGAACTCGTTGCTTATCTGATCGGCTTCAAGCCCTTGTCAGAGTATGTTTATCTGTTGAGAACTCGGTTATTATCTGATTGGCTTCAGGCCCTTGTCAGAGTATGTTTATCTGTTGAGAATTCGTTGATTATCTGATTGGCTTCAGGCCCTTGTCAGAGTATGTTTATCTGTTGAGAACTCATTGTTTATCTGATTGGCTTCAGACCCTTGTCAGAGTATGTTTATCTGTTGAGAACTCGTTGATTATCTGATTGGCTTCAGGCCTTTGTCAGAGTATGTTTATCTGTTGAGAACTCGTTGTTTATCTGATTGGCTTCAGGCCCTTGTCAGAGTATGTTTATATGTCCATGTTGAGAATGCGTGATGATCTGATTGGCTTCGGGCCTCTGTCAGAGTATCAGTTCATTTGTTGAGATCGCTTCGAGTTCCTGATCGTTAGCTTTGGACTCTTGTCAGAGTATGTTTTATTTGTTGAGTTCGCGTTGAGTCTCTGTTTGGCATCGGGCGCTTGTCAGAGTATGATTACACGTATTTGTTGAGATCTAGATCGCGTTGAATCCCTGTTTGGCTTCCTGCCCTTATCAGGGTATGATTACGATCGCATTGAGTCATAGTTTGGCTCCGGGCCCTTGTCAGGGTATGATTATTTGTTGAGATCGCGTTGAGTCTCTGTTTGGTTTCGGGTCCTTGTCAGAGTATGTTTATTTTTTGAGATTGCATTGAGTCTCTGTTTGGTTTCGGACCCTTGTCAGAGTATGTTTGTTTGTTGAGAACGCGTTAAGTCTCTGATTAGCTTCGGGCCCTTGTCGGATTGTGTTTATCGTCGGACTGTGTTTATTTAGAACATTGGCTTCGAGATCTTGTCAGAATGTGTTTATTTGTTGAGAACGTGTGGAGACTCACATTGGCTTCTGGCCCTTGTCAGAGCGTATTTATTTGTTGAGAATTGCGCATTGAGTCTCTGATGGAGTGCGGATCTTGTCAGAGCCTGTCGACCTCGTGAGTTACTGGTGGTTGACGCGTCGAGTCTCCGATTGGCTTTGGGCCCTTATATTATCAGAATACCTTATTTGTATTGAGAAAATATGGTGAGACGGTTTGGCTTTGATCGGGCCCCATTTTTAGCGAAGAATAAGCTGATCGTTATGGTTGGGAAAAATTTGTTAGTTTATCGGTGTAAACTTTTCTTGGTAATTCCGCTGACCAGCGCATAATGCCTGGGAAATCACAACATTAAACAGCATTGCGGGCGCAATATTTGGTAGTTATTGGGGGTCGGCTGGGTCGGGGGTAGTAGCCATTCTCGTCCCCAGAGTCCGCGATCCTTCTGGTCAGCACCAAGGAATCTCAAACTCTGGTGGGGACAGAAATAACGAATTTTTTGATTGGCTGTTGAAACAATGAACAGTCAAAAGACAATAGAAAAGGAGTACTCTGCGCAAGCTCAGAAAATCGGTACCAGCCAGAGTTCGTGATTTCTTGGTGCTGACCAAAAGGATCGCGGACTCTGGGGACGAGAATGGGGTAGTAGCCCGATCGCACAACAAAACAAAATGGCGGATTGCTTACGATTTTTCAGGACGGTATTTCTCTGAATTTTCTCGTCTTACACATTTAAAAGATAGACCTTTTAGGAGTTCCGATGCCAACAAACGCATAAATTCTGCAATTCTTTCATTCCTTGGTTTGCGAAATCCTTCTTTCACGAATTTACATCATGTTTCTTTATCGAAGTACATCGACACATTTGGAGATGAATCAAGTGGTTTATACAACTTCATTGAAGCACCGGGAACAGGACGGTTACAGCATGGAATATTTTAGGCAAACTACATTGCCGAAAAAGAAGAAGCGTTCAACTGATCTTTGGCGTTTTCAAGGAAAACAGGGGGTCTGTCTGCGATCTGTGTTCGGTGCATGGGCCTACTGGCTCATCCAGCGACACTCTGTGTAGTTTATTACTACGCCGGAGTGTTGCTCCCCATATCTTAACCATACTATCTCTTTTCTGATTGGCCGAAAGCGTACAGAGAATTTTCGAAATCAGCGCCTTTGAAAGCATCTACGTCATCTACCTACAGATTAGCGAGAAGATCAACCTGCAGATTATACAATAATCATGTCAAGGACACTCAAGGTCACGGGTAATCATGTCATCTATTACCGCGGTGCATGATTTCCAAGGGTAATCATGTCAAGTTCGCGCGCTTTGCGTTGCTTGCCGCTAAGTAACATCGGTGGCAGAAGCATTATTCTTTTTCGTTGAATGTATAATAAAACAATTATTAGATTAGGTTTTTGTGATATCCAGAATAATTAAGGTCTCGGTAAGAGTTATCAGCCTCAGCCGATAACTCTTACCGAGACCTTGATTATTCTGGATATCACAAAACCTTCATCCAATCCGTTGTTAAAAATCAACCAGAAATATTGGAAAAAATTCTCACGTTCACAACAAACGCTAAACTACACAATTTCACATAAAAACGGCAAACGGCACCGCAAACGCTTTTGAGAAGAAACGGGATGCTTAATCTTTCTAATGATATGTGGACAGCCCTAGCTAGCCGACCGACATTATTGCCTACCTGCTACAGGAATGGGAGGACGTCCGACATGAGCACTTTCCTCAAAAGTCTGGTTTTTAACATCTTCATTAACGTAAGCCGTGACCGTGGTTTTTCGCAAGATGGCTGCTAGTGGAAAAACTAGATTCTGTGAAATTCCCAACAATTTTTTTGTCCCATCTCTGAATTTTTTATACCAGAAAAAGCAGATGATTGGGTTGATGAACGCAAAGGTCTTAGCGAACATAGCTGTAATGGCGAAAGTCACAGCTGGAAGCTTGAGAGGTTTTTCAACGGCTGAAATAAACGACACTACTGCATATGGGATCCACACGAAGAAAGCAGCTACAAACATGATCACGCCGGTCCACACTGACTTCTTTTTTGCAGCCAAACGAGCCACCGTCATCTGTGCATTTCGTCCCACGTTTTTCTGGGTCTGTTCTGCCATCATTTGCAAATCATGTGAAATTGCTGCGTAGGAAGCTATAATTACGATTACTGGGACAAACAGAAACAACACAAAAGTGCAAATGACGTAGGATATGTCCGCGGGTTGAGCAGATTTCCAGTTGATGGAGCAAACCGCTCCACTGCCTTCTGGCACATAGGACGACCAGCTGAACAAAGGCATGCATCCCCAGGTGATTACAACTCCCCACACAACCAGAATGATTGTAATCATTCCTCGTTTGCCAGTGCCAGAGGTTTTCATTGCTTGTACAATTCGTCTCCACGCCTCTACAGCAATAACAGCATGGTGTAGAATGGAGGAAAGACCCACCACAGTATGGCTGAAAGCGTACCAATTACAGCCTACGTCACCCAGAAACCAGCGCCGGGAGGTATTGGCTGCAATACCAAGTGGCATCGCTGTTACAGCTAGTAGGCAGTCAGCCACAGCCAAACTAAGGATTGGAAAGCTGGCTGAAGTGAGAAGGGAGCGTACCTTGTGGAAGGTCGCGATCACAATGCCATTGAGGACGATTGTTGCCAACATTATGATAATGTAGAAAGCGGCAATTATGTTGTAGATATAGTGATCGAAGACTTCAGTGATTTCACCATCCATGGCGGCGTCTTCAGTCAAAATCCACTTGTTCTTATAGTTTTCTCTCTTTTTTGTTTTATCCTACTTTATTTCGTATCTTTACCGCAAATTATCACATGTAGACAGCGGGGAAATCGACGAAAGCCTAGAGACAGAGCAACATTATCGTTAATCAAAGGGAAATGAACGTCGCAGTCGAATAGCGACTTGAGCAGTTTAATGCTAATTTACACGCTATGATTTGTCGGCCCGATTTGACCTGATCAGTTTGATTGAGAAAATGACTGAGTGGACGGAAAACTGTTGCAGCCCAACAGATTTGATCAATCCGGCCGATTTTCATCCTCGCACTATATAACAAGAGAAATCGGGCCGACAAATCGTAGCGTGTAGATAAGCCTTTAATAATGATAGGTGACTATTCGTGATCGTTCACAAAAACTCGTAGTCTAATTAATTGCAGACCAAAACATTTTGCCATAAAACCACTTGCTTGAGTTTCGATCATTTTATAACGTCATTGGTATATAATAACTAGACTACTCGCCCTCATTTCTTTATGCGAATAGTAGTAAACGAAGCGCAGAGACTGGATAAAGAATAGTCAAAACCTATAATTTTAGCTATTTATAATTCAAAAATATTTTCCCTTTCTAGGAAAACTCGCGCGCGATAGTTATCAGCGAATTGTAAACGACTAGAGAACCAATCAAATTCGTGGATCCGAAAATTTTGTCAAACCCAATAGGCTGCTTTAAAATATAATCTTGCATTTAGACCTTCCGCGCTATCGAAGGCGATTTTCAAAATCTACAATAACGTTCGCTATGAGTTAAATACTTGCGAATGCAAACGTAGCTTTGTATTGCAAAACAGATGACGATTATTTTCAAAGCAAAAGTTAACAAAATAGCACGTGCAACGCTTCTATTTTTAACTTCGCAGCCAGGCCGCCTTATAAGGACGACAAGGCAACAACCAATCACAACTAGGCCAATCAGAGCTAACTAGCACCAAACTCTGATTGGATCGGCGTTTTCAATAGAATAACTCGCGTAGCATTCGAGTGTCGCTTTAATTTCAACACCGAAATATAGTCAACCATATATATTGCTCGACGACTGAGTTCATCAACGTTTTTTTTTTTTTCCATCACTCAATGATTATGCTCAATAAAAAAAATTACGTCCATTTTAAGCAACGTAACCTATAATTCGCTTGCCTGATGAACATGTCGCCGGCGTTGAAAATTCAGCCGTGAACAAAGAACTGAAATATATTGGATTTGATGGACTATTCACAATCTAAATGACGACAAACAAGCAAGCACACTCTCAAATTACAACAGTAATCGAGTAATACCGATACATGTCATATTTGGGAAGACATTAATACTTCTGCTTCATTTGCCAGGTAAATTTCAAATCTATAGTTCTTTCTTTTCGTTTTATTTAAGGTATTCTTTTCTTGGTAGACCTAACTTTGTAAATCCAAGACTGTTACATTTTATTGTTGTCGTGGTAATTTCCTTTGTAATTTCCTCTTGTCCCAACATTCGATCGGATCGTTTTCAATCTTGATATTATTATCACAACGAGACTGTCTACATGGTTTAGAAAATAACGACTGCCAGGAAAATGATAATGATGGAATTCTAGCAGTAATCAATAATTTTAACAGGTTTTGTACCCATCGATCCGCGCGAAAAAATATTTAAAACATTGCAATCGTCATTAAATGATTTGCTTACCTTTAGTGGGACAAAAACCTCCATCAGCAATTAACCTTGGCAACAAAGAATATTTGAATCTGTTTTCGACAAATGAATGAAATGCTGTTTCCTTGTGTAATGGACGCTGATTGGTTCAATTTACTATTATCGTGTGTACGGTCTCTGATTGGCTACTTAGGTCGTGTGATTACGTAATTGGGTCGTGTGCCGTTTGTGGGTTGACATGTTCAACTCAGTTGCGTAATATCTTTAATATACCTAAGTTTGAAAATTAAAGAATGATATATTTATGGTTGTAGGTTACTAATGCGAGCTTTATTTAGTTGGTAACTCTCGCTAAACTCCAAGTGCGAGAGTTAAGTTGCAAGGACGTATATATGCAAAATAGATCGAACCATCACTTGTCACGTGAAGTTCCACGTGAATGAATTTAATGGACGCTGATCGGTTCAATGTAATATTAGCACGTGCACCGTCTCTGATGATGTAACTGACTGTGTCCACTTTTAATTAATTCACATTCTTTCGTGTACGCAGCTTTCCCTCGGCTTCTGATTGGATAGTCTGCGCGCACGAAACAATCTGAATAGCCCCTGTATTGTTATTCAAATATCAAACTTTATTTTTTCTGAGAGCGCGAGCGGGCGGAACTCTCGAATCCTGCAATCGGTCAAAATATCAAATGACTTTGCCGCCAGGCATGCGCTGCCCAAGCGAAAACGTTTTAATTTCAGCAACGTGTGAAGGTCGATGCGAAGAAGCTTTTACTGAATGTTCACATTATATTGCTCTCTTACCGTTGTCAAGTGAATGGAGAACTACGCATTGGAATTAAAGAGCTTGCATTTCTTCAAAAAGGCAAGAATTAGATTAGCATGGAAATGAAATTGTAGAAAACTGAGGAAACAGTTTTGCTCGGAAAATGCTTTCATGATACTACGCAAGAGTATGGAAGATTTTTCTAAAATTTTGCCGGTTGCGCCGGACTTTGAATGGTTTTTATGCTAAATTTGAAAAAGCTTCTCATTTCAGCTGCTTTCAGCGGTGAAATTCCGTTTGAGTCTCCATCGTCTGTTCTTCACATCTACCTTTCTGTAATTCTGGTGTAAAATTAATCGTCTGAGTTTCTTGTTATTTGGATTAAGTTTTATTTCTTCGGTAGCGACCTTGCGATCAGCAAAACGGAATACTCGTATACGCGCGCGCGTGAAAAACAGATTTTGCAAAACAAGATTTCTAGCATTACTAAGCCAAGTAGTACAAAAATAAATACGTTATTTGCCGGCCTTGGTCGGTCCGTATTGAGAAAAACTGTGCCCTCGGTCTTGAGTACGGCCCTCGGCCTGCGGCCTCGGGCCGTACTCAAGACCTCTGGCACAGCTTTTCTCAATACGGAGCTCCCGGCCGGCAAATGACATATGTATTGTTATGCAAATATCATGGGCCAACCGTGAAAAGGACTATCAATTAAAAGTGGTCACACTTTTGAGTTCCTTGCTGTAAGAAGATTCTCCCAAACTATCTCGAGTGTTTGCATCATTGATCGTTAAAGGAATTCTCCCAAGTTTTTTGTGTAACTAGTTCAACTGCATCAGTTGTGGACTGAAAAGATCTTTGCTGACAAAGACGGAACTTTTTAGCTCTTTATTTTTTTCCGTAATTTGAATAAAGTCATCATCTGCTTGAAGAAATTTTTTCTGTTTCAAAACGTTAAGAATATATTGATTTGCAGTTTTGACAGCGAATAAACGTCAGTCAGAGATCACAAAGATGTCAGGCCATGTGCAGCTTGAGAAAACTAAAACAGGTAACATAAGGTTCAGTTCAGGAACATTTGAATACAGCTGTTTTGAAAAAAGCGCACGCGATCGACAATCCCGAAAGGTAATCTGGGATATGATCAGCAAGGTATGTTCCTGACACTGTAGCTGCCAAACCTACTTTTGTTGCTTTCTTTTAGCACTCGCAAACATACGTTCATGGCGTCTCGTGCCATTTTCTCAGATTTCCCTGAAATGCTGAAGTCAAGGAACCGTGAACTTAAAGCTACCCACAATACCTTTCGGGATTGTCGCGTGCGCTTTTTTCCGACAACCTTTTTCGAAACAGCTGTATGCCTGTTCCGTAAATGACGACCTTATGTGCGGTCACGCACGATTTGGATTAAGGAGGAGGAGGTTCCGTAAACGAAAATACATCAATTTAACGCCACTATTGAATTGAAATCATAAGGCTTAGGATCATCAGAGCTGATTCCTGTGATGCTCGTCACTTCAAAATTCCGCTCTCCACCCACACTATTGTGGCTATTGAATAAACGAATTGGAAAGCATAATTATCCCGCATCTGGTTCAGGACAGAAAGCGGGGGGGAGCGGAGGGGGGGGGGGGCGATGGGAAGGGGTCTAAACTTCCCGTTTCCCGTACGTTGTACTGTCTCCCGGTTCCCGCGACTTCTGTTGTGGTTCCCGCTTCGCGTGCTTTTTCTATTGCAAAATATTACACAATACAGAAAAATTGTTTCCTATTGCTAAGAGTTTCTGCCACCTTGGAAATCCCACTAGCCGCCCCCTCTTCTCCCACCTCCCGTACTTCCCGCCCCCTTTATGTTTCCCGGGTTTCCGCCCCCATGTTCCTCACCACAGTGACCTTTACAGACAATGTCTCCATTATATTGTATACCGATTAACGTAGGTTTGTCCTCTTTTTCTTGCGATTCTTGTTTATTTGTTTGATCATAGGATTATGTTGAATGTTCCACACGGTAAAATGCTTTCCACCCTTGGAGACAGAGCATTCGTGTCAGCCGCGCCCAAACTTTGGACCCGGGGGGTACTCCCTTATATAAGCTATATAGGTATGTGCCGCCCCAAAGGGTATGGTTTTTGAGCCGTTTTGGTCTGAAATAGGGTATAGATTTTGACCATTTTGGTCTGAAATAGGGTATGTTTTGTGCACTCTGGTCTGGAATTTGGTTTGGCTTTTAGACGAAACTGTTTTTTTCTATTAACATTTGGGAATTTGAAGCCCTTTTAAAATGTTTGCGCAAATGGAACCCATTCCTGGGTAGCTGAAGTTATGCCGATAAGACACGTGTACTAATTTTATGGGTCTGAAATAGGGTATCGATTTTTGGGTCAGGTCTGAAATAGGGTATGGAAAATGACATATTTTAGTCTGAAATAGGGTAAGGGTTTCAAGAAGCGGGCCGCACACCCCCACCAACAAATTCAGGGACTTTAGAACTGTCTGCCAAGCGAAATAAGCCATCTTGAATCTTTAACAGTTTTTTAACGTACTATTAAGACAACTTTTTAGACGTGCTTTTAACTTGTATTTCTATATTTTAGTTTTTATTTCTGATATTTATCGACCACAATGTTCGTCAGTAAAATTATCATTTTTAATTTTTATCTCAGTTTTATAAATGAAAAGCGCATTTGATCATTCAGTTCAGTATGAAATTTGCGCTATATAAATTTTAAATATTTTTATTATTATTGTTTGTTTTATTGATTATTTTGTTTATGGCAGTCCCTCGACCAACTCTTCTAGATGTTTTTATATCTGAACTTGAATCCAGATGTCAAGGAACTGGACTATCGCTGTTTCTTGAACTGGAAACGACAGCAATGAAATTATTGCAGCTAATTACAGAATATTTATGAAGGCGGGAGGCTCAGCTGTTCTACGATTTAGCGTGCTTGGCGGTTTCCGTGTCGACGTACGATGTTTCGTAGTATCTCCATGACAGTGTGGCGAATGTGTCGCATCTTCCAGCAATAAACAACAGGGTTCAAAGATGAATTAAGAAATATCAGAGTCAGTGAGTAGACCGACAAAATCTTCAAAGTGATACTCCGTCCGTGGATTGCATGAGCAGCTAAAAGGATCGAGCGAGGCAAGTAACAAACCAAAAACACGAGATATACGAAGAATACACCAACAGCAGATTTTCTAAGGCTGGCAAAATGTGCCATGTCTCCATTCTGTGCCACTTGTTGTACTTGTTGCATTTGAAGGGCTTGGATATCATCTTTGTGGCGTCGCACAATTAAATAAATCCTACAATAGACTATTGTTGTAACAAGGATACAAACAACTACGATAGTGGACAAAATTACGAAAGCAACTTCAGTTGGAAGCCAAAACATAGTTATTGAAATAAATGCGCTTAACAGCCATATTGAGATCACCACTGCAACAACACGCTTGTGAGTCACAAGTTCCTGGTATCTGAGATGAAGATGAATTGCCAAGAATCTGTCGACACTTATGGCCACGACACCAAAGAATGAAGCGAAAGAAACCAATCTTATAACCAGGAAGAGAGCGTTGTAGGAGATGCAGTTGGGAATGTTTTGTTGTAACCACTGGACCAGAAGTGTGATGTGAAGTGGTTGGACCAGTAAACCAACACCAACATCAGAAACAGCAAGACTCAGGAGCAATGCTCTCTCCTCCGCAGAGGCTCATACTGTATATGGGAGAATCAGCTGAACGAAGTGAGTGCAGGCGCGAGAAACCCGGAGAGAGCGACGGCGGGAGCCTCTGCCAGATACCACACCCAATATGGCCGCCATCCGGGGGAGGCAACTTTTTATCAGTGTTCCTCACCGGGGGTACGGTGGTGTATGTATAACTGCCGTATGTCAGTAAAATGGCGGCTGCATCAGAATCTGTTCGGAGGTTTATACGCGATGTACAAGTAGAGAACTAAAACTTTAGATGCATGGAAATCTGAATATGTTTTGTTGTGTTCTGATGGGTTGATCTACAGAATTCAACATTCTCGAGACCCGCCATGTGGCGATCAAGAAATTCAGGAAGCAAAGGATTCCCCGGCGACTGAAACTCTCAACAACCTATTAATTCTGTCCCAAAAGAAAAGAGAACAAGTAAGCTTAGTTTTCCGGCTATGAAATGTGTTTATTAATCTCTACGTGTTTAAAACATCGAGTGCAAAACTTGCGATTCAAACCAAAAGCTGTAAGCTTATTAAGTTAAACTAAACGCTAAAATTAAACGAAATACAACCAGCAGGAATTTAAGGTACCTGCCCAGGCAAAAACTTTGAATTTTCAAAAGCGCTCATAATTTGTATACATGAAGTAAATTACACCTAATTTCTCAAAATGCATTTATTTGCATGATATTCCTACGCTAAGTTGAATAAAATCACTTCAAAAGTTGCAATATTTACCGGAAATGGAGCTGTGCATTTCACTTCCGTTACTAAGAAAAGTGTCCGTAGGTGGCGAAGTCCATCATGACCCATCATGGAAGCTTTAGCAGTCCCGGCAAAACGAAGGCAATTAAGAGAAACACGTAGAATAGAACAGTTCATGGACGCATTCTACAATAAAATTTCTGTGTAAGAATGACCAAAATAGAAAGGGCGAACTTTGCATCTTGCAATAATTGACAGCGCGGCGCAGCATGACAAAAATCGCAAGAGAACATACAACGACATCCTTCACGGCTGCGGTCAAAATATTCTGATCATTTGCCCACAAGAGTCAAATTAGTTAGGCTAAACCTATCTGACAATAGAACTGAGCAAAAGCAAGCTTTTATGTGCCATTGAGTAGATGCAATAAAGCGTAAAAACCGACTAAACACTAACTAAACAGACATCTACAAAGGGATCAAATTCAACTTCAAACCAAAAGCCATGTGAGCTCCTACAGAGACGACTCTCCTTTAAAAAATCCAACGTTTACCAGGCTTTTCTGAACATCAAACCCTCTAAATAATGAAAAACTAGAAGATGTTAGAGCAAAACAATAGATGTCTAAAACATGTGTGTGCATTTTCAACTCCAACGTGCTACCAGATTTAGTGCATGCTGTGAATGGATGAAAGCTGATCCACCTAGCAACCGATAAACAAACCAAGACCTTGAGGGGATGGGTAGGGGTAAACCTGGTCAAAAACAAGTCCACAGACCAGATGACCAGCGGAAATCAGTTCAAGATGGCGGCACGAAGCATGTTGACGATTGTTTTGATGAATTTGCTTGGATTTCTAAAGTCAGAAGCGTTTAATTGAAGTTATAAGACACTCCTAACGGACCTGCAATTACTAAATTTCATTTTTCAAGACAACCATAGGTGCTTTTACTATGAAACTTGGCAGGCTCCTTCGGAAGGAACTATCGGACAAACGTCAGTTTAGGTGAGCAGGGAAAGGCAAATGATGCCATGTTCTGAGTGCACAAAGTTCGTTTTCAGACACCTCGCAATAACTTCGGAGTTTTAAACATTTCAGTGAAACCCAAACTGGCGATTGTTCCTTTTATTTGTATTTAAACATTCCTGTTTTTATTTTTTGGTTTCATTCAATGGTTTGAGCAAAAAACGAAAAGTTTGTCTCAGACATGGGTTAATATTTAATCCAGGTACCTCCCTAGGGGGTCAGATACACACAAAGCAGGTGAATTTTCAAATTTTATATTTGTGGGTGATTCATTCTATGAAGAATCTGGATTATTAGGATACACATTGTAGCTAAATTGTGACGACAAAAATGACCCAAAATTGCCTGGGCAGGTACCTTAAGACCAAAAACACGAAATACAAGAAGAACATTTACCGTCAAGAGACATCTCTTGGAGCGAAAAGTCAAGCTCTTCCGCCATTGTTTCCAAAGAATAACACACTTGCAAGACCACCCCCCACGGGTTTCAGGAGGGTCTTCGCGATCAATTCGGAGACCAACATTTTGGCTTTTTTTTAGTAAATATGAAACCTCGTCTTAAAAATTACGATCGCTAACTGTAGCAACATACCTAGCGCTGATTTTTGCCAAGTTTCAAGCTGTCAAATTTAGCGAGGGCTGAGAAATCGTCCAATGTACAAGAAAACGACAAAGATGTACAAGAAAACGACACAAATCTGGCAGAGGCTCGCCGCTTCGTTGATCCGCTAGTTACTTGCGCCTGCACACACCACGTTCAGCGGATTTCTCCTAAAACCCCATTGAGCCTCTGCGGAGGAGAGAGGGAGCAATGTTTTCAAAGGTTTTGGCAACGACGAAGTTTTTCGTATGGCGTGGATTGTTACAATGTTCAACATGATGGCGGTATAGGATAGAAAACTGTTGAAGACACAATTAGCGATGTAGCTTGAATAAAATTCTTGAACTTCGGTCTTTAAGGGGAGATGCTGCAGTACGTTACAAGATAACTTCGCCATGATATCGACTCAGGTTTTCTCAGTAAGGACATTCAAGCCGTGACTCTCGCTACGTAGAATGATTTTTCACGAATATACAGTTTTTCCTTTATCTGTGTCGGGACAGGTGAATCAAATTTTTCCCGGTTAAAACCGATTTCTTTTGCTCTTTTACTGCATTCAGTGGCAGGCTAGCGAATAAGCTGCGGGCAGTAAAATATTCTAGGGGTGGTCACTATTTCCGTATTTTTAGCTCAATTTTTCCGCATTTACGGACTTCAAATTGTTTTTTTTAGTTGCCGACAAAGACTAGCCTGCTAGACTAGCCTAATATTAGCCTGCGAGCAAGCTCTCTTGGATTTTTTTTTTTCTCCCCCTACCCCACCCCCACCCTCCAAAAAGCCCCAAGAGAGCTTGCTCATAGGCTAGAACAATATAGGCCGTTCGCTTTAGTCATAATATGAATAAATAAAGTGGTCGCTACATGACAAATTATTTAGAAAATAATTTGTTTATTGGCTGTTATAACTAAAACAGCGATTATAGTGCGACTACTCCAACCAAGGCCACCCAAGCAAATACTTTGCAAATTGACCAATAGCGTTTGCCGGAGTGTTAAAACAATAAAAAGGGTCATAAATTTATTGCTGGAATTGTAGTGTGCAGTTTGCGTAGATCCATAATTTGTGGGGGAAATATTGTTAACATCCAAGGTTCATTCGCTAACTTGCACATAATTTTCGGCACAGAATTTACAGTCGCACTGTAAATGTTATTCAGTGTCCCAAAATAGTGTATTATTCCGCCTTGGTTATTGTCATTAATGAGGTATGGAAGCGCAACTCCTCCCTTCACCATACCGCCCCAACGAGTAGTTAGACCACTTTCACATCCTTGCTGTATTCTTCCTTGTTCCCTCTCCAAACCTTATCCTTTATTTCTCTTAAGCCGGTTATATAAAACACTCTAAACTAACTTGAAAGTGTTAAAGGCTCTGCACTTTTGAACTTTTGAACGCTTCCGTTCCTCGATATACAACTCTTTAACAAATCTACACATGTTGAGACAAAGGTGTACGTGAAACACACCAATACTGGCCTCTTGTTACATTATAAGAGTCATGTCGATGATCGATATAAACGCAGTTTGTTAAAGACTATGCTTGATCGCGCATTCCGGCTTTAATTTCTTCCTAACTGGTCCTTTTTCTCAGAAGAATGCGATCGCTTGAAATTACTGTTTTCTCGACTTGAATACCCGCACAAATTAATTAACTCTACCATCACTCCCTTTGTTGCCTTGAAAGCATTAGATCAACCTGCTCTTTTACCGTTTGTTGCTGATAGATCAGATCCCGTTCGCGTTGTTCTTCCCTTCAAAGAACAAGTCTCAGCTAACATTCTTCGCGATCAACTCAAAGATTTGAGCCAGAAGATTCATGTTACTATTCAACCCGTATTTGTCAGCCACAAGATCGAACAGGATCTTAAGTTGCGTGAAGCTGAGTAAAACATTCTGAACCAACAGTGTCTTGTTTACAAATTTGAATGTGACCTGTGTGATGGGGGTTATGTTGGATTCACAAGCCGGCATTTGCATCAACGTGTCGAGGAACATAAATATTCTTCTTCCTCCATTGGAAAGCATTTTCGTGACATGCATTGTTTGATTCCTAAAGATCTCAGCAATAATTTCAGCGTGTTGAAAAAGTGTAAAACCAAGTTTGACTGCCTCGTTACTGAAATGTTTTTTATTAAGGAACTGAGACCTAGTCTTAATGTACAGTCTGACTCAATTCGTGCTAAGGTTTTTGTTTAATTTAAATAATTGTTTGCATGCTTTGTCCCTTTTATTGTCTTTTTGCACATTTTATACATTTTTATACATTTTTGGCTAACATTTTTTAGAGTTCTTACGTCATTGTTTATACCTGTATATATATATATGCTAATTATTTATTCTAACCTTGAACTTGATAATGACCGTCGAAGCGCGGTCGAATCGTCGTTCGCTTTTACCCGTATTTTTTATTCTTAATTACTTTTGAACTGAGAATTTATTCCAGAAATGCTGTGACAAAACCTGTCAATTCATTGGCTGCCTTATAGTGTTTACCAGTGTCCGTATCTATATCCGCTAACTTTGCCGCTGGACCAGCTGGATTCAGAACCTGTTTCAACTTGATATAATAAAGACCATCTGGCTAGATTTCCAGCCGACATGATGCATTAAATCATTAAGGCAGACATCTGCAAGTGCCATTGAAATGGCGCCACCACCTCGAAAACCGTGTAGAGCGAAACGCTTGCTCGATAGACTCCCCTGCAACTGAGTCGTATGTTTCACCCTGAAGGTACCCAATTAAATAGTGATTCACAAAATCATGTACGCCCACTTTGCTTTAAATCCAATTAATCAAAATCTTCTGCCAAGCGGACGGGTCTTTGTGAACCCCACAAGCTACAAAATGATTGGGATCTAGAAATCGCAACTGAGATAAATCAGGCGTCTCTTTGGAAACTAGAATGTCCTCTATAGTGGGAATCCCTGTAACTCTCTCCTGAACGAGGACCCCATCCATAGTAGTCCAAAATGCATTCTCATTGGGAGGCTGACAACAGGATAATTTATGATTAAATTCCTCATGTATCTTTTCCCAGGCAGGAATTTCAAATCCCTCATAGATTCTTCTCCGCTTCACTTTGGCGGATCTTCGAAACAAAACACTTTTTGGAAACTTAAAACCCAAACGTACTATCCCTCCCTAGCCTGCGTCGCAGACAGTCTGACACGTCCGGCTGCACCGCAGGCTATCCCTCCCAAGAGAGTATAACTAACAAAGATGGGGTCCCCGATCAGGAAAGAGTAACTTCCCACGCTCCGAACGGAACGTCCACAGGCCGCCCAGCAATAAGGCTAGCCCATGGGAGTTACTCGCCCTCATCGAAGATAAAAATACTAAATTATATTGTGCTATTACCCATATGCCTACGAAATAATTAAGAGATGCACCATAAATACCTAAATAATAGTAACAAACGAGATCAACTGAACGGTGCACATGAAAATGTTTCTTATATTGTTTATACCTTTTTCTTATTTTTATTATTATTATTACTACACGCAAATGATTCAACTGAACTCAGTATCACTGAATTCTAATCTGTCCGATCACATTGGTGACCCCCTGAACCATCTCCCTCTCTTTGCTAGCGGTGGCTTTCCACCATCCCTCCAGCGCACTTGGCAATTCCCCTGGTAATGACCATAACCCTTACAATAGTAGCAGTGAACACCGCCTAGAGGACTACCCCGATCGCGACCTTGGAACGAGGGTGTGGCCGAATGGGGTGGCATTCTTAGGGCCTTATCGACCTTTGTCATAGCATCAAGCACTTTCTCTTGGTCTTTGTCTCCAAGTAGAACCAAAACATATCTTTAAAATTGCTCATCTGAACAAGTCGTCTTCTCACCTATAGCTTGGAGCACTGTAGAGTAGCGTTATCATTTTCTCATGCTTCGTCGATCACGGGCCAGTGTTATCATTTTTCCCCACGCTGCCTCGATCACGGGCCAGCGTTGACACATTTCTCATACTGCCTCGATCACGGGCCAATGTTACCATTTTTCCTCATGCTGCCTCGATCACGGGCCAGCGTTGACACATTTCTCACACTGCCTCGATCACGGGCCAGTGTTATCATTTTTTACATGCTGCCTCGATCACGGGCCAGCGTTGACACATTCCTCATACTACCTCGATCACGGGCCAGTGTTGCCATTTTTCCTCATGCTGCCTCGATCACGAGCCAGCGTTGACACATTTCTCGCACTGCCTCGATCACGGGCCAGTGTTATCATTTTTCCTCATACTGCCTCGATCACGGGCCAGTCTCGGTTACAAACACGGTCATTACACAATAACAATACAGTGCTTTAACGGCCGCGTACGGGAAATATTGAACTGTGTGTTCTATCCAGCGAAAACATACGGTATTAACCACGAGTTGTAACATAAACAAACTGGTAAAAAATTTAGGAAACTAGTAATGTAAAGCAAAATGAATCCGGTAATACTATAGAGAGACCAACGTGGCAATAGATTAATTACTTTGCGAACCTGCAACTAGAGTAAAATTCACCGAAATGTAAATACCTCAACAACGTGTCCTATCCAGCTAAACCATACAGTATACTGAATTCAATCCAAAAGCAAAAGCGGCATAGGACCCAGCCGTAGCAAACTGGCAACCGAACAACTAGTGTTAACTTCACAAACTTGCGACTGAAGAGTCAAAAAATATAAATACCACAGCGACTTGTCCATCCGCTACCGGAGTATTCGGTGCCGGTGCTTGAGCTCCAACGTCCACTCCCTGTACCGCTTCAAGAATAGCTGCAGGAGCTGCAATAGGGACTTGCTCTTTCATAGGTGTTCCGTTCAAGCCGGGGTTGAAAGCAGTACAACGACGCCAAGTTCCCTCTTCGTCGGTTTGAATTACTAACCACGAGTTGTGAGCGTCCTTTTGCCTTTATACTCCCCGGCAACCAATGAGCAGCGGGTCCTATTGCAACACACTTCTTTGCACGTGCTGAGGGTCATTAATGAACTAATCTCGGCGGAATATACATATTCACATGACTGTGCATAGTTAGCTAAAGCTAAACCTGCTGCATGCAGCCAGGTGCTTTCAGTGGCAGGGGCGTAGCTACCATATACGCACGTACGCACGGGCGTACAGCTGAAATCTGAGAAAAATATATTTCAAGAGAGGATATATATTTATATTGCCTGGAGGCGTTTTTATCATAAATTGGCGGATTTGATATATTTTTTCACATCATAGTGTACGACTTTATGTTAAATGTGAATGTCAAAAACGCGTCACGTACCCCTCCCTCAGTGTCAGCCCCACCAGTCCTTATTTATTGTTTAACTGTGAACAATAAAAAGGGTCATAAATTTATTGCTGGAATTGTAGTGTGCAGTTTGCGTAGATCCATAATTTGTGGGGGAAATATTGTTAACATCCAAGGTTCATTCGCTAACTTGCACATAATTTTCGGCACAGAATTTACAGTCGCACTGTAAATGTTATTCAGTGTCCCAAAATAGTTAGCTAAAGCTAAACCTGCTGCATGTAGCCAGGTGCTTTCAGTGGCAGGGGCGTAGCTACCATATACGCACGTACGCACGGGCGTACAGCTGAAACCTGAGAAAAATATATTTCAAGAGAGGATATATATTTATATTGCCTGGAGGCGTTTTTTATCATAAATTGGCGGATTTGATATATTTTTTCACATCATAGTGTACGACTTTATGTTAAATGTGAATGTCAAAAACGCGTCACGTACCCCTCCGTCAGCGTCAGCCCCACCAGTCCTTAGTTATTGTGTGAAGGAGAGGTTACCACACCGTACGTTAACGTATCCTGTCTCAACATTCACTGTTGAACGTAGCTTTAGTAGTATGAAGAGACTGAAAACTCCTCTTCGTAGTACCATGAGTGACGAGAGATTGAGCTCCCTTGCAATTCTGCACATCCATAAGCACAAGGACATTGACATTGACGGTGTAACAACAGAGTTTGTCCGTCTGAAGGGTAGACGTATCGCCCTTTGCTTGTGAACTATCTGATGACTTCATGCATGTCAACACTGAATGGCGTCACCATTTTGCTTTTTTGTAATACTTTAGGACCTTTAGCCTTACCGAAAATAAACAACAAATTATTGCATTTTACTACGTATTTATTGAAAATGTCCCGTGGAAAACGCAGGAAATGGCATTTTCGAGACCCTAAATTTCAAAATTTTCTGGGGGGGGGGCATGCCCCCAGATCCCCCTAGAGGCTAGCGACTTCAAAATAGTCTCTTCGTGCATACATCTTCAAAATTGCACGCTCAGTACGCCCCTGAGTGGCAACCATTTTTATGATTCACAAGGACCGTGACGTCATAGCCTGGCAGGGTTCCGCGAAGGTCCTACGATACTGGTATAATTGTAGCTACGTATATACTAAGTCTATTCGTCGCATTCAATTGGTGCAGTCGGGTCGCAAAAGTTATATAGCTACAGCCAATTTCAAAATAGTAAACTGAGACCCTCTTCCCAAAATTACATTTTTATTAATAAAAAAAACAAGACGTCATTGAAAGAATTTGGACAACAACGAACAATGAATTTTTCCGAGTATTTTAGCGAACAAATTTCCGGGAATTTTTGACAACGAACACCTCAAGTGCCATAGCATAGCCTTTTTCAATTATAGTGCTCCTGGCAATTTCTATACCGACGTACAATGTTTCGTAGTATGTCCATGACACTGTGGCGAATGTGTCGGAACTCACTTTTTTTAATCCGCTAGGCTGGCAACAAGCCAAGAACACGAGATATGCAAACAATACACCGACAGCAGATTTTTTGAGGCTGGCAAAATTTGCCATGTCAGCATTCTGTGCCACTTGTAAGATTGAATGGCTTGCATTTGGTTCTTGTGGCGTCGCGCAACTTAATTAATCCTACAATAGACTATTGTTGTAACAAGGATACAAACAACTATAATAGTGACCACAACTACGACACAAATTTCAGTTCGAAGCCAAAACAAAATTATTGAAAGAAATACACTTAACAGCCATAAGGAGCAAAGTTTTTAAAGGTTTTGGCAACGACTGACGAAGTTTTTCGTATGGCGTGGATTGTTACAATGTTCAACATGATGGCGGTATAGGATAGAAAACTGTTGAAGACGCAATTAGCGATGTAGCTCAGGTGATATTTTGCAGTGCGTCACAAGATAACCTCGCCATGATGTCGAGTCTCGTTTTTCGAAGACACCATGCAAATCTTGCTCTGCAGAAATTTTCACGAATACAGTAGTTTTCTTTCTCTGCGTCGAGACAGCTGATTCAGGTTCACTCAGTGGTCATCGGCAAGTAAAGGCAGTACAATTTTCCATGAGTTGTTCCTTCCGTATTTGATAGCTCAACTGCATTTCGTAGTGCGGACTGAAAAATGATTTTTGAAGACAAAGACAGAACTATGTAGTCTTTCATTTAGTCATAATATGAATGAATAAAGTGGTTGCTACCTGACAAATTATTTCTTTATTAGAAAATAATTTGTTTATTGGCTGTTTAACTAAAACACCGATTAAACGTCACTCAGTGAGCCCAAAAATGTCATAGGCTTAAAAGCTCTTATAAACAAGTCAGGTGCAACCAGGTGCTTTCAGTGGCAGCCATTTTGATGATTCACTAGGTCACGTGACAGGGTTCAGCGAGGGACCTATGATACCGGTATAATGGTAGCTACGTATTTACTATATTCAAGCAAGCCTCTTAAATTTGGACATTTTAAATTTCTGCGAAAGCCGATCCGCTTTAAACCGGCTACGCTACTGCACTGAACCGAATGAACATAATTATTATATATTTAAAATATATAATATCAAGAGAGGACAGATCATCTTCTCTTTGTAATATATGATAATCGATTTTATAAATACACCTGCAAACATATTGTGAATAAAGGCTATCTTCATCACCAGGCCCCTAGCAGTAGCTATGGCAAATGTCGTCGGACCCATTTCTAACCCGTTTAATCTGAAAAAAAAGTGATCAGTCAGTGGTCATCGGCTATAAAATATTACAGGGTTCGTTTCATTCCGTATTGTATAGTTCAACTGCATCAGTTGTGGACTGAAAATATATTTGCTGACAAAGACGGAACTTTTTAGCTTTTTATTTTTTCCGTAATTTGAATAAAGTCATCATCTGCTTGAAGAAATATTTTTTGTTTCAAAAGTTAAGAATACATTTATTTGTTGTTTTGACAGCGAACAAACGTCAGTCAGAGATCACAAAGATGTCAAGCCATGTGCAGCTTGAGAAAACCTAAACAGGTAACATAAGGTTCAGTTCAGGAACATTTGAATATGCCTGTTCCGTAAATGACGACCTCATGTGCGGTTACGCACGGTTTGGATTAAGGAGGAGGAGGTTCCGTAAACGTAAATACATCGGCCAGTCAATTTAACGCCACTATTGAATTGAAATCATAAGCCACTTAGGATCATCAGAGCTGATGCTCGTCACTTCCGCTCTCCACCCACACTATTGTGGCTATTGGATAAACGAATTGGAAAGCATAATTATCCCGCATCTGGTTCAGGACAGAAAGCGGGGGGGGAGGGGGGGAGGGGGGGAAGGGGGGGAGTGGGAAGGGGTCTAAACTTCCCGTTTTCCGTACACTGTACTTCCGGTTCCCGCCACTTCTGTTGTGGTTCCCGCTTCGCGTGCTGTTTCTATTGAAAAATATTACGCAATACAGAAAAATTGTTTCCTAGTACGCTTGAATTATGAATGTACACTCGCTGATGCACAAAATGGCTCCTGAACAACATGAAAAAGACATCAATTCATTCTCCTGAGGTGGAAACAAACCAGAATCATTGACTTTGAGCTATTTTTCCAAGAACACCGTAAAACTTGAAAACGACGACCCGACTCTTTCAAGTTTCATTCCACTGACTTCCTTCCTACCCGTCTTTAGTCAAATAAATTGCTTAGCAGTTTTTTTGTACTAGTATAGTAACTTTTAGCAAGACCAGGTCACTATCAGTGGATTTAACATCAAAGCTCTTATGTGCAAACTCGTGAATGTATTGCCAACAAAAATGAAGAATTTTAAATTGTTGTTTGTTTTCCCTGGGTTTTTAGATTGCTAAGTGCAAGTACAAGTGCTAGTGCATAATATACGGTGGAATCCGGTTAATGCAGACACCAAAGGGACATGAAAAAGTGTCCGTATTATCCGGGTGTCCGCATTAAGCGGGCTGATATAAGTGAAAATATGTGTCGTCGGGACAAACAAAACTGTCCGTAATAAGCGGGTGTCCGTATTAAGGCGGGGGTCCACCTGAATGCCATTTTTCCGCCACTTAACATGGGTTTAATGGAAATATCTCGTTCACGTTTCAAGCAATCCAAAAACTCTATGCTAATCTCATTAATCTATGTTATGGGATGTTTTGTAAATTTTTGGGTGATTTTTGGGTATTTTGGGGAGGAAATAGTTTTTCTCAAAGGAGTTGTAAAATTTAGGGAAATAAGAAATATTGAAGATTTAATGTAGTTTTCAAATTAGAATTTGAAGTTAAAAATTAGTAGATTGACCTAGAGTGCTTTTAGTACCATCACAAACTCTGATTACGATAACTCATCACTCACACTCACCCATGTGCCCAAAATGGCACATGGGGTATCCGTAAGGGTCCTCAGCTGTTTCGAGGGTGAGGACACGTTCCTTCGCCATTGTCCTTTGCCAGGTCACCCTAGGCCTGCCTCTTCTACGCCTCCCTTCGGGTATGCAGCTCTTGGCAGAGAGTCCGTAGGACATGTCCCAGCCATCTCCACCTTCTCTTTCGCATGACAACGATTACAGGATGTCAGCAGGCCTTTGTTGCTGATCCTGTTTGGCTAAAAGATGCTCTTGATGCGTCGAAGCACGACAGAAATCCTACTATGAGTTCATGCGTTTATCAGCTCCAAGCTAGATAACTGTAATGCGCTACTGTATGGCCTTCCAAAATATCAGCTAAATAGGTTACAACTTATACAGAATACTGCAGTTCGAATTCACACGAATCTACAGCCTTCGTTTATTCAGATCAGAGTTCTGGGGCGTCGGGTTGGATTCCATCGCACCAAACTGTCGCTTACGAAATGGACAAAACGAGGACAGACATCGCTAGTTGTAGCTGGACATGATCCTCCGTTGGATATAACTGTCTTCATGGATATTTCGTTGAACCCTGGGCCGGTTTTGGCTACGAATTCTCAAAATGGAAGCCGTTCATCACTTCAAGGCTATAATTTGCAAAATTTGCATAGCCCCAAACCGGCTAAATCAACACTTTCATTCATTCGTGATTCGCCTTCACACCCCATTACTTCACTAGTTTCGATGCGGGCTCACAATAACTTTGGTCCTAGATTCGAGGCTGTGGAATCTCGCACTTTAATTGATGTGCCTATTACGAACTCTCAACATTCTGCGGGCTGCACGAACTCAATCAAATTCTGCAATCTTAATACAAGATCTATCAAGAGTAAATCTGCGGATTTTGTGTGTTATGTCAAATCGTGCTCTGCGGATATTTTTGCCATCACTGAGACTTGGTTAACTGACAAGGACTGTGCACACAGAGCCGAGGTGACCCCACCCGGTTATAAGTTGTATGATCATCCAAGAACGGGACGCATTGGAGGTGGGACCGCGTTGATGTGTCGTGAAAGCATAACTGTTACCAAGATTGCAGTCGGCGAGAAAAGATCCTTTGAGTTCTCAGAGTGGATTATTCTTGGACAGGGTTCCCGCAAGATACGTATTGTTATTGTGTATCGCCTGCAATATTCTCCCAATCATCCTGTGACTACTGGTGTGTTTTTTGATGAGTTTTCTGATTATTTGGAGTCCATAATCCTCTCATCTGAGCCCCTCATAATAACTGGCGACTTCAACATCCATGTCAACGTCGTTGGGGACCCCCACAAATTGAAACTCCTCGAGTTACTGGAGACAATGGGTTTACAACAGCATGTAATAACACCAACTCATGAGTCAGGCAACACATTGGACCTTATAATAACACGACAATGCGAAGACTTGGTCAAGGAAACTCCACAATCGGACTATCACATTTCCGATCATTGGTCTGTCATATGCCGATTAAACCTTGACAAGCCCAGAATAACCAAGAAAACTGTGACCTTCAGGAGGTTAAAAGGCGTCGATCTGCGTGCACTGTCTGATGAAATTTCGTCATCGGATTTATGTACAAATACCCCGGACACACTAAACGATCTTGTTACTTGTTATAATTCCACTCTTGCGTCTTCGCTTGACCGGCATGCACCACTCATTACCAAGACAATACCTGCTAGGCCCCTCGTTCCATGGTTCAATGATGATATCAAGGAGGCTAGGAAACAGAGGCGTAAAGCGGAAAGGAGATGGAGGCGTACCGGACTGGATGCCGATTTGCGTGCATACAAAGCTACTAAGAACAACACTAATATTCTTATGAATGAGGCGCGCAAAGTGTTCTTCAAAGGCTTCATCGAAGACAACAGTACTGATCAGAGGAAACTGTTTTCAGCAACGAAAAGACTGCTTGGAAGAGAGAATGAAATCGAGTATCCTAAATTCAATGACAGGGCTGTCCTTGCTGATAAATTCAGTGACTACTTCGTTCAAAAAATCGACATAATCCAAACCAAACTTGACAATATGGCTTCTACCGCTCCACCTCACATCGCTAGCGAGAATGTCCCTGATGTACCGTCTATTGGTCAGTTTACTCTACTTAGCGAATCTGATGTCCGGAAACTTATCGAGGCCACACCCAAAAAGTCATGCATGCTCGATCCAATACCAACAACACTTGTAATCGGTTGCATCGATGTTCTATTGCCGGTAATAACTAAGATCATCAATATTTCGCTACAGACCGGACAATTCGCTGATCAATGGAAATGTGCGTTGGTTCATCCGTTACTCAAAAAGCCTGGGCTTGATTTGGTACTCAAGAACTATCGCCCTGTAAGCAACCTGCAGTACATTTCTAAACTTACAGAGAAGGCCGTTTTCCAACAAACGCATGGTCACATGGTAATCAACTCGTTATATCCTGAACTACAGTCATCGTACCGCCAGCACCACAGCACTGAAACAGCCTTGCTGAAAGTGATGAACGATGTTCTACTGAACATGAACTCTCAGCAAGTCACACTTATGGTGTTACTCGATCTCAGCGCGGCCTTTGATACTGTCAACCACGACATCTTGTTGGAGCGGCTGGACAATGACATTGGAATGCGTGGCGTTACATTAGACTGGTTTCGTTCATATCTCTCTAATCGATGCCAACAAGTCTGCGCTAATGGATCCTTGTCCAAGCAATGCCGTCTAAACTGTGGTGTACCACAAGGGTCCTGTTTGGGCCCTCTGTTATTTGTTATGTACACTTCTACGCTGTTCAAGGTTATCGAACGTCATCTCCCCAATGCCCACTGTTATGCCGATGATACTCAGCTATACGTGAGTTTTAAGCCTGATGATGCTAATGCACAGGACGAGGCCCTTCGCGCAATGGAGTATTGTATTGATGATCTAAGGAACTGGCTGATTGAAGGCAGACTGTTACTAAATGATGATAAAACTGAATTTTTAGTAATTGGAACTCGTCAACAACTAAATAAATTAAATCCGTCAGTACTTCATGTTGGTGATGATACGATTGATCCTTCTGTTAAAGTCAGGAACTTGGGAACTATTTTTGATAATTCAATTAGTATGGATGCTCATATTAATCAAGTTTGTAAGGCTGCTTTCTATCATATTCACAATATTCGCAGGATTTCAAAATACCTTTCTCAGGAATGCCTAAAAACATTAATTCATGCTTTTGTTACGTCACGACTAGATTATTGTAATAGCTTGCTCTATGGCCTTCCTAAATATCAGATCAGTAAACTACAACGAGTACAGAACACTGCTGCTAGATTAATAACGAACACTAGAAAGTACGACCATATTACACCCGCTCTATATAGCCTTCACTGGCTACCTGTTTTTTACCGTATTCATTTTAAAATTTTAATTATTACTTTTAAGGCTATATATAATATCTCGCCCAGCTATATTTGTAACTTAGTGTCTATTAAGTCCTGTTCTGCTTATTCTCTTCGATCTAATAAGTCATTATTTTTAGACCGTCCCAAGGGGCGTATGCTATCAACATTAGGGGCTCGTTCTTTTTTCGCTGCTGCCCCCACACTATGGAATAGCCTTCCCATACATATTCGGGAAATAAAATCACTGAGCGTTTTCAAAAAGCAGCTTAAGACATATTTTTTTAACATAGCTTACAATAGATAATACAATTGGTTGAGTTTTTCTCAACGCTTATTTCTAGTAATGTATTAGTTTAGGAGTTTTTTCATAGTTTTATCTTATTGTATATATATCTTAATTAATTCATCTTATTGTATACATTTTTTAATTATATATATAGATACATTTAATTCATTCATGTAAAGCGCTTTTGATCATTTTAATGTTAAAAGGCGCTATACCAAGTCAATAAATTATTAATTATTATTATTAATTGTCACCCTTACCAGAAAGTATGATCACATCACTAATGTATTGGTCAAATTGCATTGGTTACCTGTTCATTTTCGCATTATCATAAGTTATTTTACTTGTCTATAAAAGTCCAGAATGTACACAGATCGAAGGCTCTACTTGAAAATCTTCCTCATAATTAAACATATATTGCCCGTTAGAAACACACTTTTTTTTAAATAGAGAACGGCAAATGTACAAATTTCACGAACTGTAGGAGTCGTGCAGGCCTGTCACAGTTTCATATTACGAACTACTCTATGATTAGTTGGGTTAAGGTATCAGTATACCCCAAATGATCATCATGCGTTGGCGCTGTTTTACGGTCGGACGTTTAACAAAAACCCCAATAAAGTATATATTTCCTGAAAGCTTAAGAATTGTAGATTACGAATATGTATTCATTTGAAGTAAAAAGATTAACTTGTTTCGAATATAGCGCTCAATTTCAAAAAGTATATTGGTCCACAAATCGAGTTCGTTTCCGGCCGGAATTGAACGGGAGAAAGCGAAAAACATCGCTACGTGTTCTTGACACCTTTTTCTAAAAAAATGTGTCGGGGAATTTTGATTACTTGTCTGGTTAGCTTTTAACACACAGTTAAACTTTGAGGGTTGACAAAACATGCATTCTCTGTACGAAAATACTCATAACTTTCGAAGGAGGAAAAAAAAAAAAATTCCCCGACACAGTTTTTTTGTCAGACTATTGGAGTACATTCTCTCCAAATTGCAGCGAAAAAGGTTGAAAATTCGTTGCAAACGAACTTGAAACGTGCGCTTCATTCGCTGAAATTTTAGTTTCGAGAAACAGGGGAAAACATGTTTTGGGGCGTTCTTCCGGTCTGATGATGACACAAGACGCGTGAAAATAATTATGCGTTGATCGATTAAGAGAAGGCTCGTCTTACTTTAATTAACAATAGAGTTCGTATCGAATACAAATGACCTTAAATGCGCGCTTCTTATGGCTAGAGAAGAAAGTTCTCCTCTCACCGATCGTGCTACAAGTAAATTAAGATCGAATTTATGGCTTCAGTTTTCCCTCCATTTAGCTTCTCCGTGGGATATTCGAATTCGCCCACATGGATATGCAACCGCGAGCGATCAGTTCAAGTTGTCCTAATCAGTGATGCGATCCGGTGTCATTTGAGACCTGGTTGAGACGAGTGCTTCAGCTCAATTCTTAACGAACAATTTCCCATTTCGGTATATTCTTACTTGAAAAAGCGGACACAGTCTCTTAATATGTTCCTATGAACATGAACATTGCAAGATGCGTCTTTCGAATTTCGGGTGAATCTACCGTACATGTCGGCCCTCGTGTTACGTGACTTTTTATACGTACATGTTGACAAACTGTTGACGGCTCTCGATTAGAAATAATTAATGGCGAGAATCGTTTTTTCTTCATAACTTTCTTTAGAAGCAATCTTTTTTCGTGAAACTTTTTGGAAATGAAAGGGCTTGATGTGATCTATCTGAAGATAACAAAAAGTAAAATCTTGCAAAATGGTCAAATTTGGGGTATACTGATACCTTAATTGGATCCACAATAGGTGTCGGAGGGGGCGGCGCTCAAAAAACCTACGTTTCTGGGCAGACGGTCTTTCAGACCTCCCTCCCCAGACTCTCGCGGCTCGCCGCTTACGAATTTTTACTTCGCGCGCCAACAAGACTGCCAGCTACGCAGGCTAGGTCACAACATGTCAATAAATGTTTTGAGTATGTTGTGACAAATGTTGCGACCATTTGATCGGGCCGGGTGAGTTCAAGGCGTATGACAGTAGCAGGGAAAAGAAGATACCCAAGAGTGTTGGTGCAAGTACGCAACCCTGCTTTACTCCACGGTTGTTTCTGCTGACAGGTTCGAAGACCTTCAATAAAATTAAAGGCACTGTACACTAGCACTGTCTCTGCGGTCTCGCTCATGGCACTTCCCTCGCAGTTGACGTTACTATATGTTGATGGTTGATATGCCAGCTCGATCTGAATCCACACTGCAGTTCTGTGTACACGCGCGAGCAGCGAGTGACTGCAGCCAGTGAGAAGCACGTGGGCAAACACTATCGTAGCAATGCTGAGGGAAAGGATTCCTGCAGTCACTGTAATCCACTTTGTTTTTTAAAGCCTTCCAGCACTGCCAAAGAAGCTAGCGCTAATGCAGGTGTCCGAGGAGTGCTTTCTGCTTGCCAGCCATGATGGCCTCGGGTGGGATGCTGTATTTTCCTGCTGTCAGTTGCAGAATCGGTGACGAAGTTCTCTCGAAAGTAGAGGTCGTCCCGCTGGTAGTGCTCGTCCTTAATCTTTCCATCTGTTTAATTTGGTCTACAATGATCGCCCCGGCAGATGATTTCAGCGGTGCAGTACAAGTGTTATTGGTTGTCCGTACAAGCTGAGAATGTTTCTGATTTTTGCAGAAAGCTGTATATTCTGAGACAGTTTCAGCCAGTAATCATTCGCTGAGCAGTACTTCGGGATTTCTTGAGAGCTGATAGGGTCTTCTTGCAGGGATCCGTCTTATAAAACGAGCTAGGGATTCTCTTTTGGCCGCAGGTCAGCGATCCAGCTTCAAATCAGCCTGGGTTCTACCTCGCACGCTTTCCAAAATTGTCCATAGCTGCGTTTCAGATAGCATTGTGGACATGCCTTTATCACTCTTCAACATTGCTTACAGCATAATCCTGTGTGGCTTAAATTCCTCTAAAGGCTGCATGCCTGTGGGTGGGGTGTAAGGAAATCCTGGGTTGCCCAGTCATCAAAATCTCCCTCTCGGCCTCACCAGTTAGGTCCAAAGGAGTGCGGAGCACGACGTGTGGCACCAGTTAATACCAGCTACCCAATAGTAGTAATAGTATACAAATATAGACAGTAGTTGTTTTTTTAAGAAATTCACATATATATACAGTATATACAGTATATATAAACCTCACGATTCTCAAAAAAGGATTGGGACAGAAACATATCGAAAAATTCCGATACTAAGTCCCCCGAAAATAAACCCCAATTATTTTTTTCTGAAGCGTATTTGCGGTCCGGAATCCTAAATCCTTGAATCTGATTGGCTACATGACTACATGTCAAATTTCAGCCGATCGGTGTGATGCGGCGGCGGCCACGCGCGCCCTTGAAAAGCTTCTTGACATCTTCTCGGAATCGCTTGAAACAAAAAAAGTAAACAATCGGGTTGAACAGCACACAGGATTTGGCAAATACGGCAGGAATAGTTGTAGCTAAGGGGGATAAGTTCTTAGGTTTACCAAATGCTGAGTAGAACGACATAAAGGCATAGGGCGTTCAAACCACGAAGAAACTCGCTATCAAAATGAAAGCAGTGAAGGTCACTTTCTTTAATGCGAGCATAATCCCTCTTGTTTGCTGTACTTCTTTGCCCCATTGCCGTTTCGCCTTTTCTGTCATTTGCTGCAAATCGTTGTAGATGGTGGTATACGATGCAACGACGACAACAGAAGGAGATATAAAGAAAATAACAAAAGTACAAATGATGAACGAAGCATCAACGAACTCGTCTGACTGCCACTTTATCGAGCATGAGGCCCCAGTGCCTTCTGGACCATAGGAAGACCAGCCAATCAATGGAAAGATACCCCACAGCGAGGCAAATCCCCAGACGAGAGCAATGACTATCAACATCTTTTTGTGAGTGACATGCGCTGTCATTGGACGATGGGTCTTCAAGCACTTCTCAACTGCAATGACTGTGTGATGTAGCATGGTACCGAGGCCGACGATTGTATTAAGGCATGCGTACCAAGTGCATCCACCTGATCCATATGGCCACGTATCGCGGGCGTTTGCAGCTGCTCCAAATGGCATTACAAACACAGACAAGAAGCAGTCAGCTATTGCGATGCTGAGGATTGGTAGATCTGATACAGTTAGCAGTTTGCGGTTCTTTAAAAACATCAATATTGCGATAGCGTTGAGTAGGAAACCTACCACAATGAGAACAGAGAAGATCCATACCACCAGCTGCATGTCGACTACTGACCTGTGAGGTTAATTATTGCTGGGTGTTTCCGTTCTTCTATTTTGAACTTCTAATATCAATGTTCTTTCTGCCTTTCCAATTAATCGCACCTAAAAGGGCTAACCTGAAAGAAAAAATGAAATCATCAATTTTACACTGTAAATTAATGGTGTGAACCAAGAGAAATTGTTTGAACCCAGGAGTTTCGGTATGTTCGTCAAGTGTGATCGTCGATGGTAGTCCTGAAAATGATTGACTTACGTTTGAGCGTAAGACATCTTCAGAGTCAAGTGAAATGTGTTAGTGGATGGTGTTACATCTCTGGTCCTAGAAACTGATTGGTCAGTTTAGCCGTGATGTTATTGACTGTTGATTATATAAGACTCGAGACTACACAAACTACCAATTTGACATTGCTGTATAAATGGAGTATACATATCATGCCAGTAGTACAGTGAATTATAAGAATTTCTCGCACAGAGAAAAAGCGTATCTGCACACTGCGGATATTATATTTCTTTCGCATACAGTGGAACCTAAGCGACCTCCGCTTACCATCGGGAGGTGGTCACTTACGAGAGGTCAGCTGCACTCACTCCTAGACTGATAGAGACATGCAGTCGGGAGAACACGTCTCGTTTTGACAAAGTTTCGTTAAAGCACTCGAAGAGTTTCCGATTGTTATTATCTAATCAAGAAACTGCTCGAGCACTCACGAGTACCCTAGCCTGTTCCAGGTTGAGTACCCCGAAAATTGTCACGCCAGCGTAGCGTAATGAGGATACATCATGTTGCTTAGCAACGTCGGGCGAGAAAATCACAGGCTCAGGCTCAGTGCCGCCATCAATTAGTGTTCTAATACCAGAATGAATACTAATGAACTTGTATTGTTTGTATTCGTGCAGAGCTTTCTAGAATCATACATTGCGTATTATTAGCATAAGCTATCGCAGAACATTCCAGATCGCTATAGTTGTCACCAAACTATGTGTGAACCACTCGGAATAATTAACTACATGTGCTACAAGGTTCGAAATGTATTCTTTCCAAAAGAGTTGTTGTTACATCGAGTTATAGTAAGTTCCGTTGAATAAAGTGGGAGTTTCGAACGTTTACAACCAAGTAGCATGAGGAAACAATTAGCACTTATTTCCCCGATTGCATGTGTGCACGCACGGATATACAAAAAGAGAAGTGACTGAGTACCCCTCCCCCCGGATGCTACAGAAGGTTAAGCAAATCTAGACAAATGCCGATGCAATAACATTATGTACTAAAGTAAACGACTTTGTTTGTTTGTTTGTTTGTTTTGCCAATTTTAATAGAACGACATTTCTACTCAGATCATTCGATATTTTGAGAGTAATTCGTATCATTTCACAATGTCAGAACTGAAAAAATCCAGCCTTCATACTGAATAGGGACAATAGGAGCTTTAGCGACTTGAGTGGACTCCAATGGCAATTGCGTTTCTGAGAATGGAAGAAAAAGGTGTCTGTTTTATGCAACCAACCACTGATCATCTTTAAAAAGATGAACAGTGGTCGGGGGACCGCAGTCAGAATATTTTCGACAAGGCGACATTTTCAGTAGTTGATATCAATAAGTGGAAGAAGCATCTCGAAAAATTAGAGGAAAATTGCAAACCTAGAGGAAGCAAATTCGCCGCCGCTACTCAGTACACGGTGCTAACGCAAGGAGACATGGAGTTACCTGAGTACATCGAGAGGTGCAGACAAATCACCGATGCATGTGGATGGCCAGAGGACGCAAAAGACATGGCTCTCGGAAAATGCAATTATCCTTGGGCTCAAAAATCCAATGGTGTATCAGAAGTGTTTGAAAGAAAACCAGGATATGCTTACGGCGGAGCGGGTCATCGAGATTGCCACGGACGTCTACTGACAACAGCGATTGTCAAAGATCAATCATGCAGACTCTCAGTACGGTATCGGCAGCAGCCACAGCCATATAGGAAGGGTCAACTCAGGTACACAAGTTACAGGGAAAGCACCAAGAAGACGGGAAATCAGCAAACGGGCAATACAAGTCATACAAATACGATACCTCGAAAGGCAAGGACCAGGAGGGAATGAAGCGGCAAAACTGTTATTGTTGTGGAGCTTGGTAAGCTCATTCCAAGTCTAAGTGTCCAGCCAAAGATGTGGTGTGTCACAGGTATTTGAAGAAGGGCACTACCCGGAAGTGTTGCAAGAGCAAGATAGGAAAATAACGCAAGCCCAACAAATTCAAGCAAACTCAAGTACATGGACACGTATCCCGAACAATCACTCCTGCTGAGGAGCGCTATTCCAACATTGAGAGAGAACTGTTAGGAGTAGTATTCGACATGGAGAGACTATACAACTATGTGTATGGTGAGTCAGTTCGAGTTCAAACCGATCACAAACCTCTGGAGACGATTTGGAAGAAAAGCATTGCCACAGCAAGCTCAAGACTTCACAGGCTACTCCTGAGGCTTGCAAGGTACGACATTCAGTTAGAGTACATCAGAGGAAAGGGCAACTCAATAGCAGACGCATTGAGTAGAGTTGATCCACTCAGTCCAGAACCTCAGGATGCAAAGCAGATGAATGCGGTTTCGGTGCATCAGATCACCAACGCTTTTCCGGCGACAGACAATTGCCTTGACAAAACAACCAGAGTTGCCACCACTGCTGATTCAGCTCTGAGCAAACTACGACATTACATCTTCCATGGTTGGCCACTACAAAAGGTCAACTTCCAGAACCAATACAGCATTACTGGAATTATCGATGATCTGATATTCAAAGCTCATCGTCTAGTGATTCCCACATCGCAGAGAGCAGAATATCTGAGAGACCTTCACGCAGGGCATTTGGGAGAGGGAAAAACTCTGTTAAGAGCGAGTGAGACAGTATTTTGGCCAGGAATCTCGGAGATGCAGTAAAAGCATGTGAAATGTGCCGGAAGCACAAGCCAGCTCAACAGAAAGAACCCCTCCAATCGCATGACATACCCAGCATGCCATGGGCCAAGCTCGAAATCGACTTATTTGAGCATCGCTTTCACCACTACCTATTCTTGGTTTGCATCTGACGTCATCAAAATTCTAAAATCTAAACTGTTAATTCTACAAAGCTATTCTTTTCACATATTCTACACATACAAAACATTAATCTCTATGCAATGTTTGGTATCGATTCAGTGCTTCGTTTCGAAAATAAAGCATTTTGAAATTTGCGATGTCCCGGATGAACGTGTTTTTGAACTGTCACAAAAACGGGTATTTTATGTCATTTTTAAATTTTTATACGTGATAATAATTTAGAAGTGATATCTAAAGAGTTTTGAAGTGAAAGCTAATGATATTGATGGTAGAATCTACTCTACTTCGTGTACAGTTTTATGGCCGCCATATTGGTGTCCCGAAGAAGGGCACCAACATGGCGGCTGCATACTAAATACTGTAATTTTCTGAAAATTATTTTCGTAATAACTCGGTTATGAAAAACGATACAAAGCTATAATTTGGACAGAACGTTTCTTTCTGCCTGCTCTATAAGCTGTTAATTTTCTGATATTGTTCATGCAAAGCGAACAGTCTTGGTAACATTGGTTGAAGATTATGTCAGCAAATTTCATGTTATAAAAAAGCTGTCTAGTTAACCTGCGATCAGGCGTTCTTTTCCTTTTCTTTCTTTTCGCGGAGAACGAGAGCGCGGAGAGAGAGAGAGAGAGAGAGAGAGAGGAAAAGGAACGCCTGATACAATTATTTGCCGATTCGCTTTCCACCCACTTGTCAATGATCTGTCAAGCTGTCAATTTTCAAAATCTACGTTACAGTTCGTGACATTTGTACACTTACCGTTCTCTTGAATTCGGTCTTCTGATCTTCTTTGCTTCAAGTGCATTTCTAACGGGCAAGATATGTTGTATTATGAGGAGGATTTTGAAGTAGAATAGAGCCTTCGACTGTGTTTTTGCCATCAATTTCATTCCGAAAACAGCACTGACTACGATTGCGTTACACGACACAAATTTGCATAATAACGTCCCAGACATGTCTAGTCAGTCGTTATGCGGGTATCAGCGGCCATCCCGTGGGGTCGACCCCCGGGGACCCAGGGGCATTTGTCAAGGCTGCCCTAACAAATGCATGTTAAAGCCCCTGGGGGGGAGCTAAAAAATTGTGACAAATATCCCCACCCCTGGGGCTAAAGGGGGCAATGCTATGTTCCAACTAAAGGCGGAGAAGTTCTCCAAAGGTTGATTACAGTAGTACAGTCAGTAACAAGCCCGAAATAAAGTCCAAACACTAGTTTATTAATAGGAACACTTTCAGATATATAATATGTAATATGATGGAAAGCAACATGCCATTCCTTTGCTTTGATTTGTAGAACAACAAAATTAGAGCTACAGTTAAAACTACTCATGTAGAACAGTTGTAGCAAACAAATTGAATGTTCTTTCTTTCCATTAGCCGCCCTCTTTTGGGGAGATCTTCACACATGGACCATGGTACCAAATGAAACATGCTGGACCTCTTACATCACATTGAATCATGAATCTGAAAAACAAGAATAGGAAATATGTCACATAAAAATCATGACATAGCCCATACCCTGTTAGGAAAATACCAAAGGTCAATAAATGAACAATCGTGAATAAGAGCGGCTTAAGAACCTAAAAAAATATAGAATACATCCAATTTTTTCAATGGTTTAAACCACATACCCATGTTCTGGTCCTCGACACAAACACCAAAGTTCGTCATCATCACTTGGACGTTCCACTTGTACAACTGTATAAAAACAATAGCCAAAATAGTGATGACATTATGATAAACCCTTACATGGATATTTGTTTACAGCAAGAATCTCTCTAAGTTGCAGTTTCGTAACATTATTGCCCAGTTATAGTAAACTGACTAAATGCTTCCCGAAAATAGATTCTACTAGCAAGAGGAGATGTTATTGATGCGAAGTTGTCTTCAATACTCTTTTATAACTAATATATCTCTAGTTTACCTTTAAGTCCACAAAATCGCATACACCAATTTAAAAAGCATCTAGAACATAAAGTCCTAGATACAACAGGTCCTGGCTTTTAAAAAGTAATCTTACCTTCATTGTCCTTTCTCTTTCTAGCTCTGGTCTCGGCTGCTTTTTTAGCTCCCGCCTTCCTCCTTTCTGATGTGAGACCAACGTGCTCTATCCAAATACGAACATCTTCAGTAGACAGAAGAACTGTCTTGCATATATTGTTGTACTCTGTCTCTGTCCACTCTTCATTTTTCTGGCATTTAGACTTTGCTGCCGCTGAACCTCATGACAGCAAACCATGTGCAAATCCCGTGGGTATGTCCCCGGGGGAGGTTTGCCTGAAACGCGAAAGCGCTCTAATGCCCCTGTCTCTGGGGCACATTTGTGTTACAAATCCCCTACCATGCCCTTGGGTTGCCCGTGGGTTGCCCGGGGGTCGACCCCACGGGATGGCCGCTGATACCCGCATTATGGTCGAATGATTCCATGATTCCGTTTAGAAATTTGAATCAAATAACCATTTTTTAAGCGGAAAGCTTCAGCCGTTTTAAATGTAAGATCTTTATATTCATTATTGGCTTAGTAATGATTCAGAAGAGTCCTTCCCTTCGCAAAAGGCGGTAGCGGAGTGGGAAAGTAGAAGGCCTTTCTTGTACTTTAATCGTGCGTGCACGCCGGATTGACAAAAGCCATATTAGGTACGCATGATTGACGGAAGTATTGTTTTTCGACCAATCAGGAAAACATTCAGAATCTGAATGTTGTACATGAGATCCGGCAAGTAATTGTATCAGGCCCTCCTCTTCGAGGAGGGCCTGATCGCAGGTTACTGTCTAGTCAGACGTGAGGTCACGTGATTAGTCTCCTCAAGACAATATTTGCAGAATATGGGATTCCAGCAACAGCCAGTGCACAGATCAAGGTCCTCAGTTTGCGTGCCAAGATTTTCCAAGATGGTGGCTAAACACTCCAACGAAATCAATATTCATCGCTCGCCCACCAAAAACACCTGCACTGCAGACTAATTAAGGGCCTAATTATATTATTACGCTAGCCCAAAATCCCATACATGCGTGCGCACGATTATGTGTTTAATTTTTCAAACTGTCCAAATTAATTAATTAGTCCTTAATTTGGACACATGTCCAAATTAACGATTAATTTGGACAGTTTCACCCACATGCTTGTCCAATTTGGAAATAATCGAATTCAAAAACATTCCTCGGACTGCCAAATTGGACTTGGCCTACGGCCTCGTCCAATTTTGGCAGGCCTTGGAATGTTTCCCATCTAATTATTTCCAAATTGGCCCGCGGCTACAACGATCTGAGAAAATAGAGAGGCTGTGAACAGTCTAGACAGCATGTAGTCCTATTACATATACTAATTACACGAGCCAGCCAGGTAATTAGGCCCTGTAATCGGGATACTACGTTACTCATGCGCATTCAGTGCCTTTTTCCTGTAAACAAGATGGCGGATATTATAACACCGGGCTGAAATGAAAGACACCTCGGCTGGCTAAGCTTATGTTATGTTACCAGGCGCTTTTGTCATCCGCACGTGTCATTATCCATGTTATGTAACAATCATGTTATGTAAGTTAAAACTGCTACAATCTACCCCAGTCTCCCGCCGCTCGCACGTGGGCCAAAACGTGAGCCAGCTCGCAGGCTATGCTTTGTGATGCTATCCATTTTTAATTTTATATCTCGTTTGACAAAGAGAATAAAACGAAGTAAAGGGTATAAATTAAAAGATAAATAAATGATTGACAATAAGATAATTTAAAATCGTTTATGAGCTTTCAGAATGTTTTCAAATTCGCCAAGAAGAAATGCTACAAAAAATCATGGGAACGTTATATTTGCCAAGGCTTGAAAGAAAGAAAAAACTTTTAGACATTGAATTGCTACCTAAGTGACAGGACTGGGCGGTCATTTAGGACGAGCCCATAGCATATCGCTATTTATTTTATATTTTTTAGCACGCCCTACCACAATTTGCGGGTTGGCCATTCTTTGTGTTTTGCAGAATCATATTTTTGCGATTGACAGAGACAAGTTTTTCGTGCAGGGCCTAATGTTTGCGATTTTCAGCAAGTCATTTACTGACAGTTGTAGTTACATGTTCTAATACAACGTAATATTGCTTAATTTTTGATACATATAATCAAAATAAACACAAACGAACGTATACACTTTCAACTAACTATTACAGTAATATCTCGCTCTGCTTTGTTGGCTGTTTGCTCTCAGTGATAATGGTCGAAGCAACGATAACAATGCGGCAACACCAGGTGGACGATTGTATTAATTGTTAATTTGCGGGAGTATATTTTGCGGCTCCTGAAAAATAACGCAAAATTATATCGCAAAAATGTAATAAGTTAGTGCATGGATCGATCCATGGTTAGTGCCAGACGGTAATAATAATTTATCTCTTTTTGTGCAGAATTCCTAAAACATGTCAGTATCATTAACAGAAGGTACCTATGAAGCAATTGCAATCTTCAATTCTTTACTTTCCACGGATGACAAAACCAAATACTGTTGGACTGAATTCCGATGGAGGAAGCAAATTGATTCTGATTTTACACAGTGGTTACACTCCAGAGAGGGGCGGGCGCTTTGATCGGTTCCGTGCTTGACGTCATTAATTTTAAACCAATCATATACGTCGAAGTACGACTTATCACTTTCGGCTGCATACAATAATAAGCGAGAAACCGTCCATGTTTTGATGCTATTCTGATTGCCTTTCGGATAGTCTCATGTCGGGGCGGCTTCTATTGGGTGAAGGAATGGGCGAAGGCAAGAGGGCCGTGAAGAGACTGGGGGTAAAGGGGAGCGGGGGTAAAGGGGAGCGGGGGTATACGGTCTATACGGAATCCTAGGTGCATGGCGGGAGAAATAGCCCGCGTTGGATATTTAGTACATAAACCCCTTCAAGTGGCTGGTATATCGGAGGATAATGCCTGGGGCTGAGATATTGTCCAAAAATGAACATTTGGCCGAGAGGCGCAGCTTCGAGGGCAAATGTGAAATTTTGAGGACCATCTCTCAGCCAAGGGCATTATATACCAGCAAGCAAGAAAGGGGTTTATTTATTTTATAACCCTCCGATTAATTTTCACATCGCGCGTGGTAAAATCACTTCAAAGAAAAGAAGCCAGTGTTGATCTGATGGCGATTGGGAACGACGAAACATATACAACTGATTGGTTGATTTCATTTTATTTATACTGTGATTGGATCAAAAATTGACGGGCTGTCGTGACATCTTCTCGACATTTATTTTGGTTTCGAAATGTTGAAGCCGTTTGTCACGGCAAGGTCACAATATCTCTCAATATGACTCAACAAATGTTGAGAGACGGTGTTTAGACAAATGTTGAAACCGTTTGATCGGGGATAAGGTGCACGATCTGATCACGTGCCAGACCAACTTTCAAGCTATCATGTTGCTCAAGGGAGTTATACAGTTTTGAGGCGTGTCACATGATACGTTCTCGGCCAATAGATTTCGGGGTATAACAATTACGTATTTTATGCTAATTAAAAATACTCTAATCTAAAATTCCAATATTAAGCCCTGGGCTTATTCCAAATTACTACGATTAAGTTGAGTAAGGCGCGCGGGAAGTTTGGTGACAACGGTTTTCACGTTAAAACTACGTTGTTGCCATGAGCAACTGGCTAGGTTTCTAATGGTAACCCAGACTTTCTGTCTGTTACTGACGTCAATGGTAATAAAGCGTCAGCGACACACAGGTTACCATTGGAAACTAAGTCAGTTGCTCATAGCCCGTTTTGAAGATACGGAATTTTGCCCCTAGGGCATCCTATAATATGATTTATTCTTTTTATTGTGGTAATCATTTTAAGAAGTATTATGGGATTCTCTGGAGGCAACATCCTGTATCTGCAAAACGGGCTATGGTAACAACGTAGTTTTAACCTGTAAACCTACGTCACTTACCAAACTTCCATCGCGCCTTACTCAAAGCTACTCAACTGATAATCGTAGTACTTGATCGGTGGGCTTATTTTTCGAGGGGTGGGGGAAGGGAGGAATGCTGCTTCTATTTGGAAGGGATTTTTCGTCAGAAAAATTTAGGTTCAAACTTACAAAAATACCGCCTAGTACAACATTCTAAACAAAAAACAAGCAATGAGTCGTCACATGAACATCACAAGTCTCTGAGCATACTGTCAACATCAAATACAAAATAAGCTCTACAATAGGGGGCTTATAGTCGGAAGAAGTTATATCTAATTATTATTTCTTTAAGAACTAAATCTAAATATAAGCCTATGGACTTATATTCGGGGGTCGGGGTGTCATTATAGAGATTTGGGGCTTATTTTCGGGGAACACTTAGTATCGGAATTTTACAATATTTTTTTCTGGCCCCAAGCCTTTCTTGAGAATCATAAGGTTTATATGTATATATGTTATTTTTTTTAAACTACTGTCCATATTTGTATACTATATATCACTACTATTGGGTAGCTCGTAGTAACTGGTGCCACACGTCGTGCTCCGCACTCCTTTGAACCTAATTAACTGGTGAGGCCCAGAGGGGGATTCTGATAACTGGGCAACCCAGGACCAATCCTGAGCATTGAATTTCAGTGTTTCCGTGAACTTCAGTGTTTTCGGCGTACAGTTATTCGTGTTTACGGCCACTAAAATTCGTTCATGGAAGCCAAGGAAGTTTAACTTCGTATTGTTTTTAAATAAGCTTAACAACATACAAGTGATACAACCGTACAGCTTTTATTTTTTATATATATACCATGCAGCAAATAGGAAAGAGATTGTTCTTATGGACGGTCAGTATACCCACATCGAACGAAATCGAACGAAATTTTAATCGAACTTAATCGAACTCAATGATTTAATTCGATTTTGTTCGGTCATCGAACGAAATCGATCACATATTTTTTGGTGAGTTCGATTTCCGAACCAAATCGAACGAAATCGAATGTCATCGTTCAAACTCAGAATATATAAACAATAGCCTCCATTTGGCGAGGAAATATGCTCGGATATTTGTCCGCGGACATTATCTGTTTCGAGAAGCGAACAGTTTTCCGAGAGCGAAGCTCGAGGAAAACTGTGAGCTTCCAGGAACAGATAATGTCCAAGGACAAATATCCGAGCATATTTTTGAAGCCAAATGGAGGCTATTGCAGTTATTATCCTTCAAATATTTTTTCACAAGGCAGCTCTGCTTGCCGTGGAAGATCTCGGTCGGCCAAGCTGTTAAGAGAGACTTTTTTCCGTGACCGAGTGAAGAGTGGCACATGATGAAAAAAATCACTACCTTCATATTTCGTCCAGAGATACCCTATGGTGAGTCAATAAACGTGGTGCAATTTTTTTGTTCAAATCTTTTTTTATATTCTAGAAAATTCGCAAAAACTGTAACGGCCGTCCACGGCCATAAAATGGCCGAAATGAGTGCTACGAGTATGAGCACAAGAACTATGCTCCTCAAAAGCGCAAAAGGAAGCAAGCCTTTTTTCAAGTTGTATATTTGTTTAGGAGGCATTAACAAATGATTTGAGTCTAATAACAGGATTATTCACTTAATTTTGAATTCCCGGCACGGGTTTGAAAATCGCCAATATTTCATTGTTTAAAAATCTCAGTTTGGAGCAGTTTTTCAAGAAACATTTTTCCTATGCGGTATAACTTAGAATCACTTGAAATTAAGATTTCTGATTAGTGGAAATGTTCTTCTTTCCAAGGATATAAACATTAGTCTGGGGCTTTTAACTACTGCAAAGAAAAAGCCCGTTAAATTTCGAGGAAATCACAACACCGACTTGTCAACAACCACAAATAATCGAATTACGCTTTCTGTTATCAAAGCCAAAATTCAACCGAAATCCTATCGCTTAGCACTCTACTGGATCAGAAACTCAATATAGTAAGCTTACCTCGTAAAGCCAGTGTTTGAAGGTTGGTTTTTATCCCTACTTTCGCTTCAAATCATGGACAGTGTTTACCAAGTCACACAATTAGCATTAAACTGTTGCCGAAAGCTCTTCCATGAAACATACGCATTTCTTGGCAGTTTCAACCATATATCAGCTTCCATACAGCTATTTATACAAGAGTCTTCTTTTTACAATCAAAAAACCGTGCGTTTTGATCGTTTAAGTGGCAGAAGATCAAAGCTTTAGAAGCGAAACTTTCAGCATTTGTGTGTCACGCAATGACATGTTTCACATTTGCCCGTTACAATAGGGGCTCGGTTACCAAGTACTACTTTCCTCGCCACTCTTCGCGCTTCGCACGTCTTTTCGCGCCCCTCCATCTCCTGGAACAGGCTATATATGTTGCGGATTAGCGAATATTTGGTTATTGTTGGAAAAACTTTTTTAAAATCTAGAATGCTAAAAAATATATGATGAAGTTAATTATTGCGACCCCCGACAAATGTGTGCAACAGGAATCATGGAAGCTCAAGACTGTTAGAGTTTTCGCAAAAAAAATAACGCGATTTTAAATCTGAAGCCTGTTGTACCGTTGTTCTGTTATGGCACTAGCCGATACCGCCTAAACGGCTTGTAGGATATAAGGGGCACCTGATTAACGTTTGCGGACATGATAATCATTTTGTGGATTTTGGTCAGTTTGAAACGGAAGGAAGGAAGGTAGGTAGAAACTATACAGGATCTTTGACTGAAGGTTCAGCAGGCGCCAAGCAAATCCTTTGTGTACGATTCATTGAGTCTCTTACCTTCACGGATTATATATGCTTTTGTTTCTAATAAGAATATAATTCATTTACGCAGATCAATTTGGTAAAGTCAGAAATTAAATTAGTCAGGTGGGGTTCCTAACAATATAATGACCGTCGAGCCATTCAAAGTTTGCTAAGCAAATATTAAAGAACGAAGGTTTGTTTGGGCGGAATTTTGTTCAGAGGCGAGAAGTGTATAAATAATCACGAAAGTAGAAAAGTACCTAGAGTACTGAAAATGGACATCAATTGCTCTTTTCAGAGATTAGCGGGGGACACTGCTCCCAAGATAAGCGAAGTCGGGTTGAAGAACAAGGTGCTGTGATACTCCCTCTGGGTACACAAACTGGCTGTAGGCGTAAATCATTTACGCATCAGTGATGTGTGGAGTCCGAAGTCGATTTAATTTTAGCACGAGCATCAATATTTTTCACTACACCTCCTGATATTTCGGACATGACTATCTGCCCAGCTCATAATTCCCCTTTGGGCATTGGATGGAGGAGGGCTCGCAAAAGTGCCGTGTTCCAGCATAATAATCGAGGCCTGCCAAGGAAGGGAAATCGCGCAGGGCTGACCGCGGCATCGACAGAGCGCTTTCGAGGACAAGCCTTCAGTTCGACGCACGGGCATATTTGTCCCTGTTGGCTCTGTTAAGTCTGGTAATTTTGCTAATTTATGATAGGAGAAGCTTACGAAAAATTTAAATCAGGGTTGTATCTTAATGTCCAGCACAAAGGTCGTATTTAACTAGCCCTTGTACCTACTCGGGCGACGGGTATCAAATCGGACTGAATATATAATCTGATACTCGCGGTCTGATTTTGTACCCACGTGGCGTGTTTCGTCCAACGAGAGTGCGCGGAAATTAATCAGTGGGTCCAGTGGGTTATGACTACAAGTGGTAGCGCGTATGTTTTCAGCCCTTCTCGGATAAAGACACCACACCGCGGGACTCGTCTGCCCTACTTATAAGTACAACAGGGCTGGTGGCGACGTTACACCCCACTGAGAAGGACACGGGAGTGACACATAAGTGCTTATCCACATAATCCCTTGGTGCACTAATCAATTAACAACTTCGTCAATAAGCTGAAAAGTTCATCATTTTATAGTACCGTCTAGTAACAAGTTCCCTTCTAAACATGAACGCGCCCTTGTGCGGTTTTAATGTCAGTGAGTGCGTCTATGCCAGCTAGCGCGTTTTTGTCCGCTTATGTTACGAACAAGGAAAACGCATCAGTGTGGTGAGGTCCCGTCCACACTAATGCGTTTACGTTTGAAAACGCATACTTTTGGATGCGTTTTCGCCTATCTTCGACACTACAACGCTTTCATCGAAAACGCATACATTTGTAAACGCTGTCCAGAGTGGAGACATTTGAAAACGAAGCGTTTCGAAAACGGAGCCAAACGAAAACGCATCAGTGTGAACAGCGAAAACGGAGGCTTTCGTTCAAAAACGCTGACGTCATTCGTCTATTTGTTACATGCGCAGATGACTATTGTATCGTTTTTGAGCGATGCGTTTTCAAACGAAAACGCATTAGTGTGGATGAGGCCTCAGTCATGTCTTGTTAATACATGTACATGTTCTAAACAAAAGCAATGGCTACAATAACAACCAGACGTGAAAACGCACGTGGTTTGCACGCGAAGCGTGTGTCTTTACATTAAAACTTTGTAAAATTCTGAAAGGGCCAACGGACAATACAAAGGTACCGGATCCTGGTGGATCTAATCAGCAAATTTAAGAATGAAACAACAAAGAAAGCTGACTGTACGGTTGGGATAAATGTGATTATATTTTCCAATATTTCTTCTTCAGGGAACATTAGCCTTCAGTACACGTGGCTTAGGTTTTTTCGGTGAGCGCGAAGCGCGACCGCTAGCGCGGAGCACTAGACGGAAAAAATTTCTAAACCACCTGTGCTGCAGGATAATTTACATTCACTAGCTGTGTGCTCACGTAAATTTTAAGACGATGTCAGGCCAGGTATCTTAGATCATGTGCACCGACACTGGGACACGACCCCATTCAAGCGCATTCGGGAACGACCGTTCGGGTACTGGCAAGTTTAAGCACGCTGAAAAAAGCTAGCTTCCTCTGCGGAATGGATATTCTCGGGTGTCAGCCGTGTACTCGCGCCAACCCCCGCCACCCCCCCCCCCCCCCCCCCCCACCCGCCCCACCCCGGTGGAGCTGGCACTTTCAGACTACGGAATGGAGGAGAGAGCGCGACTATTGCGTTATAATAGAAGCAACACGCAGTATGCAATTTAGATTCATAATCATTTTCAAGTAGAGATAAGAAACCTTGAACGAATTACCGAACGTAGTAGTGCGTCACTGTTACCTACATCATGGTGTTTAATATAAACTTTGCAAGTGCGAATTCCTGAAAAAATAATATATTTGTTAAACAATTGATAACCACGAAGTCATCGTTTACACGAGGATGGACTTAGCTGCATTTACGCAAAGCAATTACTTCCAAAATGGTAGATGAGAAACGTATAACTGAGTCGTTTAGGGTACCGGCTACGGCGGCTAAAGCCATAGCAGTAAAACAGATTCAGATTTAAAATCGCGTAATACAGGACATCTACGGGCCAAGGAAACTGGCCGTATTGGGGTGGTCGTATTAAAGGGGCTCTTTAAATAAGAAAATAACTGACTGAGCTTTTGTTCGGGCCAAAGTGGCCGCAATATTAAACGGGGTGGCCGTAAGGCGGGGTTCCACTGTATTTATTTTTGCGAAAACTCCAACATTACTCCCTGAGCTTCCCTGATTCATGTTGCACAACTTTGTCGGGCGTCGCAATAATTAACTTCATATCAGTTTCAGCATTAGCATTGTAGATTTTCGATGGTACAACTTGACTTGGTAACCGAGCCTCTAATGTGTGACATGTCATTGCGTGACACACAAATGATCAAAGTTTCGCTTCTAAACTGTGTAAAGCTTTGATCTTCTGACACTTAAACGATCAAAACGCACGGTTTTTGATTGTAAAAAGAAGACTCTTGTATAAATAGCTGTATGGAAGCTGATATATGGTTGGAACTGCCAAGAAATGCAATGTTTCATGGAAGAGCTTTCGGCAACAGTTTAATGCTAATTGTGTGACTTGGTAAACACTGTCCATGATTTGAAACGAAAGTAGGGATAAAAACCAACCTTCAAACACTGGCTTTACGAGGTAAGCTTACTATATTGAGTTTCTGATCCAGTAGAGTGCTAAGCGATAGGATTTCGGTTGAATTTTGGCTTTGATAACAGAAAGCGTAATTCGATTATTTGTGGTTGTTGACAAGTCGGTGTTGTGATTTCCTCGAAATTTAACGGGCTTTTTCTTTGCAGTAGTTAAAAGCCCCAGACTAATGTTTATATCCTTGGAAAGAAGAACATTTCACTAATCGAAAATCTTAATTTCAAGTGATTCTAAGTTATACCGCATAGGAAAAATGTTTCTTGAAAAACTGCTCCAAACTGAGATTTTTAAACAATGAAATATTGGCGATTTTCAAACCCGTGCCGGGAATTCAAAATTAAGTGAATAATCCTGTTATTAGACTCAAATCATTTGTTAATGCCTCCTAAACAAATATACAACTTGAAAAAAGGCTTGCTTTCTTTTGCGCTTTTGAGGAACATAGTTCTTGTGCTCATACTCGTAGCACTTATTTCGGCCATTTTATGGCCTTGGACGGCCGTTACAGTTTTGCGAATTTTCTAGAAAATAAAAACAGATTTGAACAAAAAAATTGCACCACGTTTATTGACTCACCATAGGGTATCTCTGGACGAAATATGAAGGTAGTGATTTTTTTCATCATGTGCCACATTTTTCTGATTTCACGCGGTCACCAAAAAAATTATCTCTTAAACATCAAAATAATTATGTTGGCGTTCAAATATTTCTTCTCTGTTCAAAACAATCAGTTTTATTTAATTTAGCAATTTATTTGAGACGGAAACTGAACCTGCGAACGTGAAACGCAAATTTTCAAAACTGGGAAATATCACTTAAGGAATATCACCCGGATATTCCCCAGTTTGGCTGCGTCACGTGACGTGTTTAGACCAATTGCGCGCGAGAAAAATATTTGATGGGTTATAACGCAGGATATCTGTTGAGTACGGTCGGACAGATATTGAGTGCATCATGACCATATTTGGACAGTGTTACAATTTGTTGAATATAATCATCGCTCGCCCACCAAAAACACCTGCACTGCAGACTAATTAAGGGCCTAATAAATATTATATCGCTAGCCCAAAATCCCATACAAGCGTGCGCACGATTGTGTTAATTTTTCAAACTGTCCAAATTAATTAATTAATTAATTAATCCTTAATTTGGACACAATGTCCAAATGACGATTATTTGGACAGTTTTCACCCCATGCTTGTCCAATTTGGAAATAATTGAATTCAAACAAATCCTCCAAATTGGACTTGGCCTACGCCTCGTCCAATTTTGCCAGACGTCGGAATTTTTCCCATCCAATTATTTCCAAATGGACAGCATGTAGTCTGTTACATATACTAATTACACGAGCCAGCCCGTAATTAGGCCCGTAGTCGCGGCGCCCGGTATGGATACCACATTACTCATGCGCTTTCAGTGCTCTTTTCCTGTAAACAAGATGGCGAATAATATAACACCGGACTGAAACGAAAGACACCTCGGCTGGCTAAGCTTATGTTATGTTACCAGCCGCTTTTGTCATCCGCACGTGTCATTTGCCATGTTATGTAACAATCAAGTTATGTAAGTTAAAACTGCTACAATCTACCCCAGTCTCTCGCCGCCCTCGCACGTGGCCAAAACGTGAGCCAGCTCGCAGGCTATGCTTTGTGCATGCTATCCATTTTTTTCTTTTATATCTCGTTTGACAAAAGGGAATAAAACGAAGTAAAGGATATAAATTAAAATAGAAATAAATGATTGATTGACAATAAGATAATTTAAAAATCGTTTATGAGCTTTCAAATGTTTTCAAATTCGCCAAGTAGAAATGCTACAAAAAATCATCGGAACGTTCTATTTGCCAAGGCTTGAAATAAAACTTTTAGACATTGAATTGCTACCTAAGTGACAGGACCGGGCGGTCATTTAGGACCGAGCCCATAGCATATCGCTATTTATTTTATATTTTTTAGCACGCCCTACCACAATTTGCGGGTTGGCCATTCTTTGTGTTTTGCGGAATCATTGTTGCGATTGACAGAGACAAGTTTTTTCGTGCAGGACCTAATGTTTGCGATTTTCAGCAAGTCATTTGCTGACAATTGTAGTTACAACATGTTCTAATACATACACTTTACATACATAGAATCAAAATAAATACAAACGAACGTAACATACACTTTCAACAAAAAACGGATTAATTATTCGTCTATTACAGTAATATCTCGCTCTGCTTTGTTGGCTGTTTGCTCTCAGTGATAATGGTCGAAGCAACGATAACAATGCGGCAACACCAGGTGGACGATTATATTAATTGTTATTTTGCGGGAGTATTTTTGCGGCTCCTTAAAAATAACGCAAACTAAATCGAAAAATGTAAATAATTATAAAAGCAATATATAATTATAATATTTATATAGCGCCAAATCCACTAATTGCTCATGGCGCTTTACAATAAAAAAGGTAACGATAGCATTTGTACATATCTCAACGCTAATTTCATATCCACTTTATATCTGATTAGTTTACCTTTTTGTGCAGAATTCCTAAAACATGTCAGTATCATTAACAGATGGTACCTTTGAAGCAATTGCAATCTTGAAAACTTTACTTTCCACGGATGACAAACCAAATACTCTTGGACTGATCAATTCCGATGGAAGAAGCAAATTGATTCTGATTTTACTCAGTGGTTACACTCCAGAGAGGGGTGGGCGCTTTGATCGGTTCCGTGCTTGACGTCATTAATTTTAAACCAATCATATAAGTCGAAGTACGACTTATCACTTTCGACTGCATACAATAATAAGCGAGAAACCGTCCATGTTTTGATGCTATTCTGATTGCCTTTCGAATAGTCTCATGTCGGGGCGGCTTCTATTGGGTGAAGGAATGGGCGAAGGCAAGAGGGCCGTGAAGAGACTGGGGGTAAAGGGGAGCGGGGGTATATGGTCTATACGGAATCCTAGGTGCATGGCGGGAGAAATAGCCCGCGTTGGATATTTGTATAGGTAATCGCTGGGGCCGAGTAAATTAAGGATTAATATCACTTGTGTTTTCAGAAGTTGCAGAAATTGCCCGAGTCGCGCAGCGAACAAGGGCAATTTCTGCAACTTCTGAAAACACAAGTGATATTAATCCTTAATTTTACGAGGAAACATGCGATTACTTGTTTATGACATAGAGGGCAAAATTTTCGGAAAACCTTCAAAGCGCCGCGAAGCTAAATTCAGCCGCGGCGGAACGAACTGATATTCCTTCCAAAAATCACACAGAATCACAGGAAGATCAAGCAAACCCTTACGTTCAGA